>JAHWFO010037539.1:2518444-2620417 GCA_023313115.1 Rhysida immarginata
CCCCCTTTAAGTATTTTACATTCGATGTAAATCACCCTGTATATATACACTATATGATCACAAATTTCCGGACACATGCACGTTTGCGCTCTAGCCACGATTTCATGGAAATCAATAGAGCGTTGCACATCCCTTTGCCTGAATCACAGCTTCCACCCTTCGGGGAAGACTTTACACCAAATGTTGGTAGGTACTTTCCGGAATGTTCCTCCATTCCTCCCGAAGAGCGAGAATCAGTTCAGGTACAGAAGTTGGCCGATGTGATCTGGCCCGCAAGCGTCTTTCCAATTCATCCCACAGACTCTCTATAGGATTGAGGTCGGGACTTTGTGCCAGCCAACCCATTTCTTCGACCCCTGAGTCCGCAAACCACTGCTGTACACGCCTCGCTTTGTGGCACGGAGCATTGTCGTGTGGGTAGAGAAATGGCCCATTTCCGAAAAACTGCCACAACGTTGGAAGTGCACAGTTGTCCAAAACATTCAGATAACGGTCGGAGTTCATGATTCCTTGCACAGGAACGAGCTGGCCCAGTCCGTGCCATGAAAATGAGCCCCACACCATGACTCCTCCTCCTCCGAACTTGATTGTGGGCTCTGTGCACTCAGGTAAGAAGCGTTCTCCAGGTATGCGCCAAACCCAAACTCGTCCATCGGATTGCCAGAGTGTGTAGCGAGATTCGTCTGTCCACATTACACGTTTCCATTGGTCCATTGTCCAGTTTCTGTGGGCTTTGCACCACTCCAGACGTCGCTTGGCATTGACCCTGCTGATGTGGGGCTTGTGGGCAGCAGCACGGCCATGGAATCCCATCGTGTGCAGTTCCCGACGAATTGTCATGGTACTGGCATCATTTGCAGAGGCGTTTCGAAACTCTGTGGCAATTTTTTCCGCCGAGGACTTCCGGTTGCTGCGGGTGACACGACGAAGCACTCGACGGTCTCTGTCCATTAGTTTCTTGGGTCTACCGGTTCGTTGTTGAACTGTTGTTGATCCCCGGGTCTTCCATTTCATAATGACATCGCCTACTGTTGACTTGGGTATCTGAAGAAGGCTGGAAATGTCACGCACGGACTTGCCGCATAGGTGACATCCAACGATGGTTCCACGTTGGAACTCACTGAGTTCTGCCGAACGACCCATTCTTGCCAATGTCCAAGCAGAGTTGTGTCTGAAGGTGTGGGAAGCTATTTAAATGATGTGCAAGTCATTATCATGTGAAATTGGGCCAATCGATGATCTGTGAGGGGTGTCCGGATATTTTTGATCATATAGTGTATATATATATATGTATGTTAGTTTACGTTTTTTCACATTAAAAGAAGAATATCAAGATTTTAATTTAATGTTACTCAATCATCAAATGAAATAGAAACAAAGGTTAAAAAAAGCAATTATAGGAGTTTATTTAGAAAAGGATTAAAAAATTTTATATTAAAAACTAAATCAAAATTCTATTAAAGATCTCAATAGCTAGAAATTATATTTCTGGTGTTTGTAAATTTAAAATTGGAAATTTTAGGCAAACTCATCTGTGCAGTATCCACTTCATTAATAAAGAAAGAGGATTAATTTTCCCTTTTAATGGAAAAATTCATCAAAAAGAAAGTACGGAGAGGAAGGAAGTTTATTATCTGATATTTTAACTTACAAATAAATGAAAAATAAGATTCTAATTCATTTTTCTAAAAATAAAGAGAACACACTAGAGGAAGTCTCACTGCTGAAGAAATTTTTTTTAGATGTTGTCAAAGACATAAAATGTGTATTTTCAAGAACCCCCTATTAGATGTAAAAATCCACGATTTCATTTTTTTTTTTTTATTATTATTTTTTTACAGATTAAATTTAAAAAAATGATTATTAGAAGCCCTTTTTAAGATTTTATGAGCTGCAACCATACATACAACAACTGTTTGTGAGAATGTCTAGAGGAAGCCATTTCAACTAAATTCACTAATTATCTGGAAGTATGAGCTTCGCAGAAAATTTAAGTAGATTCTCAGAAAATTAAATAAATTTCCCTTTCAAGTGTTTTTCCGGGGAATGAAACATATGAAACAGATGATAGAAACGGATTCAACCCTTCCCGAGAATGCATTCCAGCGTCTACGCTGAGAATGCTTTCCCGTACATTCTGATCAAAAAACGCCACCAGTTGGCGTTCTGCACAACTCCTCACACTCTATGGCAAGATCGGCATATTACACGAATCTCCCAATCCACGCACAACTGAGATATGAACAAAAATTGCTGATATTAACAGTATTGATCCCTATACCCTATTAAATCAGGAGTTTACTTAAGAGGAAAGCAGTTTGATCTCATCGAAATTTCAAGCTACGTCGTTCAATAGCACAGGGGTGGATCACACGCAAAGAAATGACTCGATGCATACAAGAAGTTTTTGTGTGGCTAGGTCCTCGATGTCAGCTACAAGCAAATTAACGTTAATACACTCGTTTATAGCAAGGTATATAATAAATGACACTGAAAGTAAAATTTCAGGATAAAAGTTCAGCGTAGCATCCCCTAATTTTCTCGGCTGACATCGATCTGTTCCGTCGCGTTTATGCTCTGAATTTATTATCGTAACATATCTAATTATTATGTAAATGATTTATCATGTTATGGAAATTATATTTTAAGAAATATATGCAAGAAAAAAAATCACGAAAGTTCCTTGGCGATGAACTTCAGCTAACAGGCGACCATTGGTCATTCATGTCGGCTTGGCCGCCCATCATTTAACGTATACAGTCATGGAACTTTCGTATTTTTTCCTATACAAATTTCTTAAAATATAATTTTCATAATATGATAAATCATTTATATATTAATTAGATATGTTACGATAATAAATACAGAGCATAAACGTGACGAGGCTGATCGATGTCAGCCGAGAAAATTGGGAGACGCTAATCTGAACTTTATCAATTTCTGATACACCAGACTCCTTTGGAAAAATTACGACGAACAGCATTTACAAGGTGATTATAATTAAAGTCCCTTTGTAAAAATGCTATAAAAAAACAACCATGAGTCCGAATGACTTCAAATTTGGACTGAGCATTCTTGAAGAAGGGGCATTTGATATGGGATAAGAAAAAAATAGTTCCAAAATTTATCACTAGATGGCGCTGTAAGCGGCATAACGGAAGCGGATTCAGCTAGAAGTGACATTTTGAATTGAAATACGACGGCTTTGGCATGAGTTGTTTATGGCATGATGTTTTTACATTAAAGTTGGTCAAGGAATGCAATTGACACTAAAACAAGTTAAACATGATTTTTTTTTATTATACAGTACAGTATTAGCAAAAAATCAACTGTACCGGTCAATGAACATGATTGCTTCGGGTTTGATGATGGAAAAAATGACTTTCAAGTCATTTAACAGTTGTGGCACTGTTAGTGCAAAGCCCATCCACCACGGCAAGGTCGTACCACATCGGATGGGAAAAATCGGTTTTTAATTGTCCTTGGGCCAAAAACCGCATAAAAAGCACATGATGATTCGGTTTTTAATTGTCCTTGGGCCAAAAACCGCATAAAAAGCAACAATGGAAACGCCTATTAATTATCTCGGGACTTGCGCAAGACATGTTCAATATGCTGTCCACCATTTTCCTCCACAAGTTTTAACCGATAAACAGCATGTTCCACAACAGACCGGAGTGTCTCCGGGGTCACGTTGTGAACGTGGTGCGTAATCCGAGCCTTCAATTCCGCTAAATTTGCAACTGGGCCACTGAACACATGATTTTTAAGGTAACCCCAGAGCCAGAAGTCACAAGGATTGAGGTCCGGTGATCTTGCAGGCCAGGCTCTCGGAAAATGACGGCTGATAATTCTATCATCTCCGAAATGTGTCTTCAGCAGTTGCTTCACTGGCTTTGCAATGTGCGGAGGAGCGCCATCTTGCATGAAAATTATTCTATCCACGCATGCATGCTGTTGAAGTGTTGGAATTACCTGGTTGCGTAAAAGACACGCATACCGTTGACCATTGACTGTACAGGTAACGGGACCCGCAGGACCCACTTCCTCGAAAAAAAATGGCCCTATAATCAATGATGCTGTCATCCCGCACCACACAGTTACCTTTGCAGAATGAAGCGGTATTGAAACACATGCGAAAGGATTTTCCGTTGCCCATATCCTGCAATTTTGTGTATTGACAACGCCGTGGAGATAAAAATGGGCTTCGTCTGTCCACAAGATGTTCCATGGCCATTCATTGTCCACTTCCATGCGAGCTAGAAATTCTAAAGCAAACGTGTGTCTAATTGGCAGGTCAGCAGGAAGTAACTCCTGAACATGGGTAATTTTATAGGGATAACAATGCAGGATATTGCGTAAAATTTTATTGACCGTGCTCACAGGCATGTCTAAAGTTCGGGCAATTCCCCGTGCACTGCACGTTTGCACACCACTGTTCGACCCTTCCTCTAATGCTTCAGCCACATCTTCTACTGACGTCAAAGCAACTGCTTTCCTCTCTCTGCCAGATTTCACTGCAAAAGAACCTGTCGCTTCGAATTTTTTAATCATACACCTCAGAGCCTTTGCAGACATCGGACCACATCCTTTTTTCATTCCCTTTAATACCCGAAATTTCTTTAAAGCTGCTATGGCAGAGTCGCCATTCTTGTAAAAGAGCTTCACAAGCAGAGCGCGATCCTTCATTGACAGACCCATGGCAAGCTGCTGAGATACAAATATGACGAGAACGCCATGAGGCCTGCGTTTTTATAACACATGCAATGTCTCATGCGCATGCGTATCTTTCAATTTGCATAGTACAAATCCTCCTAGGCATAATATGCCGCTTACAGCGCCATCTAGTGATAAATTTTGGAACTATTTTTTTTCTTATCCATATCAAATGCCCCTTCTTCAAGAATGCTCAGTCCAAATTTGAAGTCATTCGGACTCATGGTTGTTTTTTTATAGCATTTTTACAAAGGGACTTTAATTATAATCACCTTGTATTTAATTAAACAAGCGTCTTCTTTATGCAGTATCCAGATTAATCATCTCATTCTAAGAAATGATGGAAATGATCGGAGCAGACACGCTAGTATTTTATACAGTCGCAGTCTTGAGGTGCTAACTCTTTTAATCGCGGCGAGCCAATCTCTTCTCCTCTCCGTTCTTTCGAAGGTTAGCTTATCTTGGTGCCTCTGAACTACAGGTATTCTATAAAAAAGACTTTATTCTATCTCTAGTTCGCCGATTAGAACACCCTAAGATGTAGCAAAAAGACATTGTATAATGATTTCCAGAGCGTGTGCGAGTAGCGAACTGATAGCAAAGAAAGCGAGTACCTGTTTGCTTGTTATCCAATATGGCGGCATAAGCTTTCTTCGTGTCGAATGACATCACAATGACGACACGATGACGCGTAGTGAAAAAACTATTATATTGTCTGACCTTTTTCTAAGAAATAAATAAATATGGAGGCCGATATCGTCAACGTTTGTGTTAGCAGATTATTGTAATTTTGAGACAGATCTCAAAAAAATATGCGCTGCGCAAGTTATATCGTGCTGTTTTATATCGGGGCTCAAGGTAAGAGAAGTCTTTACTATCAATTATTTAATGTCTACGTACTGTGGCGGACCTCAGTCTCTTCCTCGGCTAACTAAAAGATCCAAGAGTCTCGGCTATGCCGTGGCGGTTAGCTCGAGGAGTTAAAACTGCCCTCAATGTCACGAATAAGTTATGAGCGCAGTGGTTTGGTTTGGTTTCTTTGGTATTAACGTCTTTTTCAACTGGCATGGTCATTTCAAGACGGCGTTATAGGGGCCGCAAATTTTGCCTCGCAATGGTTCTTTAACGTGCAGCTGGCAAACGACTACACGGGACCAACGGCTTTACTTCCCTTCCGAAGGAAGTGCGTGATCTCAGGATTTTCCCCCTGAAAAAATCCTCGTCGTCCTCGGTCGGGGTCGAACCCGCGTCCTCGGGCATCAGAGGCGATCACGCAACCACTGAGACACCGAGGCAGATATGAGCGCAGTGGAAGAAAGCTCTAAAGCTTAGGAGTACACAGAGAGCTTAAATAATTGTTATTCATTGGAAACTAATTTCATAGCTACAATGAATTCATTAACAAAAATCAAAGAAATTAGATGGAACTAATTGTTCCTGTGACCACCGCTAACACGCAGAAACTCAAATTATATTATATAAAGTCAACTTATAAATCTTGATAAAGACAGGTAAGTTAATTTTAGTGAACCTCAGAAGGTTGATATACAGGGTGACCAAAAAAAACGGGAATTTTGAAATGCATAGTGGCAGCCTCGAGCAGGTGGCAGCACTGTGGGACAGTGACCTTGAGCAAACAAAACACTGCCATTTTAGTAACCATGGATCAGTGGAACGGCCAACCGCGTGCGTTACCTATAAAAATGTTTTTAACCATGTGATCTCAAAATTTGTCCGTTTGTGATTTTTTCGTATGGGGCTATCTCAAGAGTAAAGTGTACACGACTCGTTAAAAAATTCACAGTATGCCAGCTGAGATGTTGCAGGGGTCAGTGAGGAATCTCAACAGCAGAATTCAAGAATGCATTCGTACAAGAGGACGCCATAAAAAATGATAAATTTCATTAATGTTATGTCCTTTATTCTATGTCTAAGAAGTACTTAATTTAATATAATCATTTGGGTTTATGGTATTAAGCTATTATGTTTTTTGTCTCTTTGTTGTTTATTGTATAAAATATATAGTCTAATTAAGAATTCTATCTCTTGGTGATGAATCCCCATTGTTGCTTAACCCAAAAATACATTATATTTCAACATTTTGTTTTCTACTAACTAAACATATTGTATTTACTATTGTTGTTTGTATTATGGGCGCCCACTAGGCCCTAACTCGTCGGTCCTGGACCATAACGGACCTAGTTGGGCGTTGTTGTATCTTACTTAATCATATTAAATATTAAAAAATATTAAATATTAAATAAATAAATAAATGGCTAGTATACAGGTTTCAATTACTATGAATAATATGTTTTTCTTCCATCATTCTTGGTTTTATTGCATTGTTAAAAAGTTCCCGTTTTTTTGGGTCACTCTATATTAGAATATTACATGGAGACATGTCTTATGCGAAAAATTATTATTTGACATATGTTTAGGTTATACTTATACAATTTATAACAGTCCATTATATGCGAACATAGCTCAATACTTCTAAGCGGGAAACTTGCAAACGTTTAACAGGTACGATGATACTCGTTTAGCTAGCTCGAACACACCACAAAACTCTGAGAGAGCGGCGACGCTAAGCGTTTTGGTCCTGGTATGATCCCACAGGGAATCTAATGTAAACAAGTTGAATGAATTTTTAAAAAAAAAATTAAACCGGCTTAACAATGAAATTAATACGGGACCATCTTGGTACTAAACCGAATCCAATGAAAAAAGAATTTTTTAAATCGATTTATAAATGACGGAAATATCGATGAACATACATACCTCCTCCTTTTAGAAGTCGGTTAAAAAATATACAGAGCATTAATACACGAAACACTAAAAGAGCAACGAACCTAATACGACGCATCCAAAAAATAACATTGACTTAGCTCCAACCCTTAACGTCAAATCTTAACCACGGTAATGCTCTGGAAAATTCCACTCACTCATGTGAGCTCTCACCACAAACGACAACCAAAAGCCTGCGTACGTAATAAGTTTAAACGCTTGCTCTAATGGCGAGCGGGAGATTTCGGGAGATAACGTGAGAACTGACAGAGCCAAAAGAAAGAATTCTGAGAATGGCTTACCTGTCGTATGGGGTGAAGGCGCCTAGACTCTCCTGTGTGTAGGCGGAAATCGTCAAGGGAAAAATTCCTCTCCACCGTTCCTCTCATGCGACCATCCACGCCCATGGTTCAAACTCGGTGTTGCAGATCCACTGGTTTACGTCTGCGACGACGACTAAGGTGCTGGCAACGAAACGAGAGAAATTTTCTCCACGTCTGAGGAATTCGAGATGAGTACAATACGAAGCGACGGGACTCTGGGCATCTTTACCAATTGCTCCTGCAATTTTGGTCCGGCGGCGGCGAGGCAGAGGAAACTTCGTGAGGAACGACGGACTCGAACTCTGGCGACGCGGTTTCTGTTTGGAAGACTACTTGAAAGGGGTGATTAGCATGAATCCAGTGACCGCGCACTTGAGTCTCTCTCTGTTGAATCCAGTTCTACTTTCGCTTGGGGAATTTCTTCTCCCCCTTTCTGGTTTGTGGGATGGCAAGACTGCAGTAAACGCTCGTTCTCCAAAAATTCTTGGAGCCTGTCTATGGCCAACCTTCTTCCTTCGTTCCCCGTCTCACTCTCCCGCTCAGTTTGAATCTTTTTGCGCCGCTTCCGCCCCTGCGTATCTTCCCATGAGAACTCAACACCAGCCTCCCCGCCAATGCGCTTGCCTTCGTCAAAGGATGGCCCCACACGAACTCCGACATTATTACTTAGCTGGGATCGTCTGCTAGTAATATCGGAGCGCGTATATGTCGCAAAGCTTTGTGACACTCAATCGTATCGGCTAATCAAACAGCTGAACGAAAGGAGACTATTGAGATCACTCTCCAAAGGTTTTGATCTTTTATTTCCCGAAACAATTACACAACACATCGAACATTCAGCTATAGTTCATCTAGGGTCGTAAGAAAAGGAAAAAAAGAGGTTAATTATTATTAATTCAAACAGTAAATGTTTTGTCTTTTATAAGATAATAAAGTTTCTTAATAAAATATTGCAATGAAGCCATGAAACTGTGGAGATCTACATATATATATGGGGAAAACTAGTACCAGGAAAACCACACAATCCACAAAATTATTTTCTTATCAGGCATATACATTTCGACAACAAAATCGTCATCATCAGCGTGATAACAATTTACCAGGTAACCACAAAAGTTCTTGCTTTGTTTAATTCCGGAAAACAAAATGATGTACACAAAAAGTAACGTATCACTAGTCCCCAAAGTAATCCCCATTGGCATCTAGCACCTTCTGCCAACGTGTCTCCAGTTGATCAATCTCCTGGCTGTAAAACTTGCCGGTCTTGGACTCAAAGAAGTCCGTGAATGCCTTTCGCAGGTCTGCATCATTGGTGTAGTATTTTCCACGAAGATGGTTGTCCAGAGAATGGAAAACGTGATAATCCGTTGGAGCAAGATCTGGTGAGTAAGGTGGATGACACAAAGTTTCCCAGCCAAGTCGCTCTATGGTTTCCCCGGCCACCCGCGCCCCATGTGGCCGGGCATTGTCATGAATGAAGAGTACCCCTTTACGATTCACCAAAGCTGGCTGTTTCTGCTGCAATGCCTGTTGCACATGTGCCAACTGCTGGGAGAACAGGTCTCCAGTGAAGGTTTGGCTAGTTGAAAACAGCTCATAGTGAACCATTTGGCATCTAGTCCAGCAGATACAGAGCATGATCTTGCATGAGTGTAGGGATGGCTTTCATGTGTGAGGCATGATGTCCCGGGGTGACAACCAATGTTTGGAACGCTTAGCAGTGTCATACAGGATCCATTTTTCGTCACTGGTAAGTATTCGATTAAATATACAGGTATTGGACATTGAAACTGAAACACCTTCGCAAATAGCACTGGATACCCCCAGGGCTGAATAGAACCTTCTGCTAGGTAAATTAATCGTATGCATATCAATGAATCACGTGTCAGAGTTCTTGGTAGTCACTCCAATAGAAAAGTTCGATAGCAAGCTTCAAATTGTCTGTGCAGAGCGCTATAACGGGAGACATATCCGACTTCAAAAGAGGGCAGATTGTTGGGGCGCGTCTAGCAGGTGCACCTGTGTCCAAAACTGCCACACTTTGTGATGTCTCACGTGCTACAGTATCCAGGGTGATGTGTGCATATGAACAGGAAGGACGAACCACGTCCAGGAGGAGCAACTGCAGGGGAAAACGGAAGTTGTCGGAAAGAGACGTCAGGACATTGACCAGGATTGTTGCACGAAAGCGGAAAACCACCGCAGCAGAAATCACCGCAGAAATGAATACACACCTCCAGGAACCTGTGTGCACGAAGACGAACCGTCGTTACCTGCATAAATCCAACATCCATGGCAGGGTTGCTATACCGAAGCCTTTCATCAGTAGTACAAATGCCTCCAAGCGGGTTCAGTGGTGCCGTACGCATAAAACCTGGACGTTGGATGACCTCAAACGCGTCATATTCTCGGATGAGTCCAGCTACACTGTCTTCCAAACAACAGGGAGGGTATTCGTCTGGAGGAGCCCCTCTGATGCCTAAAACCCAGACTGCTTGGCACCCACAGTCAAACACGGAGGTGGATCAGTAATGGTTTGGGGTGCAATATCATGGTACACATTGGGTCCACTAATTGTTTTCGGGGGACGTGTCACTGCCAAGGACTATAAGACCATTTTGGAGGACCATTTACACCCTATGGTTCAAACACTCTTCCCAGACGGTGGTGCAGTGTTCCAGGATGATAACTGCCCCATTCATACTGCAAAAATTGTCGCAGAGTGGTTTGATGAGCATGACAATGAGCTTCAGCATCTGCCGTGGGCCGCTCAATCGCCGGATCTCAACATTATCGAGCCTGTGTGGGGTATCTTAGAGGATCGAGTGAGGAAACATTTCCCCCCATCGCGTACACGTGCTGAACTTGCAACTGTGCTTCAAGAGGAATGGCTACAAATTCCTCTGCAAACTGTGCAGGACCTCTACCGATCCTTCCCAAGACGTGTTGCTGTTGTGCTGGCTGCCCATGGTGCCCCAACACCTTATTAAATAAAGATTTTGGATTTCTACCAGGTGTTTCAGTTTCAATGTCCAATACCTGTAGGTGCGTTACGATGTCGAGAAATCAACGACATTCGGGCTCTCATTCGTTGATTCTTGTTGGATTCCGACAAATGTTTGGGGTACTCACTTGCTCAACTTGTACGTCTTTCCTAGGCTCTGCAAATAACGTCTAACTGTTTCATCAAAAACCTAATACCGTCTAGCAAGTTCACCACACGTTACACTGCAGTCCTCCTCTATGGCCGTTTTCAGGGCCTGGTCATCTAAGGCTTGTGGCGGGGTTCATCAGAAATGGCATTCTCCCGACCTGAATTTCTGGAACCAATGCCTTGCGGTGCGTTCATTCACAGTATCATCCCCAAACGCAAGACACATTCGGCGACTTGATGCTGCTGCTGACAAGCCCGCCTTGAAGTCCCAAAGCAAACAACACCTAACCATCTCCTTCGATACCTCCATTTGTCTTCAATTCTGCACAAGATGTGATTGATGTGAATGCCCAACAGCCCTGTATTTATACAGGCTAACCTTCTGCTCCCCCTCTGACAGATTTTGGACTACACCCTACACTCATTTGCATATCTTCTATCATTTCCTTTTATGGCAACATAAAAACGGCAAGAACCTTTGTGGTTACCTGGTATTACAAAATTGATATAATGAATGGTGTTTTCTAATTTCCATTTCTTCTTTCAATAGAATCTTGCCTCTTTTGTATCCTTTCCACTAGATTTCCATGCCGTTTTCTATGTCTGTCATACGATGTCCAGCCTTTATGAGATGGTTCGCGTAGGAGGACTTCCCGTCCCCGTTGACCCAGGCTCTTCGATGTTCTCGGAACTTTTCGGGAATGACTTGGCCCACGTAGATCGCCTCATAGTCCGGACATCGTAATCTGTACACTCCTGCATGGCGGTAACAATAACTCCGACGAAACCAATCTCATCTTAGGTGGCAATGGATGTAAATGTGCTCTGCAAACCCAATTGTTTGTTGTAATTGCACTCTTGAAGGAAAAGTTGGTCATTGATTAATTTTATGTGGTCTAGCAGTCGCCATTTCCACTCTTTCTAAATAGTCTGCTAACTCTCCATTATCTCCAGATAGTGCACATTTTTAAAGATTTTCACGAATATGTTAACTTTTAAGAACTATAAGTTCTAAGAAAAGCCCGTACAACCAACACTTCCTAGAAAGATAGCCTGCGCACTGAAACTTCATACATTGTTACATGATCATAAGAAGTCATACTTTAAGGCTTATTATCGGTAGAATTATGAATAATAATAACTTCTTATGCTGACGTAACAATGTATGACGTTTCAGTGCGCAGGCTTTTTTTCTAGGAGGTGTTGGTACAACATGAATTCTCTCCATTGTTACAAATTGAATCTTATTTGTAAACACAAACTCTGCCTTGCATTGTTGGTCATGAGATATATATTGTTGGTCCTTGCATAGTTTTGGTGAGTTTCGTGTTGATACCATTATTGAGACAGCATGATGGGCCTATTATTGCAGAAACATTGTCTTGCATTGTTGGTCATGAGATACCTCATATTAATATGTCCTTCCACTATCATGAATATCGATTTATTATCGATAATTATTATTTTTTCGAAATCTGAGGCAGACAGTGAACTTCTTCTTGCTTTGAAGATCAAGTGTGAAAAATTTCATCAAAATCGGAATAAAACTGCAGATTTGTACAAGAAATAAACACACAAACAAACATTCTTTTTTATTTATATAGACAAGTAGAGGCATCCGGCGTTGCCCGGGATAATTACAGTTGTAGGTAAACAGAACAACCTCAAATAGTTAAATAATAACTCAAATTGGTTTTCAGAAATTCTCCAATTTTCTGCTGTAGATGAAGCTCCCATTATTTCAGATATTTCCGACACCCGATAACTTTTTGTCTTCTCTGACCAATACTCATTCATTTTTCGATGGCATTTCTGTAGATATGAATTAACATGTATTCTTCGAACGATTATTATAAAGCATAATACAATATGCTTGTTGACTGGAAGAGTCGAGTTGATGTATGCTTTGTTACCGGTTACATCGTCAACTATCCCCCGAGCGAAGGGACTGCTTCCTCTATCGCCTTTCCATTCTTTCTCAATTGTCTGCTAACTCTCCATTATCTCCAATTTCTGATCATTTTTGTAGATTTTCAAGAAAATGTTAAGTTCTTAGAAGTATCAATTCTAAGAAAATCTTGAACAACAGGCATTCTATGTATTGTTACAAATTCCATTATTTTTAAATAATTCGCAGAGGTGGGATGGAATCTTCATTACATGCCTTAATGATTTTTATGCTTTGTTATCGGTTATGTCGTAAACTGTCGCCAGAGACCGATCAGCGTCCTTATACAGAGTGAGTTTTCAAATGACTTGTCATTCATGTGATATTGCGCAGATGAGAGAGTGACAGTGGTGTGCATGGTAGTCGTTTGTGCGAAGTGGCGAAAATGGTGTTATCTCTGCAACAGCGCATTTTTGTGGTAGAGCACTATGCACGCATAGGTCATGGAAACAGTGTGCAGATGAGTTTAAAATTAAGCTTCAAATTGGTGCTGTGCCTGCAAAACCTCCTGCTAAAAGTGCTATGCAAAACTTAATTGTGAAATGGCATGCAACGGAATCAGTACTGAATGCAAAGTGAGCAAAAGGGCGATCCGTACGACAGCAACCATTGCTGCTGCTGAAGACTACATGCTACGCAGTCCCAAAACGTCATCACGCCGGCTGTCTCAGCAACTGGGTTTGTCTCAGTCAAGTGCAATGAAGATCATGAAACAGGATTTACACTTTACACCCCTTCAAAATGATGTGGACAAGCCGGCCAGGGTTCAGTGAATGATTACTGAGCACCATTGCTCCGGAGGTGCTGGCGTTTGGTTATGTGTTCATCTCAGATGAAGCGTGGTTCCATCTGTCCGGTTACGTCAACTCGGAGAACATGCGCACTGGTCTTCCGTCAATCCGCATGTGTTCATGGAGTCTTCAGTGCATCCACAAAAAATTGCCGTGTGGTGTGCTGTCTCCGCCAGCCGCATCATCCCTGTGTTCTTCAATGAAACTGTGAATACTGACCGTTATGTGCACAAGATCTTTAACATGTTTGCCGTACAACTTACTGATGACGAGCGTGCCAATGCTTACTTTCAGCAAGATGGTGCAACAGCCCATTCTGCACACGCAACACTTGCCCGTAGTAAGTGTTCCCACCCGAACATGTGATCACTCGAGGAACAGAACAGCCCTGCCCATCACGGTCGTCAGAACTATCGATCTGTGATTTCTTCCTCTGGGGTGCACTGAAAGGTGTGGTCTATCAGAACAATCCGCGTACAGTCGCCGACCTTCAACAAAACGTCTAGGCAGCCATTCAGGCCATTCTAGTGGAAACCCTTGCTCGTGCCTTCAGGAACATGTGGACACGCCTTCACACGTGCTTCGAGGTCAATGGAGAACACTTCCAGCACCTACACTGGGTTATTTACACTGATCTTTGATGATTGTTATCTCGTTTCATGCTCATTTTTACACGTTGTTCACCGGGTCGCTTTTAATAAACCCACCTGTATAACTGGAAGAGGAAGATGAAACTGCCATCGCTTCTGGAAGGTTCCACACAGTTCAAGGGAATCGTCTGAACGTATGTTAAGGAGCTGAAGGGAGACACGTGTTTCTCTTTGAGAGAGACTGCTCTATCTATATCGTACTATTATAAACATTTCTTGCTCATATTTAATAATTCTTGAAAATATTGTTGCATCATCACTACTTCGGTTTCCATGGCAGCAATATTTACCCAGCGTTGATATGAAAATATAAGGCAACAATAAGGAACCAACTCTCTTTTTGGTTGGCAGTGGTATATGATCGTTTTTGTCTGTCTGCTCTGCAATCCCAACAATCTGAGTGAGGTTATTCACTATTTGATAATCTGTTACAAATGCACTCTGCTCTCGATGTCTTAAAGCAAAACTTGGCCATTCATCACTTTGTGTGGTCTAGCAGTGGACCTGTCTTCTGTTGACATGCCCACCATTTCCCCAGTAGCAGCCGTGTGCTGGCAAACCAGTATAATACCAAGCAAAGGATGCGATTCTGGAGTTCCAACCGATTTGGAATTTTAAGAAGTCGCCCCGAATGCGCAGCGAATACCAGAATCCTTAGCAACTGTTTCTGACCCACTTCACGTTCGCCTAGTGCGTGTTTTCTGTGCAAGTGTGCCTCCGTTTTCTATCGTTTTTCGTAATAAAAAATATATACATGTACGCGATGTCTAGAAAGAAACATAACTGGATGAAAGAACGACTCATCCTATATCCAATCAGAGCGGAGTTCACCTAGCTGGCGGGGATGAGGGCGATTCCTGGTAAAAAGTAGGATATCATTTTAATCTGAGGCAAGTCAAAAAGAATTTAAATAAAGTCCCGGTATATCACTGTTTTTAAGATTTTTCTTAGAATGTGTAGTCCTTTCGCTCTGTATAGATTTGAATGAGTTATTATTTAACCAATTTCGCTAATTCGAGGCCATCTGGAAAGTTCGGGCTCTCGTAACAGGATGTAACCCATCAACACAACGGGCCATTGCACAGAAGATAGGGACATCTATGTACACAGTAAGCACAATTATCAATCCTGACTTACAAATGGAGAAACGAGACAAAAGCCACGTTCATAACCTTTGCCGCGCCTTGTTTAAAAGCGACGGAGTATTTGCCGTAAACTGTATGAACGATACCTGGCGAATAAAAAATGTAAATACGTGGTCACACTACATGAGGCATATTTTTATTTAAGCGACTGCAACAAGAGCCGAGTCATTTTTCTAGAAGTTCTAAGGACTTCAGAAAATGGTACCGTGAATCCAGGGAAACATTTTTCAAAGGTTTACGTTCGTGGCGGGATACAGCTACAGCGGCAAGTTAACGTTACTTAGAATTGAGTCAAAGGCCAAAGTCAACGGCATATACTATCGAACTAATGCTATAACCCCTATATTTACCCGTGAAATCCTCTATTGTACGAAATAGAGGTAAAGAAAGTATGGCTGCACCATGACGAGGCGTTTAGTCACTCCTCCGCGCCAACTCGCCTGTTCCTAGAGCGCTGAAAGAAGATGCCGAAATCCGCTTACCCGTTGTCTATGGATTTTTGTGGCTTTTGGTCTACTTAAAAGGGTACTCGGAAAGAGACGACCGCGAATAGTGAATGGTCTTTGGAAAGCGTGTCAAAAGGAGTACTTGTAGTTACGAATTGATCTTGATGTTCTACGTTCCAGCCTCCTGCAGTGGAAACTGCGATGCAGGGCAATAGCAGCGATGCATGTCTACCAGACTGAACACACTAGATGTTGGGGGAAAGGTTTTTTCTAACTTTTCTGGCCCTCTATCACTTGTTACCTTAGATCCCGGTAATCTACGCTCTGTAGAAGCAAGACCGTAGAAGTTGATAGATTGCTTTGTAGAAGTAAGACCGGTAATCTACGCTTTGGTTTACATTTTAATATCTTTCAGATCGGAATACTCTTGCAATGAGGATTATGGGTGATCTGCTCATCGGATTTTGGTGAACTTTTTTTCGTTTTGTTTGGAATATGCTGTTTAACAAATGTGCAATTGGAATTTTTTGTGTATCTCTTACGGTTTTCGAGATAGAATTTGGATGTGTCCTAATTTGCATATCTGAGATGATGAAAGGTGCTCCATCAGATAGAGCACCCTCAAGTTCCTATTTATTCCCTGTATTGGAATTTGCTTAACTACATTTGCATCCAAGATAGGAAGGTGTCCAAAGACTTTCGACTCACCTTGTATTAAATACCAAATGTTAGCTTTGAATATTTAAGTAGATATCGTAATGGTACCATTAGTGCACCTATTCCTGATATCTCACCTCAGAACTTTGTTCGCGCTCTGTCCCATATTAATCGATTCGCAAAAATTGAATGTGAAAAGGTCAATTCGTTTTCAAGTTATCATGCAAAATGCTGACCTCCCTACTAATAAAGAAATTTTACCGAAAAACGTTTCACTTCCGAGCGTGACAGATCAGACACATTCACTCCCCAGCAAAAATTTTGTATGCTGTGCACCTATAGAAGTTTTCACTTCAAAAACTTGTATGCGACTGTCCCAGGGACAGAAACTATTTCGTTTTGAAATTAGATTTAAAATTTTCTCAGGTGAACTGCATTTTCTTTTTCTTTTTCATTGGTTCTATTTAAAAACTGCACAACTTTCTTCTCGCGTAGAATATTCACCGATATTTGTTATGAACTCATTACTTATTGTAATATTACAAATCACACATGTATTTTATTTAATTCTCGTTTTTGGAGTTAATTCGTGAAATGACTGGTTCTCTTGGTTTAACAGGCTCGTTTTAAGCAATTCAGCCAGTGGAAGTTTTTCGAGAAATATAAACCGGGTCGTGGTTTCGAGGGGCCCCCTGCGGTGAGGCGAAGGACCATTTTAAAATATTAAATGAGAACTCCTATTTTTTTATTGTAGATTCGGATGCCAATGAAAGGATTACCTGGTACCTTTTTTTTTTTTCAATTCGCGTTAGATGGCACTGTAATCGGCAAAATTAGGTTAACTACGGTTTCTTCAGTGGGAACCGCTATGTTCCAGAATAAACCTGCGATAAAAAAAAATACCAATTCTTTAAATTGAACGTTTCCTCGACTGGTGATAGATGGCGTTGCATTGGACGAAAATTAGTTAATCTTCGATTTTTTTTCAATGGGAGCCCCCATTTTTATCAAATGTTGATAAGGCGGAATTCATTTTCAGTAAATCCTCTCACCGTCGGGTGCTTGTTTCAATCCGTGAGAGGTGCCTGTTCCTTACGGATTTCTGGAAATTAAAAGTTGACAGATTTTATTCGCCTGAATACAATCCTCTCGAAATGTGTAACAGTTTTAAGCAACAGGTTCAGTGGTATTTTCTGACATGTAAATTCAATTCAGTTATATCTTCTCTAGTAGTCGGGTTTTGTTAATACAGAAATTTATTTAAGAAGTCCTATAGATAAAAATCCGGTCATCGTGTGGGCCATCGTACTGATTCTTTACGTTCAATCTACCTTTCATTGAGAAGGTTTCTCCTCAGCATTATGTAAAGTGACCACGAGCGGCGACGACGCTTTTCGATTGTGTCTCGGAACTTATAATGACATTTTATAACCTTGCCGTGATATCCTTGCTGTTTGGAGGGTCTTTTGAATTTAGCATGTTAAATTTGTTGCTTTTGCAGGATACAAAGAGGATCTCTCTTCTTAAAAATAGATATTTGTCATGTTGATTCTTTGCTTCCACATTCTTTAGGATAGTTATGCTCTTGAAATTGCAATTCCTTGTTTTTGTAGATACTTGGCAATCGCAGAGTTCCAGTTCTAAAAGAGCTTTTTATCTTTCCGATATCTTTGCGGAGTATTTCTCGGTACCTTTTTTTTTCATTTTACTTCCTACTCTTGCGCGTAATATTTCATGGCACAGCCCACTTCATGGGAAAGATAATTATCCAAAGACTTGGCGAGAAAATTGCAAAAGAAATTTTTCAGTTAAAAAATCTGCCTCTCCCTTGAAACAAATAATTTGCATAAAAATGAAGACAATATGATAAAGAGGAAGAAAAGATTTCATTTCAGTTGGCATTTAAAGACAATGAAAATCGAAAAAAGTAATGAGGTTTGGGGAGTAAAACCAAGGATATCGCTTATCTATTGATATTACAGATGCACAGTTCATATTTTCTCATGAAATGTAACTGAATAATCTAGCAGCAAAATATAAAAAAAGAAAGATCTAAAAACGGGAAATTGTCAATCCCAGAAATGTATTCTTTAACAATGTTGTATTTCGCTTTAGATTGCATTTTTTGTGCTAGGTAATTAGATATGCGTGTTTAATAAAAATATCTCCCTGTTTTTATAGAAAATGTATTAAATAGAATTTACATTTTTTAATGAAAATATTGTAAATGTTAAATGAAATTATTATTAAAAATAAAATATAATAGACATGCTTTTTATTATTATACAGAATGTTTCAGAGCATCCGTATTGGTCTTTTTTCTTGGAAGTACGACTTCCTAGAGCTTTGGAGAAAAATTTATATAACTTAATACCATGTGAAAAATTTAATGGTGGCTATGCCATTTTTCGGATATAGCTGAAAATGGGAGCACCCGGGGTCCGCCCAAATACATAGGAACATGGGTCATGTAGAGTATCATTGGAAAAAGAAACAACATTTGTAGGGAACCTTTATTTCCAATCGGCTCCCTTCAGGAAATAAAAAATAAAAACGCTTTCATGGAAGGTACACCTCATTCCAAAAACGTTTTCATTTAAGTGAATAATGTTCGGCCGCTTTACAAAATATTAAACCAGTGAAATTAATCAGTTCAAGCAAGAAGTCGAGTTCGAATTGCATTAATTTTACTGGTTTAAAGCCGATTAGTTTTAGTGGCTTAAAGTATTGCAAGGACGCCGAGCATCATTTCACCTAAGTGAAAACGCTTTTAGAATGAGGTGTACATTAAATATTCAATCTGCACTCCATTTTACTGATGACATTTTGAGCAATCTCTCTTCTTGTCATTCCTCTGTTACACTTGAGCATGTCCTCCTTATTCGGTCCTACATATATTTCCTCATTGTCGGCAGTTCTTGGTAGAGAATATCTTTTAGCCGTCCTCAGAGGAAGAAATCAAGAGGAGTGAGGTCTGGAGAGCGGTCCAACCCACCGATCCATCACAGGGAGAAGATGGGATCGACGAACTCTCATGCCGACTGTCGTCGCTAAGGGCAGATCTTCAAGAAGTTCAGGCAGCACCTTTTCCTTAAAGTCAAGATAAACTTCCCCGTTTAGGTTACCCTGAAAGAAATACGGGTAGATAATGTGGCATCCGATAATACCACACAAGGTATTCACGCTCCACACTTTTGGTCGTCTACCTCACGAAAGCAGTGAGAACTTTCCTGGGCGCAGTAATATGCCTTATGCTTGTATGTTTCATGTTGCTTTTAAACGTTGCTTCTTCCTTCCACAACACCGATAAATGGAAAATTTATAATGATTTCTCAACAAGAAAAAAAGGCCATCTTCTGCGATGAGAGACAAAAGTCAACTAAAGAACATAAAACCGTAGTGCTAGAGAAAATATAGACAATGGGGTGGGGACAATTGCCAAGAATATCTCCCATTCGTTGAGCAAAAGAAAAATTAACGACAATTGAACATGTTTAAACAATGGGAGATATCCGGTATATATTAACTATATTAACGTATCCGGTATTTCAAATCTCTTTGTGGATTAGAGGCTCCCTCTCTTTTTTGGTGATTTCTCAACAACTAACAAAAAATTGAGGGGGTAGTCACACCCTCCAGGCGTCCGGAGGAGATAAATGTGGAAGGGGTGGAGCCGTCATTGTTGAGTATCCACCAGACAGTTACGTGGCTTATTCCCGAGTCACGAGAGGGCCGTCTCATAGCGACCAGAACATCAGCAGCTCTCTCGTCTCTGTCTTCTGATCACAGAATCCGTCTACTGTTGGGCTGCACCTGAGCACTACCGTGACCACCGAGAGACAAGGCCCGAGTGCGGATACGTCATACATTGTTAATCATCATCAGAAGGGTATTGTTCTTCGCATTTCTACCAATAATAAGTCTTAAATTAGCCCGTCTTGTTAACCGACTTCAAAAAATTCGATGTGTATGTTTGGAATATTGTTGGAATTGCACAATATTCATATATGTTAATCTATGTGGGCTTCTAAATAAGTATGTCAAATTTCATAAGTCTGTGTATGTATGTATGTATGTTTGTCCACGAATTTCTCAGAAACTAGACATCGAATTGCAATAATTTTTTTTATTGGATTAAGTATCTTTCAACTTAGGGATAAATCTAAGTTTCATCAAAATCGGTTCAGTATTTTTTAAGATATGGACTGATATAGCTAGGCGATAGTGAGAGTTTCATTAAATCGATCGGCTTCGGTGGCTCAGTGGTTGCGTGATCGCCTCTGATGCCCGAAGACGACGAGGTTTTTTCAGGGGGAAAATCCTGAGATCACATACTTCCTTCGGAAGGGAAGTAAAGCCGTTGGTCCTGTGCAGTCGTTTGCCGGCTGTACGTTAAAGAACCCTTGCGAGGCCAAATTTGCGGCCCCTATAACGCCGTCCTGAAATGGCCATAGCAATTGAAAAAGGACGTTAATACCAAATAAACCAAACCAAACCATTAAAGTCGGTTTTTTATACTCTGTTTAATCTTGTTTATACTCTGTTTAATCTTTTTTTGAAGTCGGTTAAAAAGGAGGTTATCAATTCGGTAATATTGTTGGAATTGCACAATATTCATTTATGTTAGTCTATGTGGGCTTCTAAACAAGTATGCCAAATTTCATGTGTGTGTATGTATGTTTATCCACGTATTTCTCAGAAACTAGAAATCGAATTGCAATAATTCTTTTTTATTGGATTAAGTATCTTTCAACTTAGGGATAAATCTAAGTTTCATCAAAATCGGTTCAGTATTTTTTAAGATATGGACTGATATAGCTAGGCGATAGTGAAAATTTCATTAAAGTCGTTTTTTTATACTCTGTTTAATCTTGTTATTTCATACCAGTTTCAGGTCCGTGCCTCGCAAATTGCTAAAGCTATCGCATAAGAGGCAAAACTTTTCAAAACGACCTGGTAAATACACAAAATTCAGATAAACTGTGTGTCACTTCCAACCGGTTTCGCTTTTTATTCCTGGCTTCATTAAGGATACAAATGAAGAGATAACTTCATCAAGAAGGAAATTACAGAGAACTTTTTATTTCATAATGATAGTGGTATAAGTTAATAAAAACTTTTTTTTTATTAACTTGCTTAACGATTTTTGGAGTGGGATTAAGAAAAACTTCTCTTTCCAACCGTTTACCGCACAGCAAGTGGTTGATCGTTCGCGTAAGGTGTCTGCTTCAAAATCCTATATTATATCAAACATCCCAGACTATGTCTTTAAAGGTTGCCTTACTGCGAAACTTGCGCCTATGCATCACTTATTTAACGTTTCCTTGCGTTCAGGATGTTATCCGTATGCATGGAAACAAGTTCTCATTCATCCTATACTTAAGAAGTCAAATGTTAAAGCTAAAAAGATTTATAGGCCTATTACGTTGTTACTGTTTCCTGCAAAACTTTTGAAAACTCTTGTTGCAGACCAATTATCTCATCACGTTGAACCCTTCCTTGCTAGTACACAGCATGGCTTTC
The DNA here is from genome assembly GCA_023313115.1 of Rhysida immarginata. NCBI lineage: Eukaryota > Metazoa > Arthropoda > Chilopoda > Scolopendromorpha > Scolopendridae > Rhysida > Rhysida immarginata. The sequence continues at coordinate 2,540,582 of JAHWFO010037539.1, forward strand.
GACCAAAGAGATCTACGCAATCTAACTTAGCGACTTTCATGCATTATCTTACTTTGCATGTGGACAATAGGAAGCAGGTTGACGCCTTATTTCTGGACTTCTCCAAGGCCTTTGACCGAGTTAACATTCAACTATTGCTTGAAAAATTAAAGCATGTAGGCCTTGCAACTATAGCAATTACCTGGTTTAATTCCATGTTGTTGGGGAGAAAGTTCAAAATTAGATTTCAAAGTCCTTCAAGTCCTGCTTATCCTATTATGAGTGGCGTCCCGCAGGGCTCTCCTCTGGGCCCGCTACTATTTAATATCTTCATAGCAGATCTTCCGTACGTACTTGAACATTCTCCAATCCAAATTCTTTTGTATGCAGACGATATTAAACTATTTTTCGTATGTTGATGACTGGACTTCTTGGTCGATTTTGCAGGAATCTTTGTCGGTGGTTTCGTCATGGTCGGTTAATAACGGGCTAGATCTTAATGCTCAGAAATCATTTGTTATCTCTTTTCATCGTAAGACAGCCCCGTTTTTGTTTGATTATGATATCGCTGGTGAACATTTGTCTAGACTTAATAGCCTTAAGGATTTGGGAGTTATTCTTACTGACAACTGCTCTTTTCTTAATCATATTGAACTGATGCAGTTGGATATCTCGCGCCGCCTGGGCTTAATTAAGCGTACCAATCATTTTTTTTTACTGATTTTAGGATATTGCTTTTATTATTTAAAACTTTTGTCATTTCTAAGCTTCTTTATGCTGCTTGGATTTGATATGGCGGCAATATGCAAGCTATCTCCATAATCAAGCGCAAACTTATCAGTTTTAAGAATTTTTTAGTTAGAAATTTTAAGTGCTCGGATCACTCTCATTTATTTAAAAATGTGTTTAATATTCAATCCATAATTAGTAGCTTTCTCTTTAATACTCTGATTAGTATTTATCATGATAATTTAAGGGTCCCTTTTTTAGTTAAAGATTTTAATTTTCAGAGCCTGATAAAAACATGGCGAGGATTCGTTATTAAACCTCCCATCAAATGGAGGACTAACATATCATACTTGAATCGAGTTATGAAGCTTGTTAATAACTATTCAGAAAACTTTAATAATTTTGATTTAGCGACATTAAGGGACACACATCTCCCTTTATTTAATTAAGGCTGACCTTTTCTTGTTTTACCTACTTGTACTCGTAATATTGTTCATTTCTTGTTTACTTTATGTTTCATTAACCCCGTTTTGGGCTTCGGCCTGTTGGGGGGCAACATAGGGTTTCACTCGCCGGTTTATCCGGCGGTCTGGTCCCTGTTGTTGTTACATTATTAATTAATTAATTAAAAAAATTATTTTGCATTTTGGCTGTTGTCGATTCACGCATCATTGGATAGGCGTCGCAAGGTGACGACCATGATATTCGAATGATGACAAAGGACCAACAGGTAGGTTTGCATATTGATTAATTCGAAAGGATTTCATATTATCTTCGCAGAATTAACCTTGTTCTTGAATGATATTTAAGATTGATATTCCATGAAGATTTTTTCTTTGTCTTAGACAAAGACCCTGTTCGATATTGTTTTCATTGCGTTATTCGTTTTCGATGATTAGCATTTAGGCAAGTTGAGTGCCTAAACTTTGGAACTATTGCTTAATATTTAATATTTCTTTGCCTATAGACTCATTTTTTTGGCGGCAAAGCCAGAACATTTGGTGGTCATCAAAGCGGCAGTTATTTTGAGACGTATTACACGCCGACCAACAACTGTAAAGCCAAGCCCTCTCTCTCCTCAATAGCCTTCGGGTTCTTGTCTTGTTTATATTGTGAATTATTATAACTCTCTCTGAAATTGTGAATTATTCTCCCTTATTGTCTTCTCATTAAACAAAATGAAGCTTTTTTCTCAATTATAAATAAAATACTCTGAATAATTTTATTAATTCTGAACGAATTAAAATCCTTTTCTAATCTAATATCTTTCTTCCAAGTCCTCATGTGTGGAACGTGTCCACCGCTAACCCACTGTGTCACATTGGAAAAAGGCAAATTTAGTGATAGCCTGTCACGATCACAACTAACAATGTGCAGAAATCCTTATCAGTTCAACAAAGATAAATACGTGATTTGAAAAAGTTTTAAAGAAACGTCAACAGGGCAAATAGAGGGTGATTCAAAAGTTACTGTGCAGTGGCTGGTCTGAGGTGATATCCACTCACAATAGATGTTGGAAATGCCCGCCACCGGGCTCACGACAGCGGTTAGCACGCAGTTGTATGTTGTGAAACACTTTGCTTAGTTTTCCTGGTGACATTTGCTGAACTTTAGTGGTGATTTCCTCCTTCACCTCAAGGCACTCCAAGGCGAATGTGTAGGCCAGAAGCCACGCGAGATGATTCGATCAACAAACACGTCCTGCAGAAAGTGCATTGACGTGCGTGCTGTATTTGCAGTTACCCCGTCTTGCTGAAACCAGGCAGCCCGGATTTCTTCCTCATCGACTTCGGCTACAAACGGTTCCATAATCTGTATGCGCCAGCGATGTGCATTTATTGTGTCAGAGAAAAAGATGGGAGCGATGATGCTTCTACGAATCATGGCACACCAGATCCCTATTTTGTGGTCATGCAGAGGCTGCTCTTGAAACTCATGTGGACTGTCAGGGCTCCAGAGGCGTGTGTTCTGGCTGTTAACGTAACCAGAAAGATGAATATATCTCCGTCAGTAAAGAATGTTAAGTCGAGGACGTCCTCTGTGTTTTCTGCAATGAAGGTCTCCAGCCACTCCGCATATGCAATTCGCTGTTGGTTATCTCGCTCTTGCAACTGTTGCACTGCTGGCACTTTTTTACGGAAACATTTTCAACGTCTTCTTCACGATGCGTTGTGCTGTACTGTAGGACACGTTTGCTTCCTGTGAGAATCGGCGCAGAGATTTACTGGGACTTTGCAGCATTGTGTCATGGATGTCAAGCACTTTTTCCTCCGCTGTGGCGGAGGTGCCCGATCGTGGTGCATCCAGCATAGTTCCACGTGAACGGAACTTGTCGATTAAGCTCCGTATTGCCCTGTCTCTTGAAACAGCTGCCGAACCTGCTCTGTGTACTTTCCAGCGTTCCGGGACACATTCTCCACTAGAAGCACACGCTGTCTAACTCTATAATATAGCGCTCGAAAGGGACCGGATGGGAAAAAACGTTTCCTACAAAAGTTATTTATTTTTCGCAGACCTATCCAAAGACATCCTACTCGACCCATTGTCACATGTATATTTGATATGACAGCAGAGTAAGGAGGAAGGATGTTGTTGAATTTAATAAACAAATATTTAATTAAATTAAGTTGAGATTTACAACTAAATCGTAATAGTCAATTAGGACTGATATCCAAAAATTAGACAAGCAAATGATTTTTTATATTGAATGAAATCACAAAAATAAATCAGAATATTCTCGTGGACCGATGTCTTCTATATGATCGTTGACATCCACCTTCGGAAAGGTCCATGTCCTACTAGGAGGAGAGTAGGCGCTCCATCCTACGTGAGAAAATATTCAGATATTAGCAAGAAGTAAAATAATGTAAACGTTTACGAGAACTATCACTATATTCTTCTTAATCTTGCTTAGCTGTAATACTAGGACTTATCATTCGTGAAACTAAAAAGTCTTTTAATGCAATGGAGGGCTTACTTTATTAAATTATTATTAGAGGCCTCGGGCCTACATACGTTCTTACGTTGGAGGGGCTCGGGCAGGTGAGCATTGGAGCGTGTGACTGAAATGTCGGGGCTTCTCGCCATAAGGACACTCTGGATAAGTTGAATTCTTGAGTTAAGAAAAATACAAAATCACATAGAATCAATACGTTATCAAAGGTACACCACTTTTGGATCTTCGGTGATGCGCACACATAATAGAGATGCCCACTATCGAGTGCATTGGATTAGTTGAGACGTGAAACGTTTAACATTATCAGTTATAATTAAAATGACAATAAATTTCGCTTACGTGAATTGGAGGCAGCAGAATCCCTATCGCAAGCAATACAGCGCGCGGTCGCTGGCGCCAGTTCGCACGCTGCACCTTGCGCGATCGCTGAAGAGCACTCGCACGACGGATTCGGGTTCTCGTTGACAGCAGGTCTCGACGCGGCCACTCTTGCGTCCTCGGCTGTCGTCTCTCTTATTCTCGTGGACACACCTTGACGGAGCTGTCGCTCTGGTTTAACATACCGACGTATTGCACACCATCTCTCGAAATTCCTTTTACCTTGAGAAGAACGTTTCCATCTATCTCGCTCGTTCTGCTTTTTCTTTACAGTTCCAAATCTCTTCTCTTCAGATGTTCCTTTGTCTTCATTCCGTTCCTTTCGAACATTCCCTGTTCGAAGCCAAGCACTCTCTGTCTCTCTTTTTTTGTCTTTTCTTCCATCTCCCCTTTGCTCTTCTCCTCTTCCATTGTCGACTCGCCCGACCTTCTTCATTTGTCGCGGGGGTCGCTTTCCTGTCTGGCGCTCCATTAAATATCTTTTCTCTCTCTCCGATTTCTTAATTTCTTTTCTTTTATTTTTGTTCGCCCGTTCTTCGACCTTAATCGCTGACACCCATGTTACCATTTACACTTTTTGGGCGAACCCCGGTTGTGCCCATTTCCAACCATTTCCGGAAAATGCGATAGCCGCCATTAAATTCTTCACATAGTCTTTAGTCATGCAAATTTTTCCCTTCAGAAAGCCTATGGACGTCGAACTTCGAGAAAAAAGCCTAATAAGGGTGCGCTGAAGCACCCGGTATATGTAGCTGTATCTAATATATAATCTAATCAATAAAACAGCCTAATCTATTGAATTGCAGTAAGTCACGCTAGTACTAACAATATAGAAATTAAAATAAATGAATAGAGCAAAGCTTCAATGTATATTAAAGTGCATTTCGTTGTTCGCATTAATCGAGCGATACCGATCTGGATCAAATGTAGCCCCTATATGACTGTATCGATTGGCTAGATTATAGGCTAACAAATGTATCACAATCCCAAGTATTGTGGTATTATTTATATCAATGTCATAATTTACTGAAAAATCGGATTCGTTATTACGTCATAAGATATTTAATTTTTGTTGACTTTTGTTATTATCTGAAAGAAAAAATAATTTAAAAAATATTTCAAAGCAAAGTCTTCTTATAAGGAAAACAAAGAATTATTTTAATGCTTAGCAAATACCTTTCCTCGTATGAAAGATGAAAAAAATTCCAATAAAATGTGAACGGGAGAGAGAAGAAAATATTGATCTGTGTGATGGCACAAACCGAAACGGAGTTTTCTATCTCTGCTTTTTTTTATTTTGAAGAATTTGCTTTATGATTCTACGAACCAACCCTACCCACACTTACATATAGGCACACGCACCAACAAAACGGAGCGATCTGAAGTCGTTTCGTGCTAGACTCTCTCCGTAACAAATCAAGTTAAGAAGCTTCGTGTCAACCACCAGCTGTGACTTGAGGCCCGAAAGATCTTGAAAATCAACAGGGAGCCAGCGTCGTTTTTCCTTTCGATACGCTCTTGTTCCGAGGCTGAAGGAAAAGAGGAGGGGGAAAACCATTACAATTGGGAGCAAGAAAATCCATCCCACTCGAAAGGATGACGACGGAGGAAAAAAAAAAAGCGAAGGTTTGTGTCTCTTGCATTGGCTTCGTTTTGGTGTGTCTGCATCGACGTATGCTTCGCTTATCTTCACTAAGAATCCACCCAGTTGTTGCTAGTTGGAGTGATAATGGACTGCGTTGCGGCCCAAAGTGTGTGGGTGTGACAAGACTTCACGAGAAGAGTTACGGTTGCCTTCAGTGACAGGCTGCGCTTCAATGAGAAAATAAGCGGCATGGGAAAAAAAAACAACTTTTTTTCATGAATCCATTGTAAATCATGCTTAAAAAGAAAAAAAACGCCATTGTTATGTTCATACACAGATTCTCTTGTTAACAAGAAAATTTTAAAATTCTTATAGATACATCTGAAAATTGCAGTTGTGACGGAATCGTATATCATGATGGGTAACAAAGTTAGGTCAGATAAAGTGAAAAATGAAGAAGAGCATAGAAGAGTAGGGGAACAGAGAAGGTTGTTGAATATTATTACGGGAAGAAGAATAAATTGGATACGGCATACATTAAGAACGGAGTGTTTGCTGAAGGAAGTGATATAAGGCACGGTGGAAGGAAGGACAAAAAAGAGGAAGGAGGAGATTAAAGAGGAGTGACATTCTGAAGAAAGGAAGACGACGCGTGTAGCAAGATATGAAGAGTTCAAGATAGAGAAAGATGAATGACAAGCATTTAGGCCTGATTAAGCAGAAAACTGGTTATGCTGATGTAACAAAGTTATTTTTTGATGAAAATAGGAAAGGAAATTCAACAACTTGGACTCGAACCAGGAACCTTCACCTAATCGCGCTGATACCCTAATCAATTGAGCTACAGTGAATCATGTAAGCATTAATCGTAGTTCGAGCTCAGGCTGTGGAATTTTCTTTTCTATTTTCATCAATAATTTAAACATCTGAGGTAAAGCTTGTAATAAAGCCTCATCGAACATTCTTGAGATATTTTTAAAGTAATTTAGTTTGTTAGTAATAAGAAAATATCGAAGTTAACCTAACCTAATCAAAATCTCATACGACCAAATATCTTATGAAACAAATAACAGCGTATTTTAGGGTGTCCAGTACTGCTAAAGATCCTTTAACATGCCTGGAAGTAGCTACCATTTACCATTTATCCAACTAACGGAGATTAAGCGGGGTCGCATAGAGGGCCTTCGGGAGGCAGGATGGTCCTTCCGCAAATTGCGCAGAGAGTTGAATGGGAGATGTCTGCAGTGCAGGACTGTTGAAGACGGTGGGAAGAGGAAAAATTTTTCTTTCACAGAAGTGGTTCAGGAGAGCGCAAACCTTCGGATAAACGTAAGGAACAGTCACTTCTAATGAAATCAGTCACTTGCAAACAAATCAAATGTTAACAAATGCTTTTTTCCTTAATAATTTCTTAATTCCAAAATTAATTTAAAAATTTAGAAACTCAAGAAAAATATCAACACACAAAAAGTTGTATATAAAAATAAATAATTTAAATATATATGACTTAAAAAATAAAAAGATTTAAAGAAGGACATTAAAAACCAACCCTCCCGTGTACATGGACTTAATGAGTTATACCAATACCCGCAGTAATGATGTTGTTATACAAGAAATATGGATGACAAATATAATACTGCTCTACGGAAGAATGTTGGAGCTGATCTTCATGGTAACTCATAAACGCCACTGCACAGAGGAAACTCGAACCACAAAACGGCGACAAAGATGGAAACGGACGGAACTCGTTGAAAAACCAACTGCTCCACTGATGAATTAATCTAGAAAGTTTCCACAAGCATTACCAATAGACTTGATTTCATTAAAAAGATTACAATTTTGAATTTAGAATAATGCCAAATATCAACTCAAACATAATCTCATGTTTTCTAGCGACTCGCACTCATTATAAGAAGCAAGTGGAGAGTGATACAAATGAAACAATACAACAAAAAAAAGTTCACATGACAAATCACATGATCACCCGGTAGCTGTCTAGATCATGTGATGCCTTAGCTAGAGTTCGCTCCGCCTTATTAATAAAATAGGACTCTTTTAATTGTTTCTCCTTTCCCAAAATTTGCCGGCCAGGTGGCCGAGAGGGCTAGGGCGTAGGCTTTCTAGTTCTCGAGTCCGCCTGGCTGCGGGTTCGAATCCCGCCGTGGGCATGGATGTTTGTGTTTGTCCCGGGCTGCGTACTGTTATAACTTGTGTAAAAGGCGCAAAATGACCTTTGTAGTCGACGCCAAAATTTCTAGAACCCCCCCCCCTTTCCCAAAATTCAGACTCCCTTCCAATTAATTTAATGTCCCGATTAAAAATTATAACCTGGAACAGAGTTAAAAAAGTTGATAAGTATAAATATTAGTATATGTATAGGTACTTGAATAAAGGCCAAGTCAAAATGATGAACCGGATTCAGACATTTATTCTGCGATGTATAATGAGCGTATCGCAAAGTGAGACATGTGTTTCGAAAGGTTAACTTTCACAGTTTAATTTCCACGCAGTTATTTCACTTTCTACCGCTAAGGGTCAGCAGCGAGCGGTTAAAGAAAATGATATTGACTGGCGAACACAGATCGTTTTGTGTGTTTAATCCCATGTGATTCTTCTTGTGGGGGTTTGTAAAGGATCATATGTACGTACTACCACTACCAACAACATTGGATGACCTGCGTGCCCGCGTCACTGAAGCCACTGCTGATATTGACCACGACATGCTATGAAAGGTTTGGCAGGAGATAGACTATCGGCTTGATGTGTGTAGGGTTACACAAGGATGTAACCTGTGATGTGATGTGATGTGATGTGATGTGTTTGAAGTAAACTTTGAACGTTTACCTTTTGTAGCACATGTCTCACAATACCATATATTCATTAGATTTCATAAAGTATACTTCTGAAATCGGGTTCATTATTTTGACTTGCCCTATATAACATTTGCATAACAGAATACAATACAAATATTATTTATTAACACAAAGCCTTGCTGACCAAAGAACACCACATTAAACGATAGTGCGTTTTAATTTGCTTGTAGCGTCATATGTTGTTTGTTTTGTGAACTAAAGTATACCTTGATCGCATGTTAGCTTATATTCAACTACTAGCTAAGAGAGTTTGTCCTAGAAATCGGCTTCTAGACGGCGTATCACGATAAATCATACATCATTTTTGAAGTCATACCTAAAACAATGCAATGTGAAAACCGCGTTAATTTTCGTATAGTAGTTTTTGCGTGATGAGATAATAAACAAACATACAGATAGATAGACAAAAATTCTAAAAATGACAGTTTTGGCTTCTGTTAGTGTTAGTAAGGCCTGTCGCATAAGATTTTAAAAAATATTTTCTATGTACAGACATCGGGTCAGCTACCGTTTTATTATAGGTATAGATAATGGTGATTTATGAAATTTCTTGCTTTAATTGTGATGCTAATTATGTGTGTCACGGAATTCGAATGACATCACGAATTCCGATGACGTCATCCACCATTACCGAACTCGTGTTTTCCATCGAACGAGAGCACAGAGTAAACAGAGCGATCATGCAGCATTAGATGTGTTAGCCAGCTGCGTCGCCACCGGAAACTCTCGCGTGGCCATCTTTTGGTGGGACTCAGGTCGCAAATTCCACGTTACTTTCCATGTGTTTAAGCACGTATTTGAGGGTAGGGAACGGTTTTTTTCTACTTTAGCTACCGTGGAATGAGTGAACAACATGCCAAACTACTGCGTGGCATACGGATGTAACATGAGAACAGCAAAAGACAGCGGGTTATCTTTTCACAGATAAAAAAAAGAAAAGAGAATTGTAAGTCATCGTGCGTTATATGGCTCAATCGTGGGTCGTTTTCAACCCCTGCCCAAATCGCTGCAAATTATATCATCAGCCTTTCTTTGTGTCCCCAACATTAAAAATTTTTTGCTTTCTAAAAAATGTTTGTTTGATAAAAATATCAAAGAATTTCAGTCATTTTTCAGCAGTATTATCAATGTAAGGTGCTGGTAAATGCTTTCAAAAGGTTCACTTTTAGATAAATAATTAAATATACAGGGTGTAACTAAAGGTGTGTTACAAACTTTGGGGAATGATAGAACTGGCCAAAATAAGCATTTTTTGTTCTATGAACATTGGTCCACAACTGCATTGTTTAAGAGTTATACCAACTGTTCAAAATGACGCCCTTCAGCGTCAATGCAGGCTTGCATTCGTCGCTGTACGTTGCAAGACACCCGTTGCAGCATCTGCTGGGAGTCCCTGATGTTGTCTGCTGCTACAGCCAATCGTGCGATGAGTTCCTCCACTGAATTAACCATTGTTTCGTACATCAGGGACTTTAGGTGGCCCCACACAAAGAAATCCAATGGTGTTAGGTCTGGTGATCGTGGCGGCCAGGTAACTGGACCACCCCGTCCAATCCAACGATCGCCAAACGTATCAGTGAGGAAGGCCCGGACATGCTGTGAGAAATGTGGAGGTGCACCATCATGTTGGAACCACATTACTTGACGGATGTTAAGAGGTATGTCATCCAACAGTTCAGGCAGCACCTCTTGAAGAAAGACGAGGTAGGTTTGTGCATTCATACGAGCTGGGAGAATGTACGGCCCAATGAGGCGATTGCCAACAATACCAGCCCACACGTTGACAGAAAATCGTTGCTGGAAGCGCCTTGTCGAAATGGCATGTGGGTTGATACAGTACCAAACATGGATATTCTGGTGGTTGAAAATGCCTTCCCTGCTGAAGGTTGCTTCATCAGTGAACAGCACCTGCTGTGGGAATGCTGGTTCCTCTCTACAACGTGCAAGAAACCATCTCCAGAATGCCATACGTGGTGCAAAGTCAGCAGCTCCAAATGCTTGCACTCGTTGCATACGAAACGGATGAAACAGTTGGTCATGCAGAACTCGCCAAACAGACATGTGATCTGTGTTCATGATGTGTGCAAGCGCACGGGTGCTACATGTTGGTCTTTCGTGAACTCTACGAAGCACAGCTTCTTCGAATTGAGCGGTACGACGGGTGCGAGCGCGACCATGCTCTCCACGCATCACAGCTACACTTCCTGTTGCTCGTAGACGTCGCACAAGCCGAGCAAACATTGTGTGAGCTGGCTGACGACGTTGTGGAAACTGCCGTCTGTACAGACGACAAGCAGCCCTTCCATTACCGTCTGCAGCACCGTACACTAACAACATGTCAGTGCACTCGTTAAAGGTGTAGTCCATATCCGGATGCGATCACACACGTTAGATTTTTTAGTGTGCAGGATCTGCTTGCATGGTAATGTGATGGTGTGGTCATGTTACTTTAAAAATTTACATGACCATACCATAATTCAGAAAGGGGTGTGTCATAAGCCTGCATTGATGCTGAAGACGTCATTTTGAACAGTGGCTATAACTCTTAAACGATGCAGTTGTGGACCAATGTTCATAGAACAAAAAATGCTTATTTTGACCAGTTCTATCATTCCCCAAAGTTTGTAACACATCTTTAGTTACACCCTGTATACTGGAGATGACCTCCAAACATGATGTAATAATTTTTCTATCGAAAAATGGAAGGAAAAATTTTGGTAATCAATATTTTGCCCACTTCCTGACTACCTACAGCTGTGCAAGTTTCCCTAACGGCGTCTTATAGATGATAATGCATGTTTCAATCTTTAATTTCACTAGTCTTTCATTTATTCATAAGTTATTTAATATTTAAGTTTAATATACATTATATACAGTGCAATCATGACGTAACGACTAACTGTATTGTTGTTTATTGTTATCGTTGCTAATTTGATCATCAGTGCTAGCAAAGTTGTTGATTGTGGTGAGCATTGTTTATGATTAAGCCAGCATAAAGTATTTTATATAAACGTTTACCCGATATCAGACGGCAGATTTCCAAGGTTTTTTGGTTTTTGTAAATATCAAATAAAAAGCTTATTTTTTATAAATAAAGACTAAAAAGAATAAAATAAAATATATAAAATAAAAATTTTAAAGCACACACTTTCACCTTAAAAAGTTCAGAAAAAAGTAAAAAATCGAATTTAAAAAAAAAGGTAAAAGTGTGATGGAACGTTCAATATTAAATTTTAAAAAGAAAATACTACATAATAAACGCGCCACCACATTTTTACCTTTTTTTTAAATTCGATTTTTTTCCTTTTTTCTGAACTTTTTAAGGTGAAAGTGTGTGCTTTAAAATTTTTATTTTATATATTTTATTTTATTTTAATTTAAGTTGAAATTGAGAAAATGTAAGGCCATGTAGCAGTTGAACATTAATTTTTATTTCCTATGAAACTGATGAATGTTACCTAAAAAATCACTTTTTTGTGCATCAATGAAACAAAGTTTTGGGAAAATATAAAAATTTCACATGAAAATCAATAGTTAATAAATAAAAATGAAAAATAAAATAATAATTAACAAATAACAAAATAATTAATAAATATATAAGTAAAATCAAAATAAAACTAAAAAATCAAATAAAAAGCTGACGTTTCGGATAGAGACTATCCTTTATCAAAGCAAAAAGGATAATTCTCTAAAGGCAAAAAGAATATTAGAGAATTATCCTGAAGTTATGAAAAAAGTACGACAATCGACAATCGAACAGTGAAGTGTACATTTGTTAGGTTGGGACGAAAGCAGCGCTTTCACAAAGCTCATCCAACCAGAATAAATTCCAAATGAAATACACTGAGGTAGTCAAGAAGCCTAACCAACCCAAGCGGTCTTCCATATTATACAAAAAAGAAAATAAGATTGACGATTGTCAGAAACAAAAAACAAACGAAATAAAAAAAATACAAGGAGAAATAAGATTATCACATCTTCCAGTAGTCTGGGAAAAAGACGTTGCTAATATCTTCAAAATTGATGTCAAGAACGTGCCTCGGTTTACGATACTTCGTATGCCAGTTCATATTCATTGAGTTCATCAGTATCCCTTTCACAAGCTTATTGTCGTGAGTCTTCATCTTCTGTATCATAATCAAAAGGAGAACCTGTATAAACTTTCCGATATGGGCCATGTTTAAATCCAAATGGATGGATTGGTTTTTCACCGTCCTTCTGTCCAGCTGGGCAATGGTCCTCAGGGTGACATTCTGGAATGACTGTAGTTCACTCCATCTGGTTTTACAGATAGTCGCCCACGCAGGCATGCCATAGAGGAGTATGGTCTGGATAATCGATTTGTACAGAAGTAGCTTGTTGTCAATGCTGAGGGCGCTGTTGCGACCCATGAGAGCTATGATACTGTACTTAGCCCTCTTCGCTTTATTCAGAGCATAGGACATATGCTGGTTCCATGAGAGTCTTGAGTCAATGATAACTCCCAGATACTTGTAGTTGTCCACCCAGTCCAGTTTCTTATTGAACAGAACAAGAGAATCTGGGGGATGCTTGAGCTTCCTATTGAGGTACAAAGCCTTGCACTTTCCGACGTTAAGGTTCAACTTCCAGCAGTTAAACCAGTCTTCGAACTGCTACTAGGCGCACTGCAGCCGAGTGATAACGTGAGCCGGCTGGTGTGCCCATGTCATAATGGCAGTGTCATCCGCATAAAAATACAGATTACAATTATCGGGTTTCGGGAAATCATGTACAAAGTAATTAAATAGCACAGGCCCGAGGACAGAACCCTGAGGGACACCGGCCTTTACAACACGGGGTGTGGAAAGATCTTCTCCAACTTTGGCTTGATAGGATCTGCCGTCAAGAAAGGATTTCACCATCAAAATCAAATCGGCAGGGAACCCCTCTCTGATCATTTTGTAGACAAGTCCCTCATGCCACACTTGGTCAAAAGCTTTACTGACATCAAGAAATACCACCCCCACAGTACCTGGATAGGTTCAGGGGGGTGCTCAGGTCTTCAACGAGCCTCCATATCTGTATCGGACAAGAGTGGGTAGCACGAAAGCCAAACTGCTCTTCCCGAAAAAGGTCATTTGCTAGACAGTGATCGTGGAATCTGACGAGGATCGTTCTCTCCAACACCTTGGACATCGTGGGTAGCAGGCTAATAGGTCGGTAACTCGCCGGAATTGCAGGATTTTGCCCCTGCTTGGGGATACTCAACACAGTAGATTTCTTCCAAGCCACAGGGAAATAAGAAAATTTCCAGCAGTCGCTAATGATATTGGTGAGAAAGTCAATAAAGTTCTTTGGGAGATTCATAAGGGCGTTATTACTCACCTTGTCTTTTCCTGGAGCCTTTTTCTTTTTCAGTTTACTTATGATGTTGGCGATCTCTCCAGCCTCGATGTTGTACTTCGTTAAATGCTGCGGGACTTCATCAAAGTTGACAATACCTTCTTCCACACGCTGAGACATGATTTGGCTCTCGGGCGTATCGTTGGTAGGAGTAACAAACTGCATTTCCAGTGAATCTGCAATGACTTGGGCCTTGTCCTGATCAGTTTGGGAAAAAAGTACTAAAGGACGCCTTTATATATAGTTGGCATAGGGAACAGTAAGACGGTATTGGCTGAAAAAGTAGAAGAGGAATTTGAAGACGTGTTGGGATAGGCCAGGAAGGAGGACAAATAGGAGGTAATAAGAGGGCGACGAAAAATAATGCAATAGGATAACACATACATAATTAAAATTATAAAAAAGTTTAGGAATGATAGGGTGTCTAGCAAAACGGTTTCGTAAAATTCCCTGAAAAAAAAAAAAAAATAATTATCCCTGAAAAAATCCCTGACCGTTCCCGGTTACACAATTATTTTGACAAAGCTCGGTCGCTAGTCACCCTGTAAAATAGTATTGCATAATAAAAAGGTCACTAAAATAAAAGAGTACAGATAGCTAAGAGGCGACGCGCTTTTGAGGCCGTAAGCGCTCTGTTTACTCTGTGAACGAGAGCGGAAGGAGGATATGGAAAACGAGAACGTCACCAGAGGAAACCCGCGGGAAGAGCCAATCAGCGTGAGCGGCGGGAGATTCGTGATGACGAACGGAAAGGCGACCATCGGGGGATTCGTTTAATGGAGCCGACGGGGTAAGATCGAGAAAGGTCTCCCGGGAAAACTACGAGGCAGCTCAGCGCAGCCGGACGCGGCTGGAGAGAAGGACGAAGAAGAAAGATGGCGGAGAGAAGATTCCGACAATCTTAGCCTCCCAACCTTCTACGAGAAAAAGCGGAGCGACAGCGGCGTCGAGCAAGAGAGCCCCCGCCACTGCGAAGTTGCCAGCATGGCAAGATGTCCGCCGAAGCGAGAGCGAGCCAGTTCACAGTAGTTCTACGAGGACTCCATATTTACCGACATGGACATTGGAGCACAGAAGGCTTATCCTGGTAACTAGGCATCAATTGTGAGTTAGTAAAGCATTGTTTCCCGGAGCTCAGCTATAGCGAGCTACGGGTGTATTCAAAAGTGCAAGGGCTGTGGCCTTTTAGTTTAGAAGCCTATCTGGAACGTTTCCTCGGCTTTACCCTAATTAATAATTATGTGCACGATAATTGGTGTTGGTTTGTGTGTGCGCCCCGTGTTTATTAGCACCGATTTCGACGAGTGTCATTTTGGTGGTTCCGGTTATGTGCGTATTAACGGCTAACGCCTTTTCTTTTATGCTTCAACTCCTGAGTGGCATAGTTGCTATTTGTCGCCAACGTTTGTGTATCTGTGCGTCGGATAAGTGAAGCCTGCTCGAAAGCTGTTTATGAGTGCTACTCAAACGTCTCATCTTTGTGTTCAGCTGAGAGTGTTTTCTGGTTGAAGCGGTTCATACATAAATACACACTTTGTCTTAAAGCGCCTGAAATTAAACAAATACACCAGAATCTCGTTTAGATTTGAAACTTCGGTTATGTGACCAAATTTACAGCACACACTAAGTTTATTAAAAGCTGTACACGTACTAACTCTTTTAACTCCTCATAGTTTGGTTTTTCTTTAGATTTTTCCAGCAATGATAATAGAGTGCTGATGACATATATGTTAGTCTTTAGTTGGTTTTCGTAAAGATCAAACGGATATTTTGCCTGCAATTATTGGCTAGGTATTTGTGGCAGCTTTAATGAAACTTCCCAATTCTTAATTGTAACATGTTCAATTATTTTTTTGAAATGTTTTCCTAGTCGTTATTATACATTTAAGGACTTTATTTGTTCCCGAATTCAAGCAATGTCGACCATTGCTATGTTACTGAACTTTTGAGGCTGTAATTGAAATTTAGAGACATCGAAACTGAACTGTAGAAAGTGTATCGAGTCGGACTTTGACTCTTTTCTATCTGGATAAAAAAAAAAGAAAAGAAAGTGCTTATAGTTTGAATTGTATCTTGACGTTCAAGTTAACGGATATCATTGTAACAAGCTTTGTGCTTGCTACTGAATTTATAACAGTAGTTTGTATTTAATGATAGATTACTTTGGCTAAGTCTCTTATCACCAGAATCATAGTATGTGATATTTAGTATTATCAGTAGTCTTAAGTATCTATACCTTTAGGTTCATTTGAAATATTGTCTAATTGTCATTTTCACGATTTATGATAATACAGACTAAGATACCTATGGTTTGTTTCCATTTTGATTTGTGGTAATACCCGAATTTAAGTTAAACTTATTAAGTTTAAGGTTCTTCTTATGTTGTTTGCGTTTAAGTTGAACGGATATTTGTCTTTGCAAGTATTGTAGCTGGTGCGGTATTTGTAACAGGAGTCTTGTATTGCTAAGATGTTACTGTTGTTAAGTTTATGCTATTAGAGTTACGGATTTGATAATACCTTTATCGGTAGCTCTAAGCACGCTTATCATTACTTATAATTTGAAGTGTTATTCAAATGTCATTGTCGCAAATTTTGATAAGCTAGATTAGGATGATCATATTTTATTTTCATACAGAGTTGAATTTACGCAGATATAATTTAAACCTACTGAGTTCTGTTGTTTTGTTATTATTGCTATTTAATAAACACTTATATTTTAATGCCTTCTGTCATCGTGACTCTTTCCACTGCGCAATACTCATTTGCTAATTATTTGTGACAATGTGGAGCAATCAGGCCGTTCTCTATATTCACGTTTAGAGGAACATGATAGAGCGTTCCGATTAAATTATATTGACATTGCCTTAGCAAGACCTATTTTATTAATAAGGCGGAGCATACTCTAGCTAAGGCATCACATGATCTAGACAGCAATTGAATGATCATGTGATTTGACATGTGACCTTTTCTATTTTTTGTTGTTTTGTTTCATTTGTATCACTCTCCATTTGGTTCTGATGATGAGCGCGGGTCGCTCGAAAACGTTACACATGAGATTATTTTTGAGTAGATTTTTGGCATTATTTTAAATTCAAAATTGTAACCTTTTATGAAATGAAGTCAATTGGCAATGCTTGCGGACACTTTCTAAATTTATTTAACAATGGTTCAGCTGTGTTTTCAACGAGGTCCGACCGTTTCCATCTTTGTAGAGCAGTATTTGTTATCCATACTTCTTGTAAAACATTACTGCGGAATGGATCGGAACTGACGTGATATTGATATATCTCATTATGTTGTAAACTAAGTTAAGTCTATGTTACAAGGGAGTGTGAGTTTTTATCATTGTTCTTTAAATCTTTTTAATTTTTTTAGTTATTTATTTATTTTATGTACAACTTTTTGTGTGTTGGGATTTTTATTGAGTTTCAAATTTATAAATAAATTTTGGAACTAAGAAATTATTAAGGAGAAAATCTATACGGGTATTGGAAACATCTGAACAACGGGAATTTCAAATAGAGCAAGAGGGTATAAGAGCTTCTACGTCAAGGGCAAGAAAAACTTGGGTCTAAAGTATCCAGTGATGTTCCCCGGTGGCGAAGGTAATAAAGACCCGATACATCACCTAAAATTTTTGTCTTTCGGATTTTATTTTAGAATGGATAGCCCCTTCGCTCTATGTTGCATTGATTGGGTTATTATTTAACCAATTGGTAGTTGTAATTTAACTTCTTGAGATTGTTCTGCTTACCAACAAGTATAATTATCCCGGGCAACGCCGGGTCCTCTGCTAGTTATTCTATAAATGTTAACAATCAGGTCATCTCTTTATTAATCTGTTTCTTTGGAATCACACAGTGAACACAGAGTTCTTGAGGGATTTGAAAGAAAAAACGAAAGCTGCTCACAAAATAGAGAAAGCATCACCCGCATCATGAACAATTGAAAGGCTCAACTTTCCCCAGCATCATTCTGAAAGAGTAACAAAAATTTGAATTTCTAACAGATTCAGTCAAATTATTGTTAAAGAATAAGTCAAGATGGGTATCATGAGGGTATCTAGAGAAAATGAAGGACCATTCCTGCCAAACAAGACCAGATTGGAACAGTGGACACATCATTGGTATTCGGCCGATGAGATTTGTAGGAAGGTTTTTCCTACAGCACCTGGAATTAACACACGTCACCCCCCTCCTCAATAATTCCTCCGTCATCGCATATTTCCGATATGTCGATGACATCCTCATCCTTTTTGACTCCCGTTCTACTACCCCAACTAATATCGTTAACACCTTTAACTCCTTTTCTCCACATATCCATTTCACTTTTGAACTAGAAACTAACCGGTCCGTCCCTTTCCTTGATGTCCTCATCACCAACAACCCCCGCACTAACCGCTTCTCCTTTTCTGTCTTCCGTAAACCGACCACATCCTCCAACTTAATACACCATTCCTCCTCACCCCCCCCCACCCACAAACAAGCCTAACTGAGATTCCTAATCGACCGTGCCCTGAAGCTCCCCCTCTGTCCCCTATCCAGATCTTTAGAACTCCGCATAATCCGACACCTTGCCCACTCCAATGGATATTCGACCTCCACGTTCTCCCGCATTCTTCACCGCCGCAGACGGGCCCCTCTCTCCCCCATACTAAAAAATGGACGTCCTTACTATATCTGGGACCTAATTTCTCCCAGCTTTCCGATTTCTTATCGTCCCTTGGCCTCCGAATATTATTTCGCACTCCAACCCTAGCTGCTCGCACCCTGAACCCGCCCACATCCGTCACCTCCGACAAATATTCCCAGTCCGGAGTTAATCGCCTGAATTGTGTGTTTTGCGATATGTTCTATGTGGGATTATCGACCCGCAATCTTGCATTGCGATTCAAAGAACACCTTGACTCGTATAAGAAACGGGACCGTGTCTCCCACTATGCAAAGATTGGTCTTGTTTCTTGGTGGTTTTCCTTGGACGTCCACTTCGCGGGCAGGTTTCCACATTTCCAGACAACTGATATTTTTTCCACGTATAGGAAACTACACATTACGAACATCCTAACTGGTTAGCAATTGTTCTTTGCGACAAACCTGATTGTATCAACTTGATAATTTGCAGTTTAAATTTCTCAGAGTAGTATTGTGTTGGAGCCATATTCGCTAATGGTTTTGGAATAACTGATTGACACTTATTTTTACACAGGGGAAAGAAAGCTGCTCTGATTTAAATATGGGATGATTCCATTATTTTTCAGTTGTTAGGATTGGTTAAGAACAAGTGAACTAAGACTTATTTCTCCGTTGAAGGATGATCTATTACATTTTTTCCCAAAGGGGTGGACGCTATTTAATTTTTTACGTATTTATTGAGTACATTTTTTATTACTTTATGGAAAACAACTATTCAGGCCGTTACTTATTAACAAATAAATTGTGTAGAATAGCTGTAAATACTTTGGTGTTTATACTCGTTGAAATGATGTCGTTTTCCATAGAGCCTAGAGTGATCTAATACTTTTTTGCCAGGAGTTGTACCTCAAAAGCTAAGGATTTTCGGACATGTCTTTATATGAACTAAGTTTCTTGGTTTGGTATGAGAAATCCGCCCTCGAAGTTTGATACACCCTGTACAAGTGATTTATCCAATTCCCATAAATTTCAATAGGTATACATGAAGTAATTACACATATCTTGCCTACGAAATAAGGCGAAAGGAAATTTCACAAAACTAAAGAATTTAATTTGAATCGTTATCCTATTTTAAATTTACCCCATTAATTTTTCAGGTTAACAAACCACTGACTAATTTGAAATTCTTAATAGTTTATAAAGAAACATTCACAAGATAATAAATATTAATTCCACTCCACGTTAAAGTATAAAACTATTTAAAAAAAACAAACTTAAAGCATGAAAAAAAATTAAAGGAGAAAACTTTTGAAAGGATGGCGTTCTTTTTTACCGCCGGAGTTTGGGGCCTTAATGACTTTATGCCTCTCCAAAGACAAGAATCTAACAGATGGTTAGTGATAAATGACAGGAAATTGAACAACGGAAGTCGTTCCTCGTGATGGCAGATGGCACCCAAATTAGTCACATCACTTTTTTTTTATAGAAATCCTTTATTCACTCTTGATAGGATAGATCACACTCAAAAAGGGGGAAAAAACCTTTCTCAACCGTAGTCTAGAAGAAAAAGAAATTCATGAAATTGGAAATCAATGGGGAAATGATTAAGGAGATAAAAGCCTAAGATGATCTATTCTTAATAATTTTCCGTATCTAATAATTTACGAACAATCATAGTCTATTAGAAGATAGAAAATTGTTGAGAGGTTTGCAAATTATCAGATAGGGGAAATGAGATTTCTAGCTAAGATCTAATACGATTCTAAGATTAATTTTCTTCAATTAAGTATGGTGTATAAAAATTGTGTCCTCAGTAAAATTCACATTATTTTTCTTAAGAGAATTTGTTGTTCGTATGCAAAGTTCGATCGTCTTATATTAGTTCTAGCATACTTTTTATGCAGCATAATTCAAGATTAGTCATGTCTGCAGATTCAGTAAGCAAATATGTGTCACGTGCTGAAACTCTATTAAACTTTAATCTTAATTAACCCAGTAATTGTTACCCAGAGGAATTAGCCGTGACAGGGAATGGAGAGAGGTGACTCAAAATACATATTAATCATGAATTTCTTTAATCTGACAAGAATGTAGAATTACAACTGATGAATAATTTCAAATTTAAATTCCATTATATAAACGTCATTTTACCGGTATAAATGTATGATTCGTAACTTGAAACGCAGAGTTGCTAATCAATGGATATTCCTTCACCATCGGCGATGTGGTGGCTGGAAGAACTGGCGACCGTCGAACGAGTAAACGGCAACCGAATACGTAAGTCGACAAGGGGACCAAAACTGCTTTAATGAAAAGAGGATTAATCAAATGTCCCAATCTTACAATGCGAGACAATAAACTTAGGTAATTTTAATCTACTATAGTCTTAAGTTCAATATGAATTATCACTAAATTAGAGGCAGTATATAACTACAGTACCCAACGGGAATGAGTCGGAAGCAAAGCGCGGCCCGCCGCGTGAGATCTCACCTTGTTAGGCGCTTGCTTGCTAGATCGACGACCTCCTCATTGGCCCGGTCGGGCACCCCTTGGATGAAAGAATTGGAGTGGAGTGGTTTGGTGGGCGTCGTATCCGTTCAGAGAAAGCAGGGCCATAAACTCGCTTCTGTAAAATTATTTAATCGCTGAAAAGTCATTGAAAAAATGTTTTATGGAAAACAGGATTTACTTTCCCAGTGAATAAAAAATTGGGTATTTTTTTGAGCATTACCCTTGGCGCATTTGTTTTTTAGTTTCCTTCGAATTCGGACGGAAAAGTGGGAGAGGTATGAAATAGACGCTTCTCCAGAAAGCCGTCTTTGGCCTGTTATCCTGTGAATTTTCCCGCCTTCCTAGACTAAGGACGAAATTCGAGGACTTCTTTTTTGCCTCAGTCAATGTAGGCAATTCTGAAGGTGCTGTCGAAACATGGGTTCGCTTCCGTTTTACAGTAAAGGGGAAATCGCTGAGATAGAAGCACGCAGGAAGGCGATGCATAGGTTAATGGACATGCAGAGTTTTAGGTGATAACTTATTCTCAGTCTTTATTTACTAGTCTATATAAATCCTTCAGCTTAATAAGAAAAATCAATATTTTCAATGCTAGAGGTAAAAATATTCATAATTCATTATTTATGACAAAAGATATATTCTACAGTACTAAATAAATCGATGTGAATGACTTTCTAACTGACAAAATAAACATATTAAACATTAAAGACAGCAAACATCGGCCTTATCGATATTGGCATACAACGTATTAAATTTAAATTAAAATTATAACCTAAAAAACCTGCGCGTTGTGCCCCAACAGGCCAAAGCCCAACACGGGGTTTCTATAATAAAGGAGAAACATAAACAGCCATGCCTCAAACGGGATTCGAACCCGCGACTTGCTCATTGCCAGAGCGATAAGACCTGTGCCTCAGCTTTTCTCTGCCAACAACCCAACAAACATGTAAGGAATAAAAATTAAAGTCCATGTTAACCCCCATCGCCGATTTGACTTATCCGTTATTTCACTGATGTTTTTAGCGCCATTCTCGTTGTATATTAATATTTTATCATTTGTAACTCTCTGTATCATTTTATTTAGAGATTTGTAACTTTATACCTGATATCTTTATTTTATTTGCAGTTTGATCCTATTTGTTATTATTCTTATTCTTCCTGATTCGCTCATCGCATTCCTGGCCAATCCCAACTACGAAGAGATATTAGACTGAAATGATCGGTAATTGTAAACCTGGATAATGTTAGAAAGTACTGTATATTCCCATGTTAGAAACGTGGTTTCAAAATAGTCATACCTTAAGTACTCCTGATCATACTGTTACTATATAAAATAGTGAAGTTGGAGACAGGGATGCCCATTTGCAGTAAACAAAGGAACTTTTTTGTATGCTTTGAGTAAGAGAGTAGAAGGAATCAGATTAATCAATATTGGAGATAGAATGAGCACTTTTTCTGACGACAATATTTACATATCTTATGAAGAATTTCGATGAACTGTTCATCCTATAAGTCTAGCAAGCTACATAAAAATAAAATCCAAAATTCCACAAATGATATTTTTAATACAGAAACACAAATGTACACTTCGAAGGCATTGTCTCCTTCACCATACGCTGAATTATTTGTCCACCGTTTTTTGGCAATCTACTCTTTGTACCGTTCTTCTTTTCGGAGAGGAAAAGTTTTATTACGTCCATCCTAAATATTATTAAAATAAATAGCCCTTGCCATTGTTGATCTAAATGTACTGTCATTCCAGGTGAATTCACAAAATTCAGGTTAATAGCCGATTGAATCAATATTAAATTTTGCTATGATAGAATATACAGCAGTAAGGGAACAATCATGTGAATATCGAAATTTCATCATTAAAAAAGTAATGGGGAATTTCTCACGCTTCAGAAACTTTATCTATCACTAAATAATTCTGCTTCTAAAAGGTGTAATTATTTTAATCGCCAATCGATGGGACTCAGGATGTGCTTCAACTTTAATGGCGTAAAAATATTTGATCAATACAAGGATTAGCATATTTATCAATGTATTAAATGAAACTGGCATTATCAATGATGATATTGAATTTTTAGATGAAATAAAAGAATCCTATGGATCTTTTTGAATTCACTTATTTTGTGCTATTTGATTAAAATTGCTTTCTAAAACACAAACATCGTGACTAAGAAATCTGTTCAACCCCTCCCTACCTATGGAGAAACTGGAGATACCGTATTTCTTTGAATAATAACCGCCCCCATTTTATTGCCGCCTTCAAATGGACGCCCCATCATGAAAAGTTAAAGTGAAATAAACGCCGCTCTTACACAAACGCCGCAGTTTTTATTATTGGAAAATTAATTACTAATTTATTATTTTTTAAAGGTATTTTTATTATTAAATTAAATGTAAGTTAAATTTATTAAGAAAACAAATAGAAATTTAAAATGATTACGCATAAATTTATAAAAAAAAATTATAAAAAAGGAGCAAGAATGTAACGAAATCACATTGAATACATTTTACGCCGCCCTCAAACAGACTATTATGTGACTTGGTACTTATATTTTCAGCAATCAATTTGAAATTGGAATTTGAACTTTAAAAATATAACATCGTATAAATACTGAATTCAATAAAATAATTTTCGAGAATTTTTTAAAATAATTTAATTACTAGATGCTTTATTGTGATTTGCTATAGCTATTAGTTCATACTATATGAAGAGCTTATATTCGTTCTTAGCTTTTAAACATTTGAGAGAGAATAGACCTGACCAGTTTTCTTTCGGCAGCTTTCACTGACAGATGGCATTGTCATGAATCATGGAAATGTCGCAAGAAAGATTTCCAGGGTGTTACTTCTAACTGAATTGTAAAGCCATTTATTTATGTTCTAAACTAAGGTACATTAAAATCAGTCGACAGTGTTTCTCTTACTAATTTTGTAATTTCTCTAGCGTATTGCTCGATGAGTTAAGAAATAATTTTCATAAAATATTTGAACTAGAATTCAATCAACGCTCGCACCGATTGGGATGAACCAAAATACGTTCACGTTTGGTTAAGCAGAAATTATATAACCTATTTTAATTTGTATTTTTTAAAATCGTGTAGCTTTCATTTTTGAATTGAATCATCGAAATCCGGCATGAGGTGATTTTTCTAATTTATACAGATTTTATAATCCTGTTGATAAGCCATGGAAACGATTTAATAAATTTAATATTACATTACGGTGAATGTGTAAATTACGTGAAGAAATCAAAAAGAAGCGTTTAATTCCGAGAATACCATTTGCATTATAAATAAGATCTATTTCCAACAGATCAAGCGAGCTTTATTTTTATTTACAAAAGAAACGGAACTTGATAAGCAATATGGAAACCAAACAAAACAAAAAAAAATTATCCAAATCGGACCAACCAATCACCCACAATCACGTGGTGAACTGACGCCACAATCACCATAACACAATTGGGCGCGGAACCTAACTGACGCCAAAACATGCCTTTTATTAGTTTTTCCGCATGCAAGTGAATGTGAGTATGGTAATTTATGTTAATTTTTTGATTTGCATGCTTTACATGGTGGAAATAACATTCAGTTTTCCTTGTGCAGTGTGGCTATTTGTAAGTTACAAACCGTTCACCACGTGATTGTGGGTGATTGGTTAGTCCGATTTGGATGATTTTTTTTTGTTTTGTTTGTTTTTTTATGCTGAATAAGTTTGCATTTGGGGTTTTTTCTCTATCCCTTACGGTTTTTGAGATGAATTTTGAATGTGTCCTAATTTGCATATTTGGGATGATGAAAAGTGCACCATGGGATAGGCCACCTACAACTTCCTATTCATTGGATTCTTCAAAATTGACATATCTGCTTCGGTTCAAAAAATAAAAGGGGGGTTCAGACTTTTGTATTCACCCTGTATAGAAGAGATAGAGGTCGATGCACTTTTCCACAAGATAGTTTATTGAACCATATATGTATATTTCGATTGCTATGTAATCATCCACTGTTTGGTTACCCTGTTAGCTTATAGATATGTAAATTCCACTAAAGACAATGAATAGAAAGTTAAGGGTAACCTTTCTGAAGGAACACTCAGATTGATTTCAACTATGTAAATAAGTTCAATGCAAATCATATCTTCTAAACCTTAAGAGATAGGAAAAACATTGAAAAATATAAAGATAATAAAAATAGAAAGGATTAAGAAGTTATATAAACAATATTTAAAAAGCTTTTAAGGCATATTTATGATTCATTGTAAGTAGAAAATATTTAAAATTTTCTCAGATTGGTCCATCGGATACTATACATTTTATTTTGTTTATTGCTTGCCATATCAGCAGAGGTCTTTCAGGGGTAACTACTGAACGCATGAATAGACTCCGTGAATTCAGGGAGTGCGACCATACTCGGTTCCGTACAACACATTCAATTCTGTATGTTCGGACTGGAAAATGGTACACATGTATTGGTGGTGGGCGAGTGTATTCATGGCATGTTAATGCTGCCCACTGTAGCTACCTTGATGAAATAAACAGGTGATTCAGAACTTCCCCATAATAAGATTCTACATTACGATAAATCTAGATTATGCCGGCTAAATCTTACACTTGACACTTACGAGCTTAAGCTGCTACTGATAATCTTTCGCAAATTGTTAGGTTTCTGAAATAAAGTGTTCACGTATCTGTTTACACCTTAAAACTCAATTAAAAATATAGATATACAAGATAATTCTACGCAGTTTGTTCTATAATAAAGAATATTGAAATCATTTGGAAATTATTATTGAGGTCCACTGTAAATTATTAACATGATGTTTTAAGGCTGGACTTCATTCTATATAAACGTGATGTAAAAAACGACACCAAAAAGCATTACAGAAACAGTTTTGCATTGTTGTTGCACGTTTAAACATTGTTGGTGTCGGCTGGAAGCACACGCCGGAACAGAAAAGTCACCAGACCATTGTTGTCTAAGTATGAGATATTATGAAATATATTGAAAGTATGCTAATAGATAGCACCACTCAAATTCGCTGTCTTACCTAGTCAATTCGTGTAATGGCCTAATGTTTTGCCTAATGAATCCTAGTATATTGGAATAAACTTTTTCATTGCAATAAATATATTGTATTACTCACAATTTAATTCTTAATTTATTATTTTGAAACATTTAGATCTTTCGATGCTTTTTAAAGTCTTCATTTTATTTATAATTTATGCGCTTGTTGAATTTCTACGTACCTTGAAGTGCTTTAATGTATTTCTACAGATTACGGGTGATGTAATAATCATTACGGATGATCCTATAATTTTAATTTTTCGTCATACAAAATGCACTGGTTTTGTGATATTAGATACTGCGAAAAGCTTGCATTTGCCGTGTTCGTGGTCCCGTATTCGACTATGATCACAGACGCGAGTAAGAAGCCGCAACTTAAGCATAGACACTTTGTTTACTCGACATATCAAGAGACTTGATACCGGTGCTTATATTTCATACTTGAATTATTATAAGCCATTATTCAATATTACCGATGTACAAGTTTCTGTAGACTTGTCCATTGATAAATAAATAAAAGGTTTAAGTTCTGTATAAAATATTTATTTGTTTGTTCCATCTAAAAACATAATCATGATTCAATGCTTCGGACTGCAGGTTCGAAACTAAATCACCTTTTTCCTTTCGTGTGTTTAATATGAACAATACAATCACACCACGTGTGAAATGGAATCTATAGTTTCATTTCTGAGCGTAAAATATGGGCCAAAAGTCAGGAAGGGGTTATAAGTGTGAAAACATTTTTTATTTATTAATTGTTCCCACTGATATTTCACAGACTTAACGACTAAGGGAGAGAGAGATTTACGTGTGAAATACAATATCATTTAGGTGTTCGCCATTACGAGTCTCATAGATACGGATCCTGTGTAGCACATTATTCATGACAGGGGTCAACGCGTCTGATCCAAGTGCCCGTATTTCTGCACGAATATTGTCCTTGAGCTGCTGTATTGTTTGTGGTTTGTTCACATACACTTTGTTCTTCAGATAGCCCCACAGAAAATAATCCGGCAGAGTGAGGTCAGGCGAACGAGAGCACCAATTGAATTCAGTGTTTCTCGAGATGATACGGTGGCCAAAAATTGTCCTCAGAAGCTCAGTTGAGGCCCTTGCCGTGTCTGCTGTGGCCCTATCTTGTTGAAACTACATCTTAGGCATGTTCTCCACTGCAGGGCGGACAAGATTCTCAATTATGTTTCGATATCGAACATCATTTACTGTTACGGCATGGGATTAATCATCTTCAAAGACGTGTAGCCCAATGCTCATTTGTGACGTGATGCCGCACAACACAGTCTCACTTCACAGGATGCAGGTCACGCTCATGCATGGCTTGTGGGTTCACACTATCACAAAACCGACAATTTTGTTTGTTGATAAAACCATTCAGTGAAAAATGCGCTTCGTCACTCATCAGTAGCTTGTGTACGAAATCATCGTTTTCTGTGGCCAACTCCTGTAAACGAACTGCATATGCGAGTCTTGGACGATGTTCTACTTGTGTTAGCTGTTGCACCATTTGCACTTTGTTTGGATAGAGATGCAAATCGGTTTCAGAATTCGCCGAAGTGACGTCCTTGACAACTCAAGCTGACCAAAATGTCTGCCTGTTGAAGCTCTTGCATCCTCATGAACACTATGAACACAATGAACACGTTGGATGTCGTCCTCTGTACGAACCGATCGTGGTCTCCCACTTCGTGGTAAGTCGACCACAGAACCTTGTTGTCTGAAGCGTTTAATCAAACGACGGATCATGGATTCCGCTGATCCGGTCATGCTGTTAAAATGATTGCTCGTTGCTTGAGAACAATTGACGTTTGGTTTTCAAAGTAAAGCTCCACAATTTTGGTTCGTTGTACAGTGGTGAATTTTTCCATAGTCAATCCCCGTCCTTCCTCTGTCAGAATCTGAATCAAACAGAAAAATTAAAATAAAAATTAAAATAAAAATAAAAATTACTTACTAATTACACAAATTATTAACATTTTCCACCCCTTCCTGACATTTGGCTCACCCTGCTGTACTTGAGCCTGTAAAATTCTTTACCAAATCAAGAAAATTTATGGTGAAGTTATGAATGAATCAATAATTCTACTATGGTGTTGAAACTTTAAACAGGGAGAAAGAACGTCCGCGATGGTGAATAAACCGGGCGCCCGTCTGTCGTTACAGTTGATTTCCTGCGTTCAGTCGATGAATTCATCATACTAGATTAATTTGATTGCCTTTGGTGCGAAAAAAGTGATGGAAACGAGCGACGAAGAGTTGAGCGATTGCCATTACGTTTCTGAATAGCCTGGCAGTGGAGATGTATGATGAAGGAATCCATAAAACTGTCACATGTTGCGATAAATGCCTAGATGTCCAGGGTGATGGTAGAAAAATAGCTGTGTCTAGTGTCTATGTAGCGATAAAATAAAATTTTTTCGTTTAGAAGTTACTTTATAAATCTAAAATATTCTGAAGGCCCGAAACCTTAAGAATTGAAACAATCCAGTAAAGTAATATCGGATAAATGAGGTGGTAAATGAAGTGGTCTAGTCTTTATTTAGTCAAGCTAATTCTCTCTTCATGAATTTTTTGTGCCATTTTGGAAGAGAGCAATGGTGGATTTCTGAAATTGAATTTCCTACAGGTTTGAATTTGACATGTTCCGAGTGGAAAGCAGAGTGACGTAACATTCTTTTGTTTCCGTTTTGTAATTAGACACCTAACAGTGGGAAATTTCAATTTTTTACATTTGCAGCCTGCGCTCTAATAACTCTATTGATATCAGAGCTTACTAGTTTCAAACAGGGCAAATTTTGGTATCCGTTTGACAAGTATATCTGTGACTAAAGTCGCCAATTTATTTGCGGTTTTCGAGAAAACGTCAGCTGATAAGCATAAGAGTGGACAATTATTGTTAACTGACTGAAAGAGACAAAAAGACATTGAAGAAAAATGCGACCCGGAATAAGAAAACTCTTGCAAAAGTGCCTGCAAGCTCAATCTCAGCCTTTCAAAGCCCGTGAGAAGATCTTCTTTGTCAAAAAATCTGTGAGGAGGAAAATTCATAAGAACATATTCACAGGCGATTTGCTATTGCCAAACCACTAGATGAGAGATGAAGAGATCTATCTTAATGCTCAGATGAGGAGAGATGGTAAATCGTGAACTTCCCATCAATGGGAAACTCTAATATGGTCCGATGAATCGAGCTATACTCTGTTCTCTACCATCGGACGTGTTTATGTCGGGCGAACACCGGCCAGTATTGTCTTGCACCAACGATAAACCATGGTGGAGGCGCAATCATGGTTTAGGTAACCGTAGCTTGGTATTTTGCAGGTTCTATCATCACCTTAAAAGGTAGAGTCACTGAGAATTCCGTAGAATCTGTGCAAACTTTCGATGATCATGTGCACCTCATGGTGTAGGTAATGTTTCCCGAAGACACGCCTTTACCAATATGATAAAGTTCGAATTCACGCGAGTGGAGTTGTCAATTTTTGATTTGCATAGAATGCAGTAGAAATCTCTTATCTACGCTGAATACTTCCTTTAGTGATCTATCTATTTACAGGGTGAGTCAAATGTTTATAACCCCCTCCCCACCATATAATTTCAAAACGAGGAGATACAACAAATCAGTTACAAACAAATATAGGAAGCTAGGTATGGGCTAAGCAATGTGGTGTCAAATTTGACATTTGACCTCAAATTTTGCACCTTGCAACTTTGTAACCGTTAGTGGTAGAGAAAAATTTCCAATTGTACAGTTGTAGAGCTCAAAACGCTGATTTTTAAGAAAATAAAAAAAGAGATTAAAAATAAGCGAAAAAATAGACCCACTACAACAAATGAAAACTCAGTGCTCAAGCTGTCGTATGGACTATGGAATGGTATCTTGGTGGGACCTGTTTCCTACAACGGTTGCATTACATGTCCATTCATTTTGGAATCAATTCTTTGTACCTTATTCTTGTACGGCAACCATTGTAGAAAACAGGTTCCACCAAGGTGCCATTCCATAGTCCACACCACAGCTTGGGTACTGAAATTTCATTTTGTTGTAGCCGGTTTATTTTTATTTTTACGCTTATTTTATTTTTATGCTTTTTTAATCTCTTTTTTTGTTAAAATTACCGTTTTGAGCTCTACAACTGTACAACTGGAAATATCTTTCTATCTGTAACGTTTACAAAGTTGAAAAGTGCAGGGTGCAACATTCAAGTTCAGAGGTCAAATTTGACACCAGCATTGTTAAGCCCCTACCTAACTTCCTATACGTTAGATCCTGTTCGATAAGCTTCAAATATCTTCTGTTCATGGTTATTCCTTTAAGCCTCCATATGTTCAGAGCTATTCCTTTAGGCTTCCACATAATTTTTTTCCAGGCCAAAAATCTCAAATTTGACTCATCTGACCAGATCATCCGTTTCCAGAAGTGACTTGGTGATGTACTGTCGGACAACCTCGAGTCTCCTCTGTTTTTGTGTCAGCTTAAGTATTTTCCTACCCAGTTCATCCATTTAAACCATATTCATGCAATTTGTTTCGAATCTTCTGAGTTGATGGACTAATCTGAGCATCACCAAATACCTCATTTTTTTTTATTTCTGAGACTTTTATTCACAGACTGCTACATTATTTTCCTGTCTTCTCTCAGGGATGTGCTTTTCCTGCTACATTATTTATCTGTCTACCTAGCCTAAACTTACTAACCGGGCGGTAGTTGGTCCGGTTGTCTCTCTGATTCCATCTGATCAGTGGAATGGACGCAGCCAGCTACTGGTTGGGCGAAAGCCAGTGGCTTGATGGACCATTTTCTTTCACAACCGTGTGTCTGCTCCACAGAATTTGTTTTTTTTTATTTCTGCAACACTTTTTTCACGCCCTTATGAGAAACATTATGTTTTGCAGCCAGATTTCTTAATGATTTCAACACTTCATAGTCCTTAATAATGGCCATATACTGAACACTGGATAGTTCTTTAGCAGGAGTCATTTTGCCGAGTGAAATAAAATCAAATGCTTTCCTTTTTATCCTCGAATTCCTTAAAATCCTATTGGCTCTAGGCATTTCGATTGCCTGACTTGTCTGGGCATAGAAATAAGTTAGTAATTGTTTGTCAGCAGTCAAAAATATATTTTTTATTAATGTAAAATAAAAAAGCGCAGAAACTAAGTTTAAATTAATTAGACACAACGACATGATCTAGAACGAAATTCTTGGAATGGTGAACAGTTTTTTGCATTGTTAAATAATCTTAATGATATTTCTAGCAAGAAAGAAATATATATTAAGATTCTAATGCTTTAGAAATGTACTCTCTAGGGCAGCATGTCCAAAACAATGTTTCTTTATTAATTCAGTAAGTGTTAAAGAATAATGAATTTCTTCTTAAGAATGTGCATAATGCGTACAGTTATTGGTGGATATTTTATAGGGTAGATACGGATATTTATTATATTTTATGAAGTGCTCCATCATAGGAAAGGTTTGGAAAACTTTGCTCTAAAGACTATATTCTTAGTTTTAATGCGATTATTAACTTGTAAGTCTTGAATCAGGAAGGAAAAGAATTCTTTATAGAAATTACTTGAAATATTTACTTGTTTATATTTTTTTCAATAAACGGATTCCATTACGTTTTTAAAAATCTAATTGAGTTTTTTCTCTATATTAAAAAAAAGAATAGTAGTTCTACTCTTTTTTAAATTCACTTTTTACTTCAGGCAGTTTTCCTATTTAATTTTAAATTTCGTTATTACTTTTAAATAACATGTTACAAAGAGTCCGTTCTTAATCGAAAAACTTTTATTTTTGTTTTTATATTAAGGAATGGAATGGAATTAATATTTTATTTTCTCCCTTTTGTTTCATTTGCATAAATATTATTTGAAAAAAATGTTTATTTTTTCGAAAGATTAAATATTTCCGTTTAGAAAACAAACAAAATTGCTTTCATAAAATTCATTTTGTTCTCGTGAGCTTCTTGTCATACGAATTGCAAATATTGTCATCCTGTTTTTATTCTTCTGAGCAGAGCGATTTTAATTAAAAAAAAAAAAAGGAAAATTAAAATAAAAACTTTCTCTCGTATAATTTTGACAGTCGTCCTAATATATTAGTTTTATTTTTTGGATTTAAATAAAGAAAACTTAACAATTAAGCTTGATCTTACAGAGAGAAAATCATATACAAATAACATCAAAAAACGCTGTTTGGTATTATGAGAATCTTAGCAATAACAAAAAAATAAGTTTATGTCCACCAGGTTTTGTTATTTGAAATCATTTTTACATTAATAAGACATCAACAATGTAAAGGACCAATAACATCTACAAGTGTGAATTATACCCCATTTGCAGTACATCTGGGCTAGATTGAGTTGAGCTAGCTTATTCGGGCTAGCTCAGCTCAGGCTAGTTGATGAAGCCAAACCGTTCGCACTACAATCTAGCCTGATCGGGTTTTATCAGATTCAGTACTACTAAACCTGAGCTTGTTAATAAGTCACTATCACTGCTATCAGTGCCACTATTTGCTTCGTCGTCCTCCATGTTTTATGTTGTCGTGTCTCTCTCATGTCTTTTTTAAAAGCTTTTTATAACTTTGCTGTGTTAGTTTGTTTAGGTCAAATCTTGTAATCAATATTAAACCAACTTTCCGACAAGCTAGGGAGCTGCAATTTGACACACTTATGCAGAATCGATGCCAATTTATGATAGAGAAAAAAATTTTCAAATCGGTTCATTGGTTCGTGTTCTAATGGTACTAACTCATTACTACGAATTGATTGTTGTAACAATTGGACATTTCGTTATGGCGAGAGGTAAATGTATCTATTGCTTATTGTTGCAAAATTAAGCTGTATTGTTGCCACTAAATAAAACATTATAAAAGCTTGGTTTGATAAAACCTTTTTCTTCTTATCTTGTTGTGCATGAAATAACTGAAACAATGATATTTTGAAGAATGTTTGTTCGTTATTGACCTTTCCCTCAGTCAACATGTCTAGAACTTAAACCTAATTTCACGGAAACCCCTGAGCCATTTAAATCAAGTTAAAAAAAAAAAAAATTCCAAAACTTTTTTTTCTACCATTTAAAAAAAAAAGTGCTCCAAAATCGGGTCCATACTAAATTTGAATTGGGTCATTAAAGTGAAAGGAGAAAATAAATAGTGAATGAAAGAAAAGCATTTATTTCCTATAAAAACAATCATAAAATGTAATAATAATAATAATAATAATTTTATTTATTTATTTATTTATTTATTTATTTAAAATTCTATACAATGCAACAATTCATATGTACATCCCAAATCCCGAAGCCTACTTGTATGGAATTATAGGGACAAAAAAATTCATAATCAAGAACAAAAAACTTAATAATATGCAAAAACAATTTCAACTTTATATAAAATACAAATAAATTTCACAAATAACAACAATAATAATTATAATACTCACGAATAATTTTTCCAAATGAATAAACAATTTTTTAATACTTTATATGTGACTAAACGTAATATCCATGTTGGGAGTTTGTTAAAAATCTGTGGGACGTAATATTCTTTTTCTCTTGCACCATATAAGTTAAAGTGTTTGGGTACTACATAATTGTATTGTCTTTTTAAACCATATTGACTTTCTCTTTTAAGTAAATATTTTTTTGAAAAAAAATTTTCTATAATTATCAAATACTCTATCAAATCTGTAACTTTTTGTATTCCTAATTTTTTATAAGTATTTAATAAGCTGTTTTTTTCCAAATGGGTTCCAGCAACCATTGATTTTATAATTCTATCTTGCAAGTCTTTTACTTTTGAAAATTGTGGTCCATGATGACAAACCAATAGACCATAGCGTATTCTTGATTCAAAGTGTGTATAATATAATAATTTTCTAATCCTTAGAGGACAGTAAAATTTAACAAAAAACATCAAATATAAGATTTTGCGTAATTTTGATACCAAATTATTAATGTGAATATGCCATGATAGAGTGGCATCGATATCTAATCCTAAATATTTTATGTTTTTAACTTCTTGGATTTTTGGACATTTACATAAGCTCCATTGTTCTCCATACACTCCATTTTATGAAAAAAACAAATTTTTGCGTTAAGAAATTATCATATTAGTTATGTGGAATTATAAATTTCATTAAATGTGTTTTATTCAGATTTAAACTCATCTTATTATTTTTTATCCATTTAATTGTTAAAGCTAAATTTTTCTGCGTATCTCTTAAAACGTTTTCTTCATTTTTATGCATAGTTAGTAAAGGAACATCATCTGCATGTATATAAAATTGTGCATTAGGGGCAAAATTGGGTAGATCATTTATAAAAATGTTAAACATTATAGGACTTAATATTGACCCTTAATAATAATAATAATGTACGACGTCTCAAAAAAGAGTCGCCCCAACAGGCCGAAGCCCAAACACGGGGTTACTAAAACGAAAGTGAGAAATAAGAAACAACAAGACCAATAATTGCACGATTAAAATAATCGGCAAGATTGAGCCTGAGGCCAGAAAAGTCAGAAAAAAACTTAACTATCTATATAAGAAGACATAAAAAAAATGAAACTTAACTATCTATTATAATAATAATAGTAAAAAATAACACATTAAAACAAGCCTAATAAATAATAATAATTCTATGACGAGGATGACCTCCAAAAGACAGCTCCCCGATAGCAGGATCATTAAAAAAGGAAAAATTACTACAAACATACTATTAGGCTAAAGATTTAAAAGATTCGAACAAGGGAATTTAAAATGTTTAATTAAAAGTATAAAATAATAATAATAATTTAATTTAATTTAATTTATTCAGATCAGAATTTACAAGCAAATACAAACTACCCCTACAGGTATAAAACCCAAGCGGGAAAGAATTCAAAAGAAAAAGATTACATTTTGGAACAAATAAATCAAAATCAGATATTTAAAGTCTTAAAAATAGAATTGGTTGGGTCATTAAAAATGTCTACATCTTTATGAGAAAGGATTCTATTATACAAAGTGACAAGTTTATAAGAAGGCGTAATCTCACCAATATTTGTCCTCGTATTAGGCGCTATTAAAGTAAGATACTTATGACGACTTTTTCTAGGAACTGACAGCCCGATAGATGACTAGACAGAACCTCGGGCATCCAAACAGCCCCAGAAGCAGTCCTCTTAAGGACATTAAGAAAAATATTGCTAATGATATTGGAAAGAGTAAACACATTTATAAATTCCATATTGAGATGTGCTTGTTATATTTTTTGAGAGAAAATTTAAAAATGCAAGAAATTTCTTTTGACGTGTGATTTGCTCGAGTTAAAACTTAATCCGTTCGGTTTAGACCAGGAGAGAATTGAGACCAACGTTTCTTGCATTTTAATACAGTCTTGCCAGCTGTCAATGCACGAAAAAATTTTAAGATCGTTCGCATACATTAGAATTTGAACATCATTAGTTGGTAAAGAAGCTATTAGGTCTGCAGAGTAGATATTGAATAGCAGCAGTCACAGGGGGAAACCCTGAGGAACACCACTCCACTGTTGATTTTACCAAATTTCCAAAAATTATTTACAGGATAAAGCATAAAATATCTATCAATTAAAAAGGAGCGCATCCAGGATAGCATATTTAATTGGAAGCCCATAATCTCTAGTTTCTGGAGAAGAAGATCAATATGAACCATATCGAAGCTTTAGAATAATCCAAGTAAATTACATCCACTTGATGAGGAGTATCAATAGTCTTCGAGAGGTAAGAAGTTAACACAGCTAGATTAGTTTCAGTCGATCTGGTCTTGCGGAAGCCGTGCTGAATATCAGGAAGATAAGGATCAACAAATCTTGAAAGATGAGTAGCAACAAAGGTTTCGAGTATCTTTGCAGGAAAAGAGATAAGTGCAATAGGTCTATAATCTTTCGGTGTGGTCGGTTTCACAATTTTAGGGATAGGAAGAATAAAAATAGTCTTCCAATCGGTAGGATAAGTACCTAGCGACAGAGAGAGGTTTAAATGGTCACATAAAGGGTTGCAAATCGCATGAAGACAGCCCTTGAAAATATAATCAGGAAAGCCGTAATAATTATAACATTTGGAGACAGACAGGGAGTTCCCAATAGAGAGTAATTCAAAAGTTGTCAAAACGGGTGCATTAACTTTCACCTCCACTCTATCCCAGTAATTCTAAAGATTCTGAATGTTAACCTCAGTTATCTCATTACCTGCAAAATTCGACTGGAAATAGTCCAAAATATCTGTTTTCGATACCAATTCAACATTGCAACCTTAGCGGGAGCCGTTACCCAAAAGCTTCTTGGTCACGCTCCAAAATGAGGCCAGAGAAGAGTTCAAAGAATTCTCGACATTTCTATAGTAAAGGTCATAATCTACTTTACAAGCACGTTTATATTTTTTTCTGAGTGCTTTAAATTCATTATAATAATGGGGGTCTTCAGTCTTTTTCCAAAGCCTCTGCTTCGCAGTCTTCGAGTGTCAAAGTTTGATAGTATCCTGGCGAATCCAGATTGGGAATTTGTGTAATTTATCATTTATGTCAGTTCTGTTCGATTTTGGGACAAAAATGAGCGCAAGGTTTTGTTAAACTCTTAATTCTTCAATAAAAATTACCGGTACAATTGTACTCTAGTAAAATTCAATTATTTTAATACATGCAATACAGTACTATAAAATTTGAACCAAATCTATGATATTTAATAGCTTCCAAAATGGTATGAATAAGAAAATTCCATTTGTCATCCACACCATCTAAAGAGTAAAAATCATCCCAGTCATAAGTAGCAAGATAATTATAAAGACCAAAGTAGTCGCCGTTCCTAAAATTAAAACGAGAACCATTCTAGTCGGTATAACGTTTCTGGAAGTCGGCGTTAACACCAGAAATAAGAAGGACAGGATAATAAACATCTGGTGACACTGGAAGTTTCATGCTTGCAGTAACGTTAACATTAAAATTGGCGAACACCTTGTCTAGGGCCTCCTCTCTCGCATTAAGCACAAGATTAAAGTTCGAGAGACCCGTCTCGTTGCTCCAAAATGAGGTCGAGCGTTGCCGATGTTTAGCGTAAAATGAAGAGCTTGGATAAATCTTATTGTCATCATAGTTGAAGTCGCCCAGTACAAGAGTATTATAATTACAGCTCAAAACAAATTCAGACAAGTCACTCAAGAAATTGTCATAATCACTAGTTAACGTGTTGGGTGGAACATAAGTCACTACAATGATTAAATATTTTCTTTCTCTAAAAAGCCGAGAGTTGAAATTAGTGGTTGATGGCGATCGAAGACGAATGTATCTAGCTCCACTTTCAGTTTCAATGAAATACTTCTATCGTAGATCACGGTCGACCCTAGTGCGATACCTGGCACTTTCTGTTCTCCTTAGCTTCTCGAAACAATGGAAAATGTCGGAAGCTCGATGACTATTTATATTTATAGGGTGACCCAAACTTATCCAGCATTACTATTTAAGAACATTGTATGGTTCAAATGGAACAAAAAATGTCCTATAAACATTACATCTAGTTTCGATCGTGTGTGAGATATCAACGTCTGTCTATTCTCTTTTATTTTGAATTTTTTCCTAGAAAAAAACGTAGGTTTACATATTTATCCTTAAATGTACCCTTCCTGTTTCGCATATGCAAAACAGGAAGAGGAATCGTCGTACTTGTATGTGTGAAAGGTATTTTATTGACTTGGTGGTTGATTTGAGCAGCTGCTCATGTTGTACAACACAATGTCGAAGTTCAAGCCGTTTGTTTTCACAAATGAAGAATATGCGGACATTCATTTTTACTATGGGCTTGCTGCTGGTAATGCTGCAGAAGGCAGCAGGTTGTACGCGGACGATCTGCACTCTCAATTGTTTTATTTATTTGCTCTCAGAACTCTATAAGAAAATAGACAAACGGTAATATCTCGCACACGATCGAAACTAGATGTAATGTTTATAGGACATTGTTTGTTCCATTTGAACCATACGTTGTTCCTAAACAATTTTGCTAGATAACTTTGGGTCACCCTGTATAGATCATAATAGGGAGTCATTCAACTCCCGCCATTTTCCATTGTTTAGAGAAGCTAGGAATTCAGATCACGCTAAAAGCCGCAGAGGTCGCAATGGACTTTCTGCGGTCTATGCGGGACCTAGCGTGATCTGGATTCCCTAACTTGTATACTTATAACTTTTTTCATAACAGTTTTGCGGTGATAGTATCCGAGTTGACATAAGAGTATTATTATAAAAAGGGATAATAAAAGGGAGCGTTCTCGAAGAGCAAGATTTTACAAACGTCCAGATCTTAACCATGAGTTAATATATAATAGATTTAATACTCTTTTAAATGAATTTAATACGATTTTAAATGAATTTACCGGTGAAATACCTACCCCTTCAGTACAGAAATACGGAAGAATAATTAATTTTTTTTTAGTTTAATTACACAGTGGTTAACTGTTACTCTCTATACGTTTGTGTTATTTGTTTATGTTACAATTTTGTTTTCTGTAATTAAATTAAAATAATATAAAATAAATTTTCTGTAAATTTTCTAAAACAAGATTTCATTAAAAATTTTTTTTCTTACTTAATTTTGGTAATTAAACTCCATTTACACTGAAATAAAACACACATTATATTTATTTAAAATTGTATTAAATCTATTTGAAAGCGTATTAAATTCATTTTAAAAAGTATTAAATTCATTTGAAAATGTATTAACTTCATTTAAAATTGTATTAAATCTATTTAGAAATGAAATTCACGTAAGACTGTATGAAACCAATTTGTAATAACTGTATGTAATACAAAAAAACCTTAGGAATATGCAAACACTAAATTAGGCAATACATTTTTTAAAATTACAGACTGAAGCAACATTACCAAAATTAACATTATCAGAAGTAAACAATTACAACAGATTTTTGAAAATATTTTATTGGATTTTTATTTATTTTCATCATAGTTTTATGCAGGAAAATAGAAGCACATCTACATTCACAAATGGTTAAAAATAACAGTTCCGTTCATAACTTGACAGCATGTATCCACTTAAAGATCTGGGCATGTATCGGAGATCTGGGCATTCCGGGAATCTAAAATGATAGGTTTAATTTGGTTAAAAAAATATGACATTTTTAAATAAGCATACAAAACGCGAAGTACCCTGCCTTTTTTTTTAAATAAAATATTCTGATCAATTTTTGAGCATTGTAACATGCTACCACATGCCATATTGGTTCCAAATGTACATGTTATTTAAATTCAATTTTTATTAATACCAGTATTTTATATTTACTGTAAATATATTTGAAGATAATAAGCAATCTGACTCCCACCAGAAGATGGCCGCTCGAGAGCTTCCGGTGGCGACGCAACTCCTAACACAACTAATGCTGAATGATCGCTCTGTTTACTCTGTGAGTTAAACCATAGATTAAGAAATACCAGAGATGCGACAGGAGATATTAAAAGTGGGAAATTGGCAACACTAGCAATCCTGTTGAATTATAAAGGGTGTCGAGTTTGGCGCCGTAAGAATGAGGCACATGAACCGCGACATCTGAAGAAAAGTGTTAAATTCTCACCCCTTGTTATGGTGTGGGGGTGCATGTCAACATATGGCACTGAACACTTGGGGTTCATCAACAGTAGTTGGGCGTAGCTTCCGCGTAATTTTTTTCAAATGTGCATTAAAAGCTTTTAATATGGAAAGAAAACAAGGCGAAACAAACCACCATGGACCTTTTCTTTCTTTGTTGCATTATCCATTTATAAAAAAAAAAACAATATTTCTACACAAATATCTTTTACTTGGCGCGCTGTAATAATTATTGTTTACAGGGTTGTTATGGAAATGAAACTATTGCCCAATTATTTCACCAGGATCGCTTCTATGGATCGTTAGTGTTGCCGGTTTCCCACTTTCAATATCTCCTGTTGCATCTATGGTATTTCTTAATCTATGGTTGAGCTAGATGCATTCTCATTGCACATTTCAAACCTGCTTGAGAAGTGGAGCTAGATTGAAATGTGTAGTGCGAATGGGGTATTGAGATGCGACCGTAAATTATAAAGCCACTTGCATTATTGTAAAAAAAATAATGGTGATGCAACAAAACATCAAAAATATTAACACAACGTCGTGATTACAGTACAAATTCATTTAAATGCTGAGGGTCAATAGTTTAACACAAAAATTTAAAAAAAGAAATAAAATACGCCTGGCCAAAAAATGGTAAAGCGATTTGTAAACAGTTTAGGTCGATATTTTCCCACCTTTTTTACTGTTTGGGCCCTCAATTATCCAATTATGTAAATTGTACTCCATTTGCTTAAACAGCTCTTGCTAAGAAACCGCAAACATTTTTTTTAGGGTTAAGTTCAGGTGCCATGAGGGATTCCATTAATTGTGGAAGAACCACTCAAAAGTCAATTTTGCTTTATGAATTACAGAATTTTCTTGTTTTGGAACTCAAGGTCCTCCGATTTTCTCTGTGAGTGGTAGTAGATGAAATTGTAACAACTGGTGATACTCAATAACATTCATTTTTCCTGAAATAAATGCCAAATCGGACTGCCCGTGCCAATTACAGGTACTTAAACCATTACGCTGCCTGCTTGTTGCTGGCGTTTGAAGTAGAGTTCCTCTCCTTTTTAGATCATGTCAATAGAAATTATATCCATCTGAACCTCCAATTAAACTTTTCTCTTCCCTCCAAATCATTTTTTGTGCCATTGAGTGGTCCGAGACATCATTCTCGTGCCCAAAGTAATCTCATTTATCTGTGCCTGGGGAGGAGTGTTGGTTGCCTTCGTCTTTTTTAATTAGAAATCTTTCTGCTTCATGAATAACACTGGCGATCGTTGTTCTTCCAACAAAAATACCGTCACAATGTGCCACAGCTCGAATAGACGTATCACCTGTTGTCACTGGTTTTATAATTCCCCCTTTTGTCACGGTCACTGAATTTTAAGGGTCGTTCACCTCATAATTATCTTTTAATTTGTGCTAATTGTCAATTGTGATATGTGAATGTCTCAAAGGCTTTGGTTATTGATCTTCCTGACTGGACACTTTCATGTACAGCGGTTATCTGGCGCTTTTCAAATTCACTTAAATTCAAATTGTCCTTTGGCAATGTTTACATTTAGTTAATTAATCAGATACTTAATTTCCAATAAGTAACCATTTGGATTACTAGTTAATGAGAGCTGATTGTTTAAATTGACATTTCTTTACTTTAGAGAACAATTTTTACATTATGGCTTTATCATTTTTGGCCCGGCATATTGTTTTTATAATTTTTTTCGTGTTAAAGTTCTGACCACGATTATTTATTTGTATATCCATTGTAATCACGACATTCGGATTAAATTTTTTATATTTTGTTGTATGACCATTATTTTTTTTTCCTATAATGCAAGTGGCTTTAGTCTATTCGCGTCTTAACTTCTGAATCTACTGATTTTGGTTTCAACTCCAACAACAAAAACAAAATTTCATTTTTCTTCCTTTTCATGATATAGTGGGAGGTCTGTGCGAATATACCAATTTACTTTATTTAACTTTTTAAATGATATTTTTCTAAATATTAATAAAGATTTATTTAACTCTTTAAATTTTACTTTATTTACAAATTTTATAATATTGTTCGGAAAATTTCACAGGAATTTGCGAAATACTGGAGAGAAACCGAGAAAAATTAAATCCCAGTAGCAGAAATTTCGGAGAAAATTAGGAAAATTTTGCACTGTTTTCTCAACACCACCTAAAGATAAAACCTTGGCATTTGGTGAGGACTGCTGTCATCAAACTTAGACAATGCAACTTTCATTGTTTACAACAAACGAAAAACCGTTCCGTGTATGTATGTATTGTTGCGAGCCACAATGTGACACGCACAGCTACAATAACAGGATCACCGATCCCTTACCTTCTTATATTTAAAAGAAAGTTTATTTTGATTCTTAGATTAAAAACCCCAAATTCTTAACTTTAATTAAGACCGTTGGTTATAAATGATTATAATTTTACCGTTAATCTTCAAAATCGGGACAACTAAAATGACGGACCCCCAGTCAAACTTTTTTTTTTTATTAGCTGGCTTATAGTAAAGTTTATAAATGAGATAGTGTTAAAAACGTTATTCCAAGCGCATTTGTTGCTTTTTATTTTCTTTTTTTTTGAATACGATAATAACAAAAATAAATATTACAAATGAATTGGATGTTTTTCTCAAGAAGATTGTTGACTACAACTTCTTACATCAGGAACGGTACTGCGGCAAAAAGGAGGTAGAATGATTCAAGGAGGATTTCCTGTGCTGAAGAAAGTTATTGATGAGGTTGACGGTATAATAATCAGTTGCGATCCTAAACAACAAGCATCAAATCTAACAACCGCTTGGAACTAAAAAAAAAATTAAATATATAATGATTTATAGATAAAAAAAAAAAAGGTGAGAATCAAGAGTAAGTAATTGATCAGAATCAAAGTCACTGGCTGGATGAGTTAGATTAGGAGAAGCTGAATGGTCCGGACTATGAGGAAAAAACAGTTGAAGCTGGATACAGTTGAAGACGAATAAAGATTCAAGTTCGTGATCTGGGACGAGCCTCTCAAGGAAAAATTTAAAGTTTGACAAAGGGACTTCGGGAAAAAAGAAAATTAGATAAAAAACAAAAAATTCAGAGTGAGAAGTAAATAACTGAAAATAACAAGATTTAATTGAATTACGTTGAAGAAAAGACTTAAAAAATGGAATTACTAGGTTATTCAAAATTTAAAAAAAAAAAACTTACCTCGTCACATGGAAAAACACGGAGGAAAAACTATTAACAAATACACAGCAACAATTTAAGACACTACAACATAGAAGGAAGGGAAATAGTTGAGTGAGAAACAAGAGGAGAAATCCCAAGCGACGAGGAAGAACGATTCACCTAGATTACTATAAAATAATTAGCGGAAAATAAAAGATATTTTTTCTTTTCTTTTTTTTTCTTCTTTTTTTTTTTAAGAGTGAGAGTAAAACCAATAATTCAATAGTCAAAAAAATAACTCAATCGTAAAAAAAAACTAAACGGAAAAAATAAAAAAAAACAACTTCTGGCCTGAAGTCACAATGTCAGGTTATTACCAGGCAGTAGAAAAAGTGTTCCGAAGTAAGAGTCTCATTTCAAAAGATCCAATGGGTAAGAAATCAAGGAGGCTTGACAATCACGGAAAGTCAACAATGCAGCGGAAGAAGTTAATCGAATGCGGCAATTTATCGGAAGAAATACGCTTCGACAAGATCTCGCGCAGAAAAAGGTTCTCGGACAGGTCCGGACGATGCAAAAAAATAGCTTGTAGGAATCTGGGCTGGACCAGCTAACGACAACGGCAGACATGGCGTAAGAGAAAGGAACCGGAATCATCTTAGAGAAACGTATGCGGTATGGCGTCCATCTCTTTAATCTACACGCAAGACAGCGGCGTATACATGGCTGGTAGTAGTCCAAAAATCCTCTGTGTCGCAACGAACCTGGGCGAAATCAGAACAAGGGTTTTAGGTTTCATCTTGATGAAGTCAAGCGAACCTGGAACGACAAAAGACTAATCATGCCTTAACGGGATTCTATCGGCATGGCAGGAGGGATGAGGCCAACTCGCCTGTCTGAAACTGCGATCCCATAGTCGATACCAACTCTTTGCTACTGCAAAATTGACTAATCACTAAAAAAAAATATATTTTTTTTTTTACAAACGCTCGAGTCGCTCGAGACAACATGTCATTAAAAAGACCACGAGCAGACAACGCGGAGTTCGGAAAAAAATTGTTTTTATCTTTTAAACAACCAAGAACACGAGAAAAGAAAGAAACTGACGTAAATGATTGTTTATCAAATGAATTTTTTGAACCTAACTAATTTTAAACCATTGTTAATTTCAAAAATATTTTAAAGAGTAAAGAGCTATGCTTTACTTCTATGTTAAAAAAAATTCATCTAAGTATGATTCAACCGTCAAATTTAAATGAAACAAAGAAGAAAGAAATATTAAAGCTGAACTGAGTCAACTCAAAACCATAGCAACGGTCATTATTATTATTATTATTATTATTATTATTATTATTATTTTTGAAATATAAAATTAACACTCGACTTTTCATGGTAATCATTATCAATAAACCCATGCAGCCAATATTGAGGACCTCGCAATAAACTCAGAGGAGACCAATGAATTTCTAATTCGCCTCTAGCTTCACCCAAAAAAAAAACAAATCGCCTTTAGGCGAATTCATACATTTTCCCTTTTTAATATAAACCTTACCTCTACGAGCGACTGTCTTTAAACAAATATTCCTAACTAGGTTTGTCTGGCCAGACTTTAAAAAAAATTCATTAGTATTTACTTCTGAATGAAGTTAGAACAGTACTAACTC
Organism: Rhysida immarginata; assembly: GCA_023313115.1. Lineage (NCBI taxonomy): Eukaryota > Metazoa > Arthropoda > Chilopoda > Scolopendromorpha > Scolopendridae > Rhysida > Rhysida immarginata. Next base: position 2,585,125 of record JAHWFO010037539.1, read on the forward strand.
ATAGAGCTAAACGCATCAGAACGCGTTATGTGAGCCCTTTGATTTATAATTACATTGGAGGGGGTCACTTTAACCTCCTATTAAAGGCGACGAAGCTAAATCGGAATTCATATTTTTGGCTCCAGAAGAGGAAAAAGCACAGGTAAGATAACCAAAGATCTTAAAAAAATTTTTTTTGGTTTACCAAATAATCCCTCAAGCAAGAGTTCTCTTTTTTTTTTGCGGGTGCACGAAATTAACTAAATTTGACAAAAAGAAAGCCTGTTAGTCCGCGAATGAACCATTTTTACCTAATAAACTTTCAGATTGGCAAAAATACTCTCCAATCAAAAAGGCTATCTGCTGCTCTAAGCAGAAAAAAAAAATGGAGCGTTATAGTATGCATGTATGACCCCCAAATTTAAGGTCATCCATTTGCTAACTCGAAAACTAACAAAAAAATTTCCAATAGGTACCCTGTAGAGCAACACCACATTAGTCAAAAAACAATTTTTAATCACACAATTCCTCTTGAAAGATTTTGAGAAAATGGGGGAGAAAGAGTCACTCAAGGAAAGAAAATTCCCAACGGTGTGCTGCACTGCAATTCAAATGTGTTAGAAACCTCAGTCCAACCTGGCCAGCCAAATCTGACCTTGAGTGCATCTTTCTCGCCCATTTTCTCAAAATATTTTAAGGGGAAGGGTGTGATTAAAAATTGCTTTTAGACTAATGTGGTGCTGGTCTACAGGGTAGCAATTGGAAATTTTTCGCTATCTTTAATAGTTTTCGCTAACCTTAAATTTGGGGGTCAAAGTCAAATTTGAGTGCGGCAATGAATTCCCCACCCTCCTATTACCTTTAAACCACACCCATCAGATCTCTCCTATCTGGCAGCTTTGAGATATCTGCTATGTTACCAGACTTTTCGGACACTGTATTTTTAACATGTTCTGATTCATTTTGAAGATATAATTCCTCTTCTTCAAATTGTTGTGCATTTTTCCATTAGTTGGAGGTTACAAATACAAGCAACTAAGCAGAGGCCTTAGAATAGTTTCAGTTTCTTTTTAAAGCGAACTAATACCAGCTTGAGCATGCGCGCTTCGTTTTTAGATCATAAATAGGGGACCAGAGTATACTTATCCTTTTGTGTTTAATTCACTAAAAAAAATATAATATGGCAACAGAAAAAAAGTGGTAGAAGTCAAAAACGAAGATGGTAGAGATAATAAAACAAGCTCGAGATGTAGTTAAAAAACCTAAAAACTTAACGCATCCCCTTAATCCAATTACTTCGCGATAGATTTTAAACTTTTAATACTTGAAGACATGAACAAAAACATTGTTTCCAAAATTATAAATCTACTTAGTTAATGGAAGAACTGAATTCAAATGGATGAAATTAAAAGTTACGGAAACGTAAAAACTTATGCTTGACGGAATTCATTTTTAATTTATATCTTGCTAAATAAAGGTTATTCTTTATCCTCTATAACTAATATGATTCCATCTTCACTCTTTATACAATAAGGCAATTCATTTATTTATATGCATCAGTAAGCAAGATTGTTTTTCACTTCCATTTCCAGTTCATTTAGAATAATTTAACACGTCCGTTAGAATTATTTTCTTCGGTCATGGATCTTCGCTTTATCTCGACGAAGTGTACATTTCCCTTTGATTTATTACTTTTTGCAGCGCCTTTCATAAAAGAACTTAGAGAAAAGACCGTTCATTGTAAGAAAAGTTTCACAATTATTTGTAAATAAACAATATAAAGCATTTTTAAAATATTATTTAACCTTTCTTGAAATTTGTTGAAATGCAGAAATTTTTATAGCATTTTTTATGCAAATGGGTTAAATTTCTCTTTATTCAAAACGGCTATCTAATGCAGATAACTTTGTAGAGTTTTAATTTCTGAAAATGATTTATTAAAACTTTTTTAGCGAAAATTTCATAATCCAAAATAGCAAATGCAAATTAAATTCTCCTACTTTTTCATTAAAAGAAAAGTAGTAGCTCTCTTATATTTTGTAAGCTAACTGGAATTTTTAATTAATTTTATATGAATGAGATCCTAATGAATGAAATTTTAATTTAAGACGTTCTGCTTGAGAATGCTTGTTCCAGTCACAAACCTGCGATTGTTTTATTGCCGTGTCACCGTAACGTTAATTTTTCTGAAGGGGATTTTTGAAGCTAAACACATTATAACGGATATTTTGAAATGCGACGTTATCTCGCTACTATCTCGACGTTACCGTCACACAAAAAACTGTAACTGTTATTTGTGAAGAAGCAAGAAAACGACGCCAGCCATAATAGAGAGTTTAAGTTACACGTTAACGTGAAACGCCAGTGACGTTTCAGTATGTGAATGACGTTGCAGAAACGTCACTTCCGCATAAAATCTTCACGTTGACGAGTAGAGTTTACGGAGCTACGTGTGCGTTTCCATTTCTTTGACCATAGCCTATAACAATGATCAGTGTGTTTTTCTATTGTTGTAGGCTATGCATTAACAATAATATTTCAGTTACTTAAATTGGTTCTGTAGGGCCATAACCTAATTAAAAATACTGCACATTTAAATATACAAATAGTACATAAAAATAAATAAGCGCATAAAGCAAGCCATGTTTATTTACTTTCACTATTCATATAATTTTGTAATATGGATGAGTAGTGCGTAAATTCATATAAACTTTTTAATTTTATTAAAATATTTTAATAATAAATTTTCTATTTAAAAAAAAAAAATTTTTAAATTGGTAAAAAAAAATAAAATAAAATTTTAAATATTGCAAAACATTTCAATTTTAGTCCTAAAAATTATTTGTTGAGAATTCTTTTTAAGGTTTTTATCTCTTGAATATTATTCTATTCCATCTTTATAAGCAATAAATATATTATTATTATTATTATTATTATTATTATTATTATTATTATTATTGTTAAAATTTATTATTATTGTTAAAATTTATTATCATAAATAACAATAATTTTTTTATATTTAATATTATCATTAATAACTGTTTAGATTATTGAAATATTATAATATTGAAGGGAAGTCAAGATCCGAAACTGCTTACGCCACCGAAGCTGAACTGAAATACGAGGGCCAATACAAAAAAAAGGGCCAGGAACAATTAAAAAATCAATATCCAAATCGTCCAAACAATCAATACATTATTTTTTCATATTAAAAAGATATACAAACCTCTTTATTCCTAATATATCTTCCCAATCTGCCAATATGCCCAACCCGCTGTAGTACCCGGGCATTACCTCCATCTATTTGGGGTCCAAATAAGCATTTGTTATCAGTGATCATTCCCAAGTCTTTAATTTGATATCCACTATCATTTTTCTCCTTTAAGTTTATCTTGAAAGAAAATGGGGTGTTTTCTTTGTAAGAGTCATCATTTTTGTTTTGGCAAAATTAAATTTTAATCCATTTTTTTATACGAAGTGCATAAGCTGTCAACATCTAACTGCAGCTCATTTTGTCAATATGCGAGTTGATTTCTTTTGATAATTTCTTGTCGTCAGCATAAAGAAGATGATTAATTTTTAATTTATATGTAAGCTCATTTATAAATATTATAAATAAATAAGGTCCCAATGGACTACCCTCCGGGATTCCTATTGTTTGTTTATATCCTTCCTTGTGTACAGGGTGGTTATAAAATAAGTTCGCCTAACCAGAGCCCTCTAGAGCCCAATCTAATGAACCCATTGTGATGCAAATTGGAATGTAGGCTATTCAGATCATGGGGGAAAGAATTCCGGAAAGGAAAAAATGAGTGCAAATTTTTACCACCAGGTGAAAATGTGGCGCTGTGAATGACAACTGGAGATTTTAAAACTAGTTTTAAATAATCAGGCAAGGTTTTTGTTTGATTATAGCATATGTTGTTCTCAATATCGGCCTTATTAGAAGAAAGTTTATGCAAATTAGAAAGTCAGCATGCTCAGAATGGAATGGATTGATCCATTCATTCATTATGTTTAGTGAAAAACTTTCGCGAAAGATCATGGTTTTAAGCAAGAAAGAACGCGCACTGTTGGTAAAGTTTTTACCAGAATGATAGCTGCAGTTCAGCTGCATTGCGAGCATATAGTCATCTAAAAGGACTACGAAAAGGGCGCATGTCAGATACTGGATAGTGAAAAATGATAAAGAAATTGGAATCGACTGGCGATCTGGCTGCCGCACCAGGAAGAGGGCGGCGCAAGATAGCAGACGAAGTTGTTGAGGACGTGGCTGTTGCAATCAGCACGCGAATTGTCCATCTCATGGTCCCCGGTGCGACAGGGCTTGCGATCCATTCTGCATTGGTACCCATACAAGATTCATCTGGCACAAAGCTAAAACCTCAAGATCCCACTCAACGCGTTGACTGCTTATTGCTTTCTGGAGAGGATGATTGTTGATGACCAGTGGCCGTGGAACATTCTATGGTCAGATGAAGCACATTTCACCCTAGAAGGAGCGGTGAACACGCAGAACTGCCGCATATAGGGTGCCTTGCTACCCATATCGTATATGAAAAGCCATTGCATTCTGAATACTGTGTGGAATGGATTCACCGCCGATTTTATTTCAGGCCCCTTTTTTTTGAGGAAGTGATACAACGAGGTCCTAGAAGATGTTTTGTGACAAGTGCACGGTATTGTGAACTTCTTGCACAGCATGTGACTCCTGCCTTGCGAGAACGACGATGTTTGGAAACCACTACCTTCATGCAAGATGGAGCACCTCCTCATATTTGTCAACTAGGGAAAGAACTGCTTCGTGCCAACTTTGGAGATGATCGTGTGATCTCCAAGATCAGCATTAGACTTAGAAAATTTCCAGATGCGTGGCCTCCACTTTCTCCGGATTTGAACCCGTGCGATTTTTGGCTCTGGGGATATTTGAAAGATCGGATCTATCAACAAAGCGTACAGACTGCCTGAGCTGAAAGCCAGCATTAGACGACATGGCTCAGACATTCCCCGGAAGACGCTTCATACAACAATTGATCATGCTGTGCTACACTTCCATCATGTCACTGACGCAGGATGACATATTGAACATATGCTGTAATGAAACAAAACCTTGCCTGCTTGTTTAAAACAATAAAACTTGTTTTAAATCTCCATTTGTTATTCCACAGCGCCATATTTTCACCTGGTGGAGTAAATTTGCACTAAGTTTTTTCTTTTTGGAATTATCTCCCCTATTGTCTGAATAGCATACATTTCAATTTGCATCACAATCGGTTCATTAGATTGGGCTCTATAGGGCTCTGAATAGGAGAACTTATTTTATATAATAAGGGTGAGTCAAATGAAAACCGCAAAATTGTAATTAAAATTCCAAATTTCGTCCAACCGTATTTTAAGTCTGCAGATTCGTTAAAAATGAGTTGTAAGAATATCCGGTAGGTGGCAGGAAAGTAGAGACAAGCAAACAACGTCACAGCAGCAGTTTAAAGATGGCCATCCCACTCCGAACATGCAACAAAGAAGAACAGCGTTCAGTTATCAGATTTTTTAGTAGTGAAGCTGTGAAACCTATTGAAATTCATAGAAGAATGATTCTTCAATATGGTGATGCATGTCTGTCACAGCGGCAAGTTTATGAATGGAGTGTGAAGTTCAAAAATGGTATGACAGTAGCGTCAGATGCCCCTCGGCCGGGTCAGGCACAACGAGTTGTGACGCAGAGAATATTGCAACAGTTGAAGCCTTAGTGTCTACCACATGTTTGGGCCACTCAAGGAGGCAATGGGTGGAAAGAAACCCCATTCAGCTGAAGAGGTACAGCAGTCGGTGCACGTGTGGCGGCGCAACAACCAAAAGAATTTTTTTCAAGAGCAATCTATGCAGTTTGTAAACGCTGGAAGATATATATTGAATGTAACGGAGACTATGTAGAAAAATAATACAGTTGCTATTCACGTTTACTCGGTAATTAAAAATTATAAAAAAAGTTTTGCGGTTTTCATTTGACTCACCCTCGTATTAATCTTCATATAGTTAGTTCTTTGATTAAGATAAGATTTCAAAATTTCAAGGAATTTCCATGGTACAACAACTCCTTCCAATTTATCTAGGAGTTTTTGGTGGGAAACCGTGCAAAGGCTCTCGAGATATCGACAAAAATGCGATCAATTTGGGTAGTTTGTTCAATCGCTTGATCAATTTTTACAAAGAAGGAAGCCAGGTTAGTTTCAGTGGAGTGATTTTTTTTAAATCATGTTGATCTTCAGATATCCAGGGATCAATAACTTTTTTTAGTCTAACAATCATAATAAATTCAAGTAAATTAGCCAAAATAGAGAAATAGGACGATAGTTTTCGACATAATGAATATCACCACTTTTATAGATAGGCGTCGTGGTCGGTCTTCTCCAGAGGGTTTGAAAAAATCCTCTCTTCAAGCACTTCTCAAAAATAATGAAACGTAGTTCGAAAATTAATTCACGGCCTCTCTTCAAAATAAATGAGGATAGTCCATCCGGGCCTGTTGATTTTTTCGGTCGTTAAAGGCCAACCGTAATTCCTGTCTTTCCAGAGGGTAATTAAGTACTAAGTTAGTATTTGAAGACCATTCTTCTTCTTTAATTTCAAGTCCTGAAATATCAAATAACTTAGAAAAATGTTCAGTGAAGTTTTCAGCGATGCCACTTTCAATAAATGCCTGGGTGTCTTCATCGATACTCATACTAATTGGAGAATAAGGTGCGTCTCAAAAGTTTAAAGAAACATGTTTATGTTCAAAAGAAAAAAGCCTATTGAAGCTACATACAAATTAATTACTAGCAGTACAAAGCACTTAAAAGAAACTTCTGAAAATATTACTCACGAAAACATAATAGAAATAAAAATATTCAACAAAATGAAATTTTGCGTGTCTCAAAAGTTTAAAGAACTACCCTCACATGCTGAATGGAGACGTCCAATATGTAAATTTGCGAGCGACAGAGTATTAATCTGTTGCAGAGTTCGTCATTTTTTTCAAAGAAAGCTTTTCTTCCGCTCACAATTGACCTACGACAATGCCTCGCCAATCTCAATTCACAATCGATGAAGTGGCTGAAATCTGGCGATTGAAAGCCAACGGATTATCTGTTGCTGATATCGTCACAATTACTGGAAGATCCACAGTAGGGTTTATAATGTTTTGAAGAGGAGTTCATCGTTCCACCAAAAACCACGATCTGGACGTCCCAAAGTTACCTCAACTCGTGATGACAGACGCATTATACGACTGGCAGCCACACAAAATCTTTCTATTCGCCAGATACAAGACGTGACTGGGTTAAACATATCGAAAGACACTGTACACTAGCGAATAATTGCCAGTGGACATGTTGTCTCCAAATAAGACGAAGAAACCGCCTCTGACTGCCAAGCGCATTCAAGAAAGGCTAAGTTGGGCACAAGAACACATGGCCTGGAAAGACGAATGGATGTCGGTATTGTTCAGTGTTGAAAAGAAGTGGAACTTGGATGGTCCTGATGGGTGGGCATCATCCAGGCACGACCTACGACAGGAACCGAAGACCTTTTACTCAAGACAACAAGGAAGTGGTTCTGTCAAGGTTTGGGGCGACTTCGCATTCAACGGTACCACAAATTTGGCTTTCATCAGTGGAGGAGAAAATTCGCTGACATACCAAGAAACCCTTACACAGTATCTGTTCCCGTCTGTGATCATTAATGTGGCCTGGAATTCGTGTTCCAGCAGGATAACGCCAGCATCCATACTTCACGATCAACAATGGAGTGGTTCAGAAAACAAAATATTTACGTTATGACGTGGCCCCAAGAAGCCCAGACTTGAACCCTATAGAGAATCTATGGGAAATCATGTCTCGTGCAGTTTATGGCGGCGGACGTCAATTTTCTTCGACTGATGAATTGAAAATAGCAATTGAAGATGCATGGTACAATGTAAGACCAGAAACATTGTTCAACCTCATAAACTCAATGCCGAACAGAGTATTTGAATTCCATTTTGTTGAATATTTTTATTTCTTTTATGTTTTCAAGAATAATTTTATTAGGAGTTTCTTTTAAGTGCTTTGAACAGCCAGTAATTAAAGCATTTGTATGTACCTACAATAGTGTTTTTCTTTCGAACAAAAACATGTTTCTTTAAATTTTTGAGACGCACCTTATTTTGATTTGGCATATCTATAAAATTTCCAAAGTTTTTATTATAATTATATGTTAATAATATATGTTAATAATATTTATATAGATTTATTTATATAGATATATATTTAGATTTTTTGATGTTCAATTTGGCCATTTTCAGGGGTTGAAATAAAAAATCAAACTCGCGTAAACGCTAACGTGGGAAAGCAGAGTTTCACGTCGAACTCGCCACGTTTTTCCGTGAGATGCAACGTGAATGACGAAATGGAAACGTCACTCGCGTCGGGCAAGTAGCTCCGTGAACTCTACGAGATTATTATTATTCATGTTATCTCGTAGGCGTCGCGTACAAAAACATCACGGGCGTTTCATCACAGAGTAAGAAAGTAAGAAAGTACTTTCTTACTCTCTTACTCTGTGGTTTCATGTTAGCGTGTCACTTAAACTCTAGTATTTCAATAATCTAAAAAGTTATTTATGATAATATTATACATTAAAAAATTATTTTTATTATGACAGTAATTTTAACAACAACAACAACAACAACAACAACAATAATAATAATAATAATAATAATAATAATAATAATAATAATAATGATATTAATTAATAATAATAAAAATAATAATAATAATAATACATCTATTTCCCATGAAGATGGAATACTATAAAATTCATAAGATAAAAGCCCTAAGAAGTATTCTCAACAAATATTTTTAAGACGAAAAGAAAAATGTTTAACAATATTTAAAATTTTATTTATGATTTTATTTATGATAATAGTTTTTAGTACAATAAAATTAAAAAGTTTATACGAATTACATATCACTCATCCATATTACAAAATAATATGAATAGTTAAATTAAAGAAACATGGCTTGCTTTATGCATTTATTTTTTTTAATGTACTGTATTTACATATAAATATAAAGTATTTTTATTTATTTTAAGGCCCTACAAAACTAATTTAACTAACTGAAGTATCATTGTTAATGCAGAGCCTACAACAATAGAAGAAAGTACTGATCATTGTTGTAGGCTATGGTTTATAAAACAGAAAACACTGATCACGTAATCAAAACTTCCGAGGCACACGTTACGCGAAACTTAACAACTTCTACGGACAGTGACGTGAAATTCGTCATCGATGACGTTGCACACGGATGTCGCGTTTGACGTTAACGTGTAACTTAAACTCTCTATTGTAACATCATGAACGTTCCAATTATGTCGCCATAATTTCCCTGCCACGAAGAAGACTACTTTAAACAGTAAGCGCAGACTAAGGTAACTTTTTGAACTGTCACTTATTTTAACGAAAATTATTTATTGCTCAGGTAAATTTATCAAAGAATGATTTCATTATCTACATATAACATATAAATGCTTATCCCGATGTAAAATATAAACATGATGCACAGCCAAAAATATATAATCTTAAAAAAGCTGAGATTATTTATTTGGAGAGATACAGTATAATTTGGTAGATTAAATTCTTTCTGGATAAGTGACGTGTCAGTTTTTTCCTCTATAAACTTGTAAGATACATACAATTTCTGGCTAAATTGTGAAAATACGTGATTAGTTATTTACCGCGTGTTTCAAAAATGACCGGTATATTTGAAAAGTCAATAAAAAATAACGGGCAGCGATAGAAATACACCGTGTGTTGCAATATGCTTGGGACAATAGTAAATTTTAGGCAGACAAACTTTCGATATTAGTTACAATGTTCCACAACAGATGGCGCTGCAGTCTGGAAAAATCTAAACTACGATATTTTCCACATATCCACCATGCGTTCATCCTTCACGTTCCCAGTCAGCTGAAATTTTTCAAACAGATCCTTTATTGTATCGCTTTTCGGTCCTTTGGTTACATTAAACTTCTGTTGAAAACTTCGTCTTATTGCAACAACACTGTGTTCTAGGCGGTGGAATTCCAACACCAGAAAAATCCTCTGTTCTAAGGAATAAACCATTTTTTCACAGCAAACTTGCAATCTGTGAACAGCACACTCTTACAGCAGAAAGACGACTTACAGAATGGCGAACTCACAGACTGCGTTTTCTTCTATATCTTTCAAATCGCCTGCAGAGCCACCTGTTGTTGAAAATTGTAACTACTAATTTCGAAAGTTTGTCTGCCTGATAATATACTGTGGTCCCAAGCACGTTGCAACAAACGGTGTATTTCTATCGCTGCCCGTTTTTAGCACATTGTCTATAATATAGAAATGTGCTTATGTGATCGGTTTGTCCAGCTGTCCGTCCGTAGACAATCCCACAATAGGGAAAACGCGTGCTGGGTTCGGCTCTGCGCGTGCTCTAAACGTTAATGAGATGGTGCTCGTGCAGGATGCACGTCTTTGACGATTATTGAAAGGGCTGTTCAGTCTCTAAATCAAGAGAATTTTTTTATTCATAGGGAGCTTAGTATTTATTACAATAACTTGAAAACGAATTAACTGTTTCAAAGTCTGTTTTCACCAATCCATTAATACGGGACAGAGCACGAACAAGTACGAACGTGAGATAGCCGGAATAAGTACGTACTATAATGGCACGTGCTTTAATGGTACCATTATGATACCCCCTTAAAATCTTCCTATAACCAGATATGGCATGTAATATATCAAACAAATCGTCACAACATATCATGAACGAAAATATAAGAGTAACTAGTGATAGCAGGTATTGGTCTAATGGCACGTGTACGTGCAAGGATGTCTCATGAATGAATATAACGCGTAAATAATGTTGGTGTGAAATGTTTAGTAGTACGTGTTTTAATGGTTCAAAATGGAACTTTCAATGCTAAGATATGGCATGTAATATATCAAACAACTCGTAACAACATGTAATGAGTAAATATAACGAGTAAATAATGATAATGGTTATTGGTTTAGTAGCACGTGCTCTAATGGTGCCATGTGATACCATATTGTACCATTGGAACTTTCAATGCTAAGATTTGGCATGTAATATATCAACCAATTCATTATGAGTTGTTAGATCTATTGTTATCCATAGCTTATGTGTATCAAGAGCATATTGCTGTTAGGCTTAATGTTATCTAAAACTCACTACTGTTATACATATTGCTAATTAATAGTAGTTAATCGCTTGTTTCTATAGTAGACGATAACGTAGAAACACTTTAGTAATTTAATATGAAAAAATAATAGATGGGGCAATTGGGGCTCACTTCGTTTAACATTATGCAGGATGCACGTGATTGACGATTATTGAAAGGGGAGATCGGTCTCTAAACCAAAAGAATTTCTTTATTCGTAGGGAGCTTATTATTTATTACGATAACTTAAAAACGAATTAACTTTTTCACATTGTTTTCACCAATCCATTAATATGGTACAGAGCACGAACAACTTCGATCGTGAAATAGCCAGAATAGGTATAATAGCACGTGCTCTAATGGTACCATTATGATATCCCCTTAAAAATTTCAAATAACCATATATGGCAAGTAATATTTCAAACAATTCGTCACGACGTGTCGTGAATGAATATAACGAGTAATTAACGAGTAATTAATGAATGTGGGAATTAGCTTAGTAGTACGTGTATAAATCGTACCATATGGTACTGTCTTAACTTTCGATCCTAAGATATGGCGTGTAATATATCAAACAAATTGTAAAGACATCTCATGAATGAATATACCGCGTAAATAATGAGAGTGGGTATTGTTTAGTAGTACGTGTCCTAATCGTACTGTATGGTACCGTCTTAACTTTCAATGCTAAGATATGGCGTGTAATATATCAAATAACTCGTAACAACTTGCCATAAGTGAATATAATGAGTAATGGTAGTCGGGATTGTTTAGTAGTAGATGTTTTAATGATGCTATATGTTACCTTTGGAAACTGTCAATGCTAATATACGCCGTGTAATATATCAACCAACTCCTTACGAGTTGTTAGACCTATTGTTATCCATAGCTTATTGGTATCAAGAGCATATTGCTGTTAGGCCTAATATTATCCAAAACTAATTACTGTGAGACATATTGCTCATCCCTTGCTTCAATGGTAGATGATAACGTAGAAAGACTTTAGTAATAGAATATGAAAAAATAATAGATGCTTACACAGAACTCTTTAGCAAATAAGGCTTTTCTTTTATGTGGGAATGCCTACAAATTAAAGAACTATTATTTGTTCAAATATATAAAGAATAACTTCAGTCTCCATTTAACACTTTTAGTTCTTGAAGTTTATTCTTTTAAATTCTTTCTTTACATTAGTTACTTAAATAGTAATCTACAATTTAGTTTTCATCTTTATATATAAAAATTCAGGTTCAGGGTGCGTCTGTAAATGTTCTAAAAACTTTTGAACCACTTATCAGATTGAGCTCATATTCGCACCATATATTCGTTAGGTTCAGAGTAAGGTTTACATGTCCCCAAAGGGAGGGGATGGGGTAAATATAATATATTTTGATTTATGTTTGTTTGTTTCCTCAAGAGATGGCGCAAGGGAAACGCCGTCAAAATTTCATCCAATAAACAGACCGAGCAACGCCGGGCATATCACCTAGTAATTATATATTATTTTCTCTAAAGTGTTTTAAAATTTAGGTTAATTCTATGTATCCATGTATGATGTCAAAATACGGAAATGTGCTCCTTTTATCCGCTTTGGCCGTAAAATCATTCTTCTTTAAAGTTTTCACCAATTTTTCCAAAATTAAGTTTGTGTATTTTCTTAAAAGGGCTTCCATAACAAACGGGTTTAATTTAGAGGCTAAATATAAACGCATATGGAACGCATCGAATTGTAACTCACTTAATTTGATGACATAATTCAGGTAAGCAAAACTGGTGAACAATCTGTATTTCTTGGCTAAAAAGTATTCAACTAAATGCTGAGAGTACAATTAGGTAAACGACGTGTCTCCGACGCTGATGAAGATGACATTTTGTGTTCGAAATGTATATCCGTGGAATCAGATTAAAAATCTCATTACTGTGTTTACTTAGTTTGTTACTACCCATATGACTACAAACTATTTTTGCTATTATACCATTTGTACTGTTAATATTATATTGTGTCACAGCTCAACTGTCAATTACCCTGCCTGGCTAGAAAAAAATTCGCGAATTTACACATGCAAATTCTGAAATAGGAAAGAAAGCTAACGTAGATAGAAAATTTGTATATGCCAGCGCACATGACGACCTTCAAATAGTGAAGAAGCAGTGTGCAAGTAATCATTTGAAAGCAACCATGAATGACGAAGCTACACGCGGTCGTTTCGGAGTTCAAGAAGGGCCAAATTATTGGACTGCACCAAGAGGAGAAATCCTTCAAAGGGATTGTTGAAACAACCGGCATCGGACTGCAAACCGTCCAGCATATTATTAAATCGTGGAATGAGATGGGTGAATCTCATCCTCGCGGAAAAAGTGTGGTCGAAACGATCCTCAACAATCGTGACCGCAGATCATTAAAACGACTGGTGAAATGTAATCGTAAAAAAAACGCCTTAGATCTTACAAAAAGCTTCAATACGGAATTCAAAACCATTTTCCCCCGAATAATGAGACGAGAACTACGAGGACTGGGCTTAAACAGCTATGTTGCGACAAGAAAGCCTTTAGTTACTGCAACTAATCGGAAAAAGAGATTCCAATTTGCAAAGGAGTATAAAAATTAAACCCCTGACCAATGGTGGAAGATTATGTGGTCCGATGAAAGCCGCTTTACTCTCTTCCAGTATGATGATCGCATCAGAGTTGGAACGGAAGCGCATGAAACAATGGACCCGTCATGTATTGTACCCACTGTTCAAGACTCATGTGTTATGATCCGGGGTTGCTTCTACCGGGCCGGAGCAGCTCAACAACATTGTGCAGCAATAAAAGTGAGTGTCCATCTTCTTCCCTCAATGCAGTACTTTTTTCCGAAGGTGATGGCGTTTTTCAGGATGCAGTGTTCGGATTCAGCGAGCTCACATTGTTAAGAACTGCCTCCTAGGGCATGAGGAGGGGCAGCCGTAGCCCAGTTGTCTCGCCTTGCTCAATGCAATGGTGGAGTTAAGCAACCTTGGGCGCGGCTAATCACAGGTTGGGTGACCAGCTGGAAATTTCCATCTTTCCCCCGTGCTTCGGAGGGCATGTAAAGCCGTCGGTTCCGGCTGCTGCAACCATCATACAGCAGTCGTTAAGTTATAGGGATGGCGCAAAACTCCCTGGATAATCTACCTTCTGTACCAGATAAGGGCATGAGGATTTATTCACGCACCTGAACTGGCCTCCGTAAAGCCCTGATCTGAATCCCATTGAGAATCTGTAGCATGTCCTAGAGAGATCATTGAGAAGTGAACCGACTCTTCTTTCATCACTGGAAGGTCTTGGCAAAAAACTGAAATTATTGTAGCCAAAAATTAGTGTCGAGACCTTTCAGGAATTGACACAATCAATGCCAAGCGAAATTCTTGCTGTCATTCGTGCGAAATGTGGCCCTACAAAATATTACTGCGTGCGGCTTGTTTTTTTGGCCAGGCAGTGTAGATGACCTGGAATTAGCCATGTGAGTAAAATCTTTTGTAAATTGAATTTATTTATCAAGTTCATAAAGCGAATATATTGGTTCTTAACCAATGGAGAATGAATCTACTTTTATTGTTGATACGGGGGAAGATCGAAAATTAACGCACAACAATTTTTGGTGGCAACATTTTTAATAATAAGCAAAAATGAAACAATGCGAAGAAAGTTGCAGGTTTTGCATATTTTATTATTACATGTACACACTTTTATTGAACTTCACTTGTTTGTGTGTTTGTGCGCAAATTTTGTAATCAATATTTTGCCCACTTCTTGACTACCGTCAGCTCTGCAACTTTAACCAACGGCGTCTTATCGATGACAACGCACGTTTCAATCGTTAGTTTCCCTAGTCTTTCATTTATTCGTAAGTTATTTAATATTTAAGTTTTATATGCATACAGTGAAATCATGACGTAACGACTGCCTGTATCGTTGTTTATTGTTATCGTTGTTAATTGTCTTATGTAATTGTTGTTAATTTGATCATCATTGCTAGCAAAGTTGTTGACTGTGGAGAGCATTGTTTATGATTAGCCAGCGTAATGTATTGTAAACGCTTTCCCGAGATGAGACGTGGCCGACTGGGAGGTTCCAACACCACCTAGACAGAACGCCTGCGTACAGAAATATCATACATTGTTCCATCAGCATCAAACGGCCAAATTTAAGGCTTATTATTGGTAGAAATACGATTAACAATAGCCACTTTTGTTGATGTAACAATGTATGACGTTTCTGTGCGCAGGCCTTGTGTTTAGGTGGTGTTGGCAGATCGCCAATGATTTTTTTGGTTTTATAGTTATCATATAAAAGCCCCTTATTTTTTTTTAAATAAGAACTAAAAAGAATAAAATAAAAAAAATAAAATAAAAATTTTAAAGCACACACTTTCACTTTAAAAAATGCAGTAAAAAGTAAAATATCGAATTTTTAAAAAAGTAAAAGTGTGGTGACGCGTTTAATATTAAATTTTAAAAAGAAAATTCTATATAATAAAATAAACGCGCAACGACACTTTTACTTTTTTAAAAATTCGATTTTTTTTACTTTTTACTGCACTTTTTAAGTGAAAGTGTTTGCTTTAAAATTTTTATTTTATATATTTTTTGACATATGCATTAGGTCTTTCAACAGAAACCTTCCTACCACTATTATGCAGCTGAATTCAACAAATAAATATGTTATTTGGGGATGGCAATTTACAAGGGCATATATTTACAAACAGCCAATCACAACTTGGATTTTTAATAATATAACATAACGGAAATGACATTGGACATATACAGACCATTTATTTAAAAAAAAGGCGCTTATAATTTAAATTTAACTTTCAAACCTGCAGTAGTTATTTAAAGTTAATGAGAAGTATTTTGTTTTCTTCTGAGTTTAAACTAAAAGTTACTTATTCTATTAAAACGTTGTTACCTTTAAAAAGGAAAAGCTCCTTTAATGACTTCCGTCGCATTTGTCATAAATAACAGCAATTATTGTTGGGTTTAAATGCACGCGCAGGCTTTATAGTGTTATTAAAGGAAAAGGGTTTTTTCTACGTGAGAGACGAGTGCAAAGATTTATTGGAGGCGTTGAAAAGAGGGTCTATACAATCGATTCGAGTCCGGGACTCCCTAATGAGAGGAGACGTCCCTATAAATGCTGCACGGCAAAGTTGCAACCTTAATGCTTAACGTCGTGCAAATTTCAAATGTTATTTAGAAAGGCAAGGTAAAAATTGGTGGAACAATTTACCGTTAACTTATCTAATTAAAGACTGCGGAGGTTTTATAGCTCGCTTGGGGTAATGAAGCATTAGTATTATTAAATTAGCTGGAGGCTTGTAATTACTCAGATCTTCACCGGTTCAAAGAGAATTTGAAATAAAAAATATAATTTCGAAACAGGGAAGAAAATTTACGACGAAGCTCTTAAAAGATTGCCGATGGCGCTTTACAGTTTCAACACGTTCGATAACGAAGGGATGCCGCAAGGAGGTTCCACGAAGAGTGCAAGAGGGCGAGACACATTGGTTGGCACCAGCTCCTTCTCTTCCTTTCCTCATTTGAATTGTTTCTTTTTTTTTCGAGATTTCTGTTCGAGATAATACCCAATGAGAGAATTTTCATTTAGAAAAGAAGTATTCATCCACCTTCCCCACTTTCGCCAAACGGCTTAAAGCATCGTACAATGTTCCTTTGGTCACTGAATAGAAAGTGCGCGACACTTTTACACGGTTCGAAGTTTGATAATGTTATTAAAAGATAATGGATAAACGGTTCATTTGTCGTCAATGATCATTTTCTGACTACCCGTTTTCGGTTAGGAATTGTTTCTCCTCTTACCAAATGCAAAAAACCGGTTGATTCAATTAAATGATTAAATAAAATTTTAGCCATTTTTCCTTTCATCTCGTTCATTTCAATTAATGTAACGTTTTAAAATCTAAAGCTGCTAGGCACAAAATAAGAATTTCTTCGATGGATCAATGCTCACTTCTGGATTTCGAGATACCGAGCTAAACTGGCTTAGTTTAACTAAGGCAATGATATAATTATAGTTCAAAGGGAAAAAAACATATTCTAAACCAAAATGAAGTCTGCATAATATTTAATCAACTCTATAAGAGATATTCGTAATCAATTGAAAAAAAATGAATAGGATTTTACTGTCAATACAATGTATTGTACTATTTTTAAAACTATAAAGAAAATATTCTCATTTATAATAATAGAGGAATAGATGTAATGTAGCCCCCTGTTGATAAATTGGCCCCCCCCCCCCCTCCAGCTTAATAAATCAACTAATACTGTATGTAGGAAATGGGGAGAATAAGGAAAAACAAGTTGCAGTATTTAATATATAGATATCGCTTTCTGTTGACTCATCTGTCGGTAAAGCAATAATATCAAAGCACGAAAGTGACGAAACTTCTCCTTGTCAAATGTTTTTTGATTTAATTATTATAGAAATGTGCAAAAGAGAATATGGTCTAATATACACTGCTCAAAAGAGCTAGGGGAACACAATATAGAACGCCTATGATATTTAAATGAATGAAAATATCCGTACAACCCCATGAACACATGAAGCGGTCTCAATTTATTTAACAAATAAACAAGTGTATGGCTTAGTTTTCCAAGAATGACAAACGAAAAAACAAATGACAGACGTAACTCCTGGTGAAACTAAAGTGAGAAAATTGTTCTCAAGAAAGGGTCTCAAGACTTCTCTGGATACACGTCTCCCTAGAAGTGTTCTCTAGTAACGTGTATTTCCTCCACGAGCTCCAAGGACCTCTGCCCATCTGCGATGCATGCTCCGTACAAGTCAACGGATGTCTGCTTGACGAATGTTCTCCCATTCTTCAATGAGGACCTGCTAAAGGTCACCAGACTCATTGCTGGTCACTCCAATGTTGAAATGTTCCGTTCATGGAGAAATTCCTGAGTGCCGTATGCGGATGAGCATTATCCTTCATAAGAACAAAATCTGGGCCTACAACACAAGCAGCAGGCACTACGTGATCTCGAAAATGTCCCTGATGTACACTTCAGCATTGAGACGTCCTGGAACAACAACGGGATCAGTACGGCTGCCGATAGAGATCCCCCCCCCCCCAAACCATGACTGAACCACATCCCATTCTGTCTGTCTGTTGCATTGTTGCTTTTGCAAGGCGCTCTCCAGAGCGTCTCCACACACATTGACGTCCATCACAACGAGTTAGGCGAAATCTGGACTCGTCTGTAAAGAGAACAGACCGCCACTGACGCAGCTGCCAGTTGATGTGTTGTTGGACAAACCGATGTCGGACTTCTTGGTGTCGGCAAGTGAGATGATATACAAGATTCGACCTTCTGGCTCTCAAACCACCTTCCCGTAGTCCGTTTCTGACTGTTTGGTCAGAAAAACCACTCCAGATGCCGCACGCAGGTCGTTTTGCAAGTCTCTAGCAGTTGATGTTCGTCGGCGAAAAGCAGAAGTTTGAAGATATCGTTCGCTTCTTGTCGTTATGCGTCTGCGTCCTTGTTCAGCCCTTCGCGAATAACGACCCTTCTGTTGGAAACGCTTCCATGCACGATGGATCACTGAAGGTGACACTTGAAGCTGCGTGGTGACGGACCTGATCGAGTATAATCTTCTTGGAGCAGCGTAACAGCTTTTGCAATTTCATCCAGCCTGAGATGTCTCATTTTGTCTCAATTAAACGTGCGAATACTGTATCAGAGCTTTTACATGCATATTAATGTTGTTTGAAGACCATGTGACCTTTGTCATATGGTTATGACGATTCTGTTTTTAAGGGGGTCTCTGGCATTTTCACTTTAAGCTCAAATAAAGAGAAACTCGAAAAGAACACGCAGTGATTTCAATAGAGCACATCTAATTTATCAAAAAAACTATGAAACATTTTATCGGTAGTTTTGATCTTAAGATTTTACAAATGTTTTCAGAAGTGTTCCCCTAATTCTTTTGAGCAGTGTATAACTGATAATATTCCGTCTGTGACATACTGAAGATGAACTGTTTGCTTTTTTTCATTAGATACAGTGCTTTTCTTTAGGTCCCCTGTTGTTGTTCGAAAAATGACCCCAGGGTTTGTAATCATCATTTTAGTTTTATCATTTTATTTGGTAGTAAGATCGGTCGTAGCCGTAACGGAGGCCGTATTGTGAATGGTACAGGCAGTGTACGAAGGAGAAGCAATCGTACCCGAGCCCAGAGAACGGCTACACCTACGACCAGCAGTAACAAACAGGAAAAAGGAGGACATCATAGATAATGATTCCGAATCGGAAGACGCCCTTAACCTGAACAGAATACCTGAAAAGATGGACAAACTGCTAATTGCATTTTCTGCGATTGTAGCAAAACAAAACGATTTGCGATGGTGGCAAATGTGGGCCAATAGTGATTTTGTTGGAGCAGAGAAATATTGCTATGTCTGTGATTTCTGCCGTTATATAAAACAATGCAAACGCGGAGTGTCCTTTTGCAAGAATTAAACTTTAATAAATTTGATTTGTTACTTTTTAGTTTTTTATAGCAGAAATAGTAATCTTCTATATACATAAAGAAGGATGTTTGTGGGTACGTTTTTTATACAAATCTACAGTTTTATTCCGATCTTGATAAAATTTCGCATACATGACCTTCAAAGCATGAGGAAGGTCACTGTCTACCTCAGATTTCGGAAAAATAATAAATATCGATAAAAAATCGATATTCATGGTTATAGCAAGGCATATTAATGAGAAATATCTCATGACCAACAATGCAAGGCAAAGTTTGTACAACAATAGGTATCAACAATGGCATCAACACGCAATTCACAAACGCTCTGCATGAACCAACAATCAATATCTCATGACTAACAATGAAAGGAAAAGTTTGTGCAAGTGTAATTATCCCGGGCAACGCCGGGTACCTCTTCTAGTGTTATTATATTAGTTCAGAGACAACTCGTCTAAGTTTCATTGTTAGATAATAGTAGGTATCATTTATTAATTATTTCAATGTTTTGACTATTAAATGTTAATTTTATTCTTGAATATTAATAATATTTTTCCATCCATTTAAAATGGCTCCCTGGGAGCATAATACCTACACGAGCTCATCTGACCAATAAAAATATATATGGTTTTTCATAAATCTTGAGCATTTTATTTATTTAATATGCCAACAAAATACCACACTCTTTGCACTATAGTACCTGGTTCTGGGATAGCTTATAAGCTTTTTTATTACAAATTAGCAAGGACATTGCCACATTTTCCTCTATAGTATTTAATTTATATATTCGTTTTGCGAGTTGTCTGAATTTGGATGATTTCAGTATAAACTCAATTTCTCAAAATAATCTAGATATATAGATATTATTCATAAATGGATTTGATATCCATTTTTATATAAAGTATATATTAAAACAATTGTTGGTATGTATATAAAAATTAAAAATAAAGACCATTTAAATCCTTCATTTAAAGATCTCCCGAGTAGACTGAGAAAAAATATATAACATAAACCACGAGAAACATCACTGGTATATCCGTTATAAACTTGACTTTGGTTTTTATGGCGACATTTATGTTTGAATTGCGTTCTGGAATTCCTTAAAGCTGGAGTTGATATAGGAGGGTAAATAACAGAGACTAAGCTTTGTGTTTGTCTTTCAATCCTTCATGCGCTCGATATTTTAAATATGGATGACATGATAGTGGTGAACTAGAAAACTGCTTTGTAAATTTAACGGTTTTTAAAACGTTGGAAGCCAAACAAATACTATTAAAATGGATAAACAAGGTAGCTAATATATATAGTTTTAGAAATTTAAACTTCACATTATGCTATGATTTACTGATCAAAATGACTTCATATTTAGCATGAATACTCTAGACGTAATGGGATTTGTTTTGGCGACAGAAAGAAATATTCGAAAATTAGCCGCTTAGGGAACAAATGACACTTTATTATGGCCGAAAGTCGTGGACTTGTGAAAATATGGCCAGGCACCATACAGTTGAAAATTGAAATCCGCATTGCCAGTTTACGTTACTAGTAAGGTTTCTTCTTCAAATGATGTTCATTGTGAATTTAAAGATATCAGGTGAACTTAAAGATATGTTTATGATACTATGAAGGTAGCCCAGAAAGTAATGCACACCCAATTTTTTTCTCCGTCCCCAACAATGGTACGAATGCGAAACTTGAGATATGCATTCTTTGAAGTTTTCGGAGTGCGCGCGCAAAGTTTCAGTTTCTTCCAAACGATAGCGTACGTGCAGCAATGGAACAAAATGGCGTCTGTAAATGATGTACGTTACAAGTAGCGTGTCATCATTGAATTTCTCACTGCGTAGCAAGAAACGGTTGGAAACATTCACAAACGTTTATGTGCATTTTATGGCACCTAGCGCTCTCAGACTTTCACTTGTTTGGGCCATTGAAGAATGCCATTCGTGGAAGTTATTTTGTGGATGACGAAGAGGTGATTCGCACATGAAGACATGGCTGCGTGAACAGAACAAGTTTTGGTACCGACAGGGCAAACACTCCCTTGTGTCTCGCGGAAGAAAGACCATAGAACGGGACGGAGATTATGTGTAGGAGTGTAGAAGAAACATCATTCTTTCGTGTGTTTAAGTTTCATTGTGTTCAATAAATAATTGTTGAAGAAAAAAATTGTGGTACATTACTTTCTGGGCTACCCTTGTATAATAAAACTTCATCCACAACTGTAATACAATGCTACAAGAAATTCATGTCACCGGAGGATATTGTAAATCATTTGTAAACATGTATAACGATCAAAAATATCTATGGGATTACACAATAGATAATCCATACCCTGTTTTTCGTTTTATGATACGAGTTGAAGCCGCAAAATAGCATGTTCACCAACTGATCTGAGCGTTTATGTTTGAGATACTGTGGATACAAATTCTGATGTTCTTTCAATCCCGTCAAGTTTATGATATGTCCACTAAACACGACGTTCTCTATGTGTCTCCAGAGCCGTTTACAGATATTGCACCAGAATTTAAGTTTTTAATTTATAAGAAGAGTGCGGATGATAACAATGATAACAAAGTGTGAAATACATTCAACAAAAAATTTTTAACTAGTTTTATCGCCAAAGCAAATCCCATTGCTTGTATTTTCAAAAAATTAGCGATTGAGTGTGCGTTCGGAAGGTAATTTCTCCTTAAGTGAGCCGATTTTGAACACCCCTCCCCGGTAATGGAATGCACCCGAACCTATGTAAATCAGTTGGTGATTCAGTGGGCATTCCATAAATATTTGTTCAGGAAACGAGCGCAGAAAATTCACGGCATGACTAGAAAAATTAATGATTTTTGGAGAGGGTATGTACGAGCGCTTTCCAAGGCGGGATTTAGTACGATATGCATCGTCCAACAGTGCAAGACGGAAGGAATTTCGTTATCTAAGAGTACAGCCATTCTGGCTGACATACGTAATTTGGGCATTCCCGACGAGTTCACCCATGAAAAGCTATCTGAGAAGATACCCGACCCCAGTCGTTCACCTGACACGTCAAAAAGATCAGGAAGATGGTAGGACAGGAAAACCCTTCGACACAGAAGGCCATGGCTCAGAAGCCAGGAACATCTGCGTCAACGGTAAAACGCATAATTAAACGCAACTTAGGCCTGCGCAAGTTCCATAAAGCCAGGTTTCATGCAATGCTCTTAATGAACGTCACATCCGTGAACGCAAAATCGAGAAATGACGGTTTGTTGTCACGTTGGACGAAGCGGGGGTTTACCTCACAGAATGTAGTAAGGTTCGTGCTATTGCCTACCTTCCAGCAGATGCAAAAGGCCGGACTCATTGGGTGCGCAAATGTCGTGAAAGTTTTCCGAAAGGCTTCATGTTGGTTTGCAGGGTGCTGCTCAGATAAACGGTTGCAACTTCGTCGGGTGGAGAAAAACGCTAAGGTGAATGCAATTTACTACAGAGCATTTTGAAACTTCTTTACACGGAGGAGATACCGGCGTTGTACGGAGAGGAGAGCAACACAGTTTGTGTTCATCAAGATAAGGCGCCTAGCCACACCGCGCGTTCAACACAGAATTTCATGGCACAAATGGAAGAGACCGGCATTCGTGCAGTACCCTTTGCTGCTATCCCTATCTAATCACCTGATGGTCTTGATGTCTCTCATGGAGTTTTATTGCTTTGGCCTTCTCAATAGGGGTCTCGTAAGGCGTCAACCCAAATCATCGCTAAGAAACGAAATTGCTCTCACATTCCTGCAAAGAAGTCTGCTAGCATGGAAATTAAGCTGCCGGGCTATTGCCAAAATCAGGTAAAATACATTGAATATTATGGGTGGTGGAGAAGGGGCAATCATCCAAAATCGACTAAGTTAAGGAGAAATGACCTCTGTACTTGCCGTGAAAGCGAGAGAGAGACAAATTGCAATTTTTTTTTATCTATACAACGGATTAAAATTATGAAAATGCTTCTGCACGACAAGCAACGAGTTCATTCTTAATCCAGACGTCTCTGGCATTGATCGATCTCAGGTATGAGCGATTTGGAGACACCTCGAATCGTGGACTTCCAATCACGACCAGAGGCGGCAATTCAAGGCGGTGAAGAGAGTTGGCTTACTGCTTTAATGTGTTTTTCTCGTAGGTAGGTATCACTAATTGCCTTCCTAAAAAGGGTTCGCAGCGGATGTTTATGTTTAGAGAAGCGTCCCCGTTTGCTAAGAGAGAAAGGATGCACATTTAAATAATTACAGTTATAGTAAAATTACCGTTATTTCGCTGACTTGAAATATGACATCTTTACTTCTCCCTTTTAAATCTAAAAGAGCGAGTTCGATTGGAAAATCCAGGTCTTTTTCCAAACGGTTTTGACTTAAAAGCTGCTACTGTTAATCTTGTCCTTAACCAAAGTAGGTTAGCCTTTATACGTATATAAAATTGACAGTCCATAAATTTTAAATGTGCGGCAATTAAATTTTTTGTTCCTCGGTAGTACGTATTGTCTACGAGGCCTGTGAGAAAAGTATCCGACCTTCGGCCGGGAAAAAAAAAATCACACACCTGGAGCATTGGAAACCTAATCACCCTCAAAATAGTCTCCTTGGGACTCCACACACTGCTCCCAGCGGTGCCGCCATTGTTGGAAGCATTCCTGGAAAGCTTCTTTCGGAATGGAGTTTAGCTCGGCTGTCGTTGCAGCCATAATGTCCTGTCTTGTCTGAAATCGCGTTCCTTTCAATGACCTCTTGAGTTTGGGGAACAGCCAAAAGTCGTAGGGGGCCAGGTCAGGAGAGTAAGGAGCCTGTTGTACCACGGGAGTCTGGTTTTACGCCAAAAAAGTCTGAATCAAGTTTGATTTTTGAGGCGCCAATTGCCTGTTGACCACAACTGCAGTCTCTTGCGTCGCACTGCATTACGTAGGCAACGGAGGACATCCCTGTAGTATTCTTTGGTGATTGTTTGACCCTGTAGTGCGTTCTCGTGGTGTACCACACCGCGAGAGTCAAAGAAAGCAGTCAGCATCACTTTCACATTGCTGCGCACTTGGCGGGCCTTCTTTGGTCGTGGTGACGTGGAATGCTTCCACTGTGACGACTGATGGTTTCCACCTGGCTGTCGCCCAGTTTCTGGCAAAATTTGATGCAGTAACGCTGCTCCAGTCGTTCCGTCATTTTCCTTCAAATCAAAAACCGACGAGAGCACAACACACTACCTCCCTCTAATGCTGATTGCCAGCAACTGACGCTATTGAGAGGTGGGAAAAAATTCACGCATACGCACAAAGGTTCAAGGTCGGCTCATGCAAGCGCGCGCGATCCAAATCCAATCAGGTTTTCGCAAAAAAAAAATTAGGTTCGGATACTTTTCTCACAGGCCTGGTATTAATTGCTTATGCTGCAAAAGTATAAAAATTTATTATTACTCCAAGAAATTTTGCTTTTGTGATCTAACAGTCACTGTAAAATTTCCTATTTTTAGGTCATTTCAGATAGGTTCGATGTTGAGTAAACTTGGAGTAACTTGTAGAACTTTTGAGAACTTTCCAGTAATACAAATGGTTCCCGGCCCGTCAGTGCATATTAATTTCTACTGTCTAAACCGAAGCATCTGATAGACGCAGTTGTGACCAATTTATTAAAAGGTAAGAGATAAAATCTAGTCCACTGAATCTCCTGCTAAAATGAGATAACTGCGATACATACAGGGTGTTTCAGACCTCCACGTACAAACTTTAAGGGGAAGTAGAATTTATTGCGCTGAACTATATTCACATAGGAAAACATCATCGGAAATGCCACCCGCAGGAGATAGACGAGACACAAAGACACAGTATCACGTCTGAAATCAGGGGGCACGCAAAAATTTAAAGATATGTATTCTATAGGCAGTGGGAGTATCTATTTAAAAACAAAGTTAATCGGCTTAGACTTTAAGTACGAGTCCAAAATGGATTATACAAGGATAAATCTTCACAACGGAATACAGTTTGATAAAAAAATTTAAAGCAAACAATTACAATGATATGCAGCATTGAGAAACAAAGCTCTTGATACACAAATTGAGGCATGACCTTTGCAGCATAGGCCGAAATTTATTAAGTTTGAAGAATCTAATTGAATTAAAGATGGGCGGCCTATCCATTCGTGCCTGACCAATGCCTGCAAAGATATTTGGAGTTTCGCGGATGGCGAGTCTTGCTATGATGACCAGTCCGAAGCATCGGCGGTTTCATAGATAATGGCTTTGAAAGTCCCCCACAGAAAGAAATCGATGCTCAATAAATCAGGTAAACGTGGGGCCAAAACGATCCCCAAAAGTCCGGTTCAAATACTCACGTATAGGAAGGGCGTAATGGCCTGGAGCCCCGCCGTGTTGGAACCACATCCGCCGACGCACTGCCAAGGGAACAACGCCCAGTAAATTCGGCAAATTCCCCTCCAGACACGTCCTATACTTCTGGAACTTTATGAAATAATTTGTAACAGCTTTGCATAAGAATCTTCAGGACCTCTTCTCTAAACTGTCTAAGGCAAAAGTCAAAGATGTTGTTTTCATACCGCAGCTAAAAAAATTTGGAGTGCAAGGAATTCTTCAAGAAATTCGCTAAAAAAGTGAAAACGGTTTTGAACACATTTGTTGCAGTGTTCCGGGGCTTCCAGAGCAATCAGAAAGTCGAAAACTATATGGAGACAATTGAAAATATAGGGAAGAACTATGGTAAAATGGGCTTTAGGAGAGGAGAACATGGAGAACATGAAACAGCATTATAGGAATTTGCTCGGCCATTCTACAACTATATTTTATGACGAGAACATGGTCGGAGTATAAAGTTCAAAACTGACTGTGTAATGAAAACCTTGAAAACAACTTTTTTCTATTTATATATTCGTCATATGAATGGCTGAAATACAAATAGACCAAAAATTTTAGGACAAGAACAATTATATTTTCGACACATAATAACATGCATCTCTTTGGGTAAATCACGATTCCTCATTTTTTAAATAAAATAACAGGTTAAACTCTAAATTACTGTGAATGTTGAAATGTGATTTGGTCTACTGATTTTTTCAGCCATCCATATAGAGCCAAGAGAAGAAATTAATTTCGTTATATATATTTCATACATAAAGATCAAACAGAATCGTAAAATAGACTCCTATCTTCAGGTCCGGATTTAAGACTGTTGTCTCCTGAAACCATACGTAACTTTTAAAATAGATTCATCTTCTGAAGTAGAAGCTCTTGAAATGTGAGACGCTACACTTGAATTGCTTCACAAGACGACAAGCCATAACGCGCCATAATCATTTTGGGAGGGTATACAGTACATAATAGGAAAGAAACTTGCCCTTAAATCATCCAGTTAAACGATGATTCTCTACATACAATTCTTGCTTCCTCCATTACCACTATTTCCTTCACAAAAATTCATCTCTTATTCAAGCTTTGTAAACCAAATAATCTCCTGTATTGTTCTATTTGATCCTGGCCTTCCACTCCTATATTTTCAATCCACAGGCCCGGCATACAAACGTTTAGTCAGCTGCTCATCAGTCATTCGTTCCATACCATCCCAATGCAGATTTTCAGATTACGCTCAGTGTATTTCTCTTTACTCCACACATTTCAGAAAACAGTCCCATCTATTCACACCAGCAACACGTCTTAAAAATCCCATATCCATAGCATTCAAGCGTTTCTTATTCTTCATCTGCCATACAACACCCACGATTCACTTCAATAAGTTAACTTTGGTAACAATACTCTTTCATAGACTCCATTTTTAACACACCAATAAGTTCGCATTACTTACATATTTGCCCAAGGTTTCCATGACCTGCAGCCCACCTCTTCTCAAAATATAGCCCATTAAGACCGCTTTCTCTCTTTAACATGCTTCTCAAATACAAAAATTGATTCACTTGCTCTAGGCATTGACGTCTACCTTGTTCATTGACGTCTACCTTGCAATTTGTTTGACCCATAACCTATCGAACACAAAAAACTTCGTCTTTTCAACATTGATTCTCACCTTTCGCTTTTCACCAAACTTAAGTAGCGGAAGAATGGAGCAACTTATTGTTCTCATAATGTCCGTCTGTCTGTTCGTCCGTCCCCTTCATAATTTCCGCATTTTTTGAGGTAGAAGGTTGAAATTCGGAAAGTAGCTTACTGTGGGAATTCAGAAAGTAGCTTACTATTTTGTTTGGTTTTGATTGGCCCACTGGGGTCGGAGTTTCGGGGGCGTAAATTAGAGGGGACCAAAAGGTCTATGCGTATTTATAGATATAAAGGAGTGAAATTCGGTAGGCAGATTCCTCTAAGCAAGATCAACATTACTTTAAAGTTTGGGCCAAATTGTCCCAATAGAGTCTGTAGCATTCCCCTACCCCCCTATGTTACTAAATATAGATGTGATTTCTAAAACTCAACAGGGGTTGGCGAACACAAGAGTTCGAGACCGATATTTTCAGGAATTGATCACCCACTAACTGTCAATGAAAGCATTCCTTTATTCCTCAAAAAAAAACAATATAACCAACATACAACACTCAAATACGACTCTAATCAGTATGCAAATTTAACATTGGTTTGCATAATGACTATAGTCCCAATAAACAACATCTACCAAATTACATAACTCAACTGACTTAAGGTAAATTACACCCCAAGCATATCCGGAATTAATTCGCGCTGGCCAGTGTCTGATCACCCACTAGTTGACCCGTACAAATATTCCAAATTTCTTTTGCACACCAGAAGGCGCCACGTCCCTCCTTTTTTTTAGGGCAGAGCAGGGGAGAAGGACTGTAACCCCTCTTGGGCACAACTAATAGGTGATACAATGACTACAGTGGAATTCTGTGTCATCGCACTACATGCCATACGTGCGTGGCTAATTCCACTCTAATAAACTTAATACTTATAGACTATTTAAAGCAGTGGGAGTAACAATCTATTTACACCATCCAAAATAAATACAAGCAGTTTTTCATTACATTGATCTAACATGTGGGTCGAGCTCAAGCTAAACTGTTGTGTCCGTAGCACAATCTAACTCTAGCATCACTATTTCTTGTAACGACGGCTTGGTATAACGATGTGGATAAAACCCATGGTCATTACAGTTACTCTAACAAGACGAGCTCACCGTTAAATGTTCGGACTCCTTACTGCGACAAAGCATGCGTGGATTTCGTCAGGGCTCTCCAGAATGGCTTACTCATTACGTTTTCGGGTGCTCCTATCCACATCGGGCTTAGGCTGCATGACGACTGCGTTACGGGCATCTCCATATAACAAACAAATTACGATAAAAGCAGTGCTTTAGAGCAATAAAGTTTTATGCAAATGTTAATACTTATCGTAATTGTTATCCTCATTGGCTGGAACCATTATCCATCCACACGTCCGATACTCTTACAATTTCGAACACGCTCGGTCTGGTCATCCATGACGGGGTAAACGTGTTGCAGAAGATTAAAAATTACTTCTACTTCACCACAGTGACTTCCATCTCCATCTCGATTACATCAAAACAGCATTTTATCAAGGTTACAGAGAATTATTTCCATATTAAGCTTAACATATTTTAATTAACTCTCTCCTACGAACGCTCTCGACTACATCGCCAGACAACACGCTCGTCACCACAACAACAACACACACACACACACCACGCGGTAACAATCCCTTTTTAGGAACACGACAAATTCTCTGAAAAACGTTACAACAATACTCTCCCAACAACGACTCATTATACAGCATGAACATTTAATTTTCTCCTTAATAAAACATCAATAACGTAATACCACTTACTATAACAAATTACTCCCGTATAACAACGAAACCACAGTACACCTATAATGTAATTTCTTAATACAAAATGATCACACTCAACCTGACACACGTAACTCACACTTAAGGGACGTTACAAGTCGGAGTTGTGGGGGTGGCAGTCACTCAGTCATTAGAGCTATGGCATCATATGGCATGTGATATATCATTCGAACGGAAATGATGAGAAACGAAAGAAGCTAGAGCTCTTTTTCATTTTCTAAATACTACGTTCGAGAAAATCAATTTTTCGATTAAAAAAATGGAAGGGGTGGGGTTAAAAAGTGCAGATAAAAGGGTAAAAATAGATGACCTCAACGCTTCCGCTATTTTCATATATCTTCCTCAGGAGGATTAATTTCTTGTTCAAGCTTTCTACCAGTACACGTAAACCAGCTTCACTCTCTGAAAAGAGGTCGGTATCTTGAACGATATTAAGACAGTATCGTTCAAGATACCGACTGACATCTGAGGTCATCTGCATATAACAAACAGCATATTCTTTCATCCCCTACTTTTACGCCAAGCTTATTCAGTGTGGCCTCCCTTATGAATGTGTCTATGTATAGAATAAACAGCCAAGGGGACATCATGCATTCTTGTCTAAAATGCTTAATAATAATCCATCCTGGTTACCATTGGAATGTATTACCATTGGAAATTTCTATTTTCTATAAAAGATTTAGAAAATAGAATTGTTTGGCTCAACGGCTGGAATCTGGATTATTATTTTTTAAACTCTCTCTTGATTTCAATTCTCAGAGTTCTTCAGGTAGATTATAATATCTTGCTGGTGTAATCATGAAATATTTAAAAACTAGGCGCTAAAGTATGTTGATAAATTTTTCAGCGTTAATTCGCAACAATCAGTTTTTCTCATTGGCGAAATTGTTAGCAGTTAATAAAATGTTGTGATCATGTAAAAACTTTTCCAATGTTTTGTGCTGTCCATTATGACTCTCTACATCCAAAGAAAAGTCATAATAGATGAAAGATTTTGAAAAGTTTTGGTAGGAGCTCCGTACTATTTCAAGATGGCTAATATGCAAATTTCTATACACACCTTTCCTGTGAAGTGTTCTGAAAGTCCTGATTGTTGTAAAAGAAACATGTTTTTCCTAAAATTAGATCCCATAATAAAATACAAAGCTTTTACAAAGAAAATGGTCAACTTCACAAATAATTTGTGTATTAAAACTTTCAAATCAGACTGTGGAGCAGGAACAATACCCAAGCTGAGAAAAGAAGCCAAAGAAACCACTGTAACCACGGTAGCAGTAATGAAGAAAAGACGCAAAGCTGGACGTCATATTGGGGTGAGTGATTATAAGTCAAAACGCCTCAGGAACATGCTAAAATCTGCAAACCCACCGAGCCATAAAAGTATGGCCAGACTTCTGAACCTTCCTAGATGAACAATCTGGTATCATATTTATTTGGTGTATTAGAATTTTTGGCGTCGACTACTAAGGTCATTTTGCGCCTTTTACACAAGTTATATCTGTACGCAGCCCGGGACAAACACAAACATCCATGCCCACGGCGGGATTCGAACCCACGACCAGGCGGGCTCGAGAACTACAAAGCCTACGCCCTAGCCCTCTCGGCCACCTGGCCGGCTCCGGTATCATATTTGGAAACCATTCAATTGGGTAATGAGAAAAAAAAATAGTCCATGGTATCTCAGCAGCCAATATCGAGAAGGCCTGAGATCGTTGCCATTTTACAGGTTGCTTGCAAGTTGACATAGGGAAATGCTATACAACCCACCACACTCTCCAGTTCTTAGCCCTTGTGACTTTAATTTATTTCCCAAAGCTTAAGAAACCGTGCGCGGCGTTCGGTTCCTGACGTTATGCGTGCAGTCCACCTGTCCATCGTGACATGAACAGATCTAGGGCTGCATACGGAATTATTAGGTTACCACAACGATAGAAAAAAGTTCATGGACCATGCTGGGGACTATATGAGGGATTGTAAAAAGGAATCTGTGGTGTGCCTCTCCCGTGTTAATGTGTATCATTGTGATCATTAATAAACGGCATCAATTATTCAAAAATGTAATAGCCTTGGGCTGTTAACTTCTGACTTAATCCTGCATATAGGACAATTATTCAAATACTTCATCACACCGCCCATCACATTTCATAAAGAAATACATTGTTTCTTTGGATTTTTATAGGCAAAAATGAAATTATATTTACAGGAAGTCTTAAACTGATAAGAGTCAAAATTCTCCAAATGGCAGAAGACTATAAACTGCGTATTTTGAGATAGTGAAACAATCGTCGGAAATGCCTATTTCAGCCGCCACGAGATCTTCTACGAGAAGAATGTTTTGTAATGTGTTTTCTTTCAGAGCAAACAAGAAAATAATCCTCCCGAGGAAGATATAGGAAAGCAGCGGAAGCCCTGGGATCATGTATTTTTAACCTTGTATCTCAATTTTTAACCCCTCCCCAATTTTTTAAATCAAAAAATGGATTTTCTCGAATGTAGTATTTATAATGTATAAAAGAGCTATATCTTCTTTCGTTTTTCATCATTTCCGATCGAATGATATAATCCACGCCATATGTTGCCATAGTTGTAATGACCAAGTAATTGCCACCCCCCACAACTCCGACCCCATTGGGACAATTTGGCCCAAGCTTCGTAGTATGGGAGATCTTACTTCACTTCTTTATATGCATAAATGCAGGTAGACCTTTTGGTCCGTTCTAATTTCCACCCCCGAAACTCCGACCCCAGTGGGCTAATCAAAACCAAACTAAATAGTGAAGGTGCACATGCTCATAATAAGCAACATTACGAATTTCAACCATCTACCTCAAAAATTGCGGAAATTATGAAGGGGGCGGAGGGACGGACAGACGGACATTGTCAAACCAATAAGTATCTCCATTCTTCTGCTACGTAATAATTACAAAGAATTGTTATGGATCCATGTAAAAATTGGCTTATTTGATTGTGCCGCACCCGTTCATTTCACGAGAGCCATCACGTGGAGTATTGTTAGGGCAAGCATTAAAATATCAGATTCGAACAGTGAACTAAAAACAGTTGAGCTGTGTAACCGAAAATTGACAGGTATTGGGAGGGCTTAAATAACAGCCCTTTCTAACCTTAAATTCTGCTATTCCTAAATAATGAAAGCTTGCAAGAAAGGGATATCAAGTGTACTAAATAATATTGGCAAAACCAGAAGCGGCGCGATTCCTGAGGGAAATAAATAGGCCAATCTGAGATCATCCACTAGCCGTATTCCAGACGTCGTCCGGAAATTTCGTACTCTCTTAATCGGATATAACCCACCAACACAATTATCAACCTTCTGGCCATTGCACAGAAGGTAGCGACATCTGTGTACACGGTAAACGCAATTATCAACTCGTGATTTACAATTGGAGAAGCAACACAAGAGCCACGTTCGTATATTTTTGCCGCGCCATATTTAAGAGCTACGGGCCAACTGTCATAAACTGTATGAACTGAACCTGGCGGATATAAAGTGGAAATACGTGGTCACACAAGAATAGGTATATGCTTATTTAAGCATCTGCAACAAGAACCGAGCCATTTTTTACCGCCCAAGGGGTTCTAAGGACTTCAGAAAATGGTGCCGTGAATCCAAGGAAACATTTTTAAAAGTGTTCGTGATCATGACGAGATACAGCTACAATGGCAAGTTAAGTTTACACAGATTTGAGTCGAAGGCCAAAGCTAACGCCATGTACTATGAGATTAACGTTCTAATTCCCATATTTACCCGTGTTATCTCCAGTTTTTACGGTACAGAGATAAAACTGTATGGCTGCACAAAGACAAGGCGTCAAGTCACACCGTCGCATCAACTCGCCTGTTCCCGGAAGCGTATTTCACAATGGTACATAAGAACTGTAACCGCTCTTAGTTTACCCAATGATAAAATTGTTTAATAAAAGCATAATTAAAAAATATTTTATGTAAATTATATAAACATAGTATATTTAAAAAAATAGATATTTAGTGCATATTTCATTTCTTGAACTGACTCAATTGTAAAGATAAAAAAATAATTCATATCTTGAAATTTTAAATAAATACATTATATAAAATGATAGAAAAAATTTTATATATTCTTTATAAATTTATATATTTTTTAGCGATGTTAAAAAATTTAATTCACATTTCAAAGTTTTATAAGCTCCTCCATCTCTTTGTCCTCATTGGATACAACAGCAGCAGTTGCAGTTTTCATGTACCATTGTGAAATACGCTTTCCCGGAACGCATGCAACAAGATACCGGAATCTGCTCCTTTCTGTTCAGCGACATACCCGTCAAGTCGCCGGACGCAATGCCTATGGATTTTTGTGGCTTTGGCCTACTTAAACGGACGCTCGGAAAGACACGATTGCGAACAATGGAGGGTTTTCTGAAAGCGTGTCAACGGGAGTGGTAAGAGGGGCGTTCAAATTTGAGCTGACTTTATTTTTTATAAATTTCATTATTGTAAAAATCTAAACTTTTATTGTTGGGATAGTCAACTTCCGCCTGTCATTCTAATGCAGCACCACTCATCCGCTTGTCATGACAACCGATTGTTTTTTTAAACAAAATGGCGGGCAGCGATATGTCGACCAATATGGAACAGCGAATAATCTTCAAGCTTCTCCACAACGAAGTTGTGAAAGCATCTGAAGTATCAGAGACTTCAAAGACAGTTCACCGAGTCATGTTTATCTGGATCATCCGTCTTTGCTTGGTAACAAAAGTTTGAAGGAGGGAGAGAATCCACTGCCAATGAATCTCATAAGGCAAGGCCAGCAACTGCTGTCAATGATGGCATCATCGTACGAACAAATGAGCTGATAATGGACAACAGGCGAATTCATGTCCGAGACTTGGTTTCAACACTGAACATCAGCACTGACAGTGTGGAGACCATCCTCTACGATAAGCTGAAATTCAACAAGATCTGTGCCAGATGGGTCACTAAGCAACTCTCCGAGGATCATAAAACCACCCGGGTGGAAATCTGTTCCATGCAGCTGCAGAGATATGACAGGGAATGTCACAGCTTCCTAAGGCTAGTTGTGACCACCGACGAGACATAGATTCATCACCATACTCCTGAAAGCAAGCGTGCGAGCATGGAATGGCGACACACTGACTCATCACGACCCAAGCAATTCAAGATGACACCGCCGGCAGCGAAAGTAATGGCGATTGTATTCTGAGACATTAAGGGTATCGTTCATTTCGATTTTCTGGAAGAACGTTGAACCATAAATGAACCCTACCACTGTGATATTTTGAGGAAAAAAGTACTAAGGAAAAAAGCGACCAGTACTCCTTACCAGTGGTGTTCGTTTTCTGCAAGACAATGCCAGACCAAACACAGCCAAACTGACTATGGACACACGGACGGAACTCAAACGAGACATCTTACCACTTCCTCCCTACAGGCGGGATCTCTCCACTTGCGACTATTACTTTTTTAGACCACTGAAAGAGTCTTTGGAAGGGCAGAGGTTAGGCTTCAATGAGGAAGGGAAGTGAAAAAGGCTGTCCTGACGTAGTTTCGACATCAGGACATCAGCCTGAAGATTTCTACAGAACCGATATCCACATGCTCCCAGAACGCTGGATAAGATGTGTAGAGAAGCAAGGAGAGTGTTTTGAGGAATAACTGGTGTGTGTGTGTGTGTGTGTGTGTGTGTGTGTGTGTGTGTGTGTGTG
>JAHWFO010037539.1:2620427-2656795 GCA_023313115.1 Rhysida immarginata
GTGTGTGTGTGTGTGTGTGTGTGTGTGTGTGTGTGTGTGTGTGTGTGTGTGTGTGAATATGTTTTGTAGTTTCCTGATTTTATAAAAAGTAAAGTCCAGATCAAATTTGAACGCCCCTCGTAACTTTAATTGACCTTGGTTCTGCGTTCCAGCCTAAAAGACTGGGCAATAGGAGCGATACATAGATACCAAATTGAACGCAGTCGATGGTGGACAAAGAGGTTTTACACTTTTCTGGCCCTCTGTAACTTGTTACTATAAATCTCTAACAACTGTCTGTAGTTATTAAGCCATAAACAACTTCACCTCATAGCAATCAACATAGCAACAACTTACAGTTCAGAGCAAGTGTTCTCGGAATCTATCGAAACATGCATTTCATGGGCGAGTTGACGGGTGCTTATTGATGGTGCTTCTGCTACGCGATCCAACACCATCACCTCATACCCTATTGCGAACAATTCTTTGTTTAGCACCCTGGCCAGTTTTTTCTGGCTTGAACGACTCAATCCCTCGTAAGTTCGGCTCTCTAGAAATGTCTTCCCGTTGGTAACTTTTCTGTAACATCTCTTTTGCTTTCCGGCCACTACATCCTACTGCACGATACATTAAATGCTTGTCTGCAAATTACTGTGATGATTAGCATTCCACCTTCGACTTAAACTATAAACAGATACAAATGTCACGGTGGAAACATAACAGGCGATTATGCAATTTTTTGCAAGCAGGCGACAACAAACGTCGACGCAGCAGGCATTTATTTGTATTGAAACGAAAGCAGCTTACAAAAACGTTCCTCAATTTTCCTACACCGCAGTGATCTCACAATTCGGTTTCCATATAACGCGAACAAAAATTGAGGCAGTTATCCTATAGCACGATACTCTTAACATGGTTTCTATATTACCTTATACACTTTATTAGATTAATTAAAGCAGCCTCCCTATAGCATGAATTTTTCTATTACACTTTTAAGTTCGAAATAATGGAGAATTCCTCTGTTTTTTTCATGCACGTACTTCGCAATTTTTTTTCAATTTCAGTTATCAAAGAACCCTCCTGTAGATTCAGAAACGATGAAGCATTCTGATCCTTACAACAGATGGCACAAGTAGCTGGATGATGTTACGGGGGATCATATGCTCGCAAGACTTAAACACGGTTTCTGTCAAAACCCATAGAACTATTTGATAACGTAGTTTTATGATGATTCCAATATAAGAGAAAAAATAAGTTTTTATGTTCCCAATATTTCTCCAAATAACTTTCGCAATTTATTTTTTATTCCAAGGGTTAATACTGAATCACATAAAATACTTACAATGTTGACTTTATACAATAAAATATACACTCTACTTACTGAGATTTTTATTATGAGTCAAAATCTATTTGTTGCTTCTTGTTATAACTTCTTACTTATGTGTGCTTTCATTATGTGCTTTCATTTTTTTTATAAAATAATTTATTTTTATCATTTATTTTTTATTTTTGTTATTTCATTTATGTAATTACTCTTGTTTTTGATTTTCAAATTGTGTGAACTGCAAGGCTTGAAATAATTGTAAAAACTTTTGAATTGTGATATTGTAATTTTTTAGTGAACGTGGTGATTGGGGAAACCTGAAGTTCACAACACATAAATAAATAAATAAATAAATAAATAAATAAATAAATAAATAAATAACTTGTTTTCCATATCATGGGATATGAATAAATCTAGTTGTACTTATTCTAAATTTATCTTAAAACATTGAGCACAGTTTCAATGTAACGTGGTACG
The DNA here is from genome assembly GCA_023313115.1 of Rhysida immarginata. Taxonomy (NCBI): domain Eukaryota; kingdom Metazoa; phylum Arthropoda; class Chilopoda; order Scolopendromorpha; family Scolopendridae; genus Rhysida; species Rhysida immarginata. The sequence goes on from JAHWFO010037539.1 coordinate 2,622,208, forward strand.
AATTAATTTGATCTTTATTTAATACTACTGAGATTTTTATGACACGATGCGAATTAAGCTGCAATGTGTTAAACCCGGCATTGTATAGAATGCCCAGAGAATATATAGAATGACTAAAGTTTGTAGGCAAAGTATGAAATGGTTTACATTTCACACATTTCCTAGGAATTCTATACAATGCTAAATGACCAGCAGTCAGAGTATAGAATATTCCCGCTACTCACCATTAATTGCCAAAAATCAGTGAACGATGTGAAAAGACAATTATTATGAAGGAATCACGGCGCTATTGGCTGCTGAAACGCTATGATGTAATGGTGGTAGAGAATAAAAGTAATGATATTATCGGTATTACCTTATGTTTGGAGCATTATCTCCAGTTTCCATTTAATAATTCCTTATGTGTGCTCATCAACTTTTCTGCTGATTTGGAAAGGAGGAATTTCCGATCTGCGAGTTGGGTCCCCACCCTATCATTGAGCCTCCATCTTGACTACCTTGTAGTCTTTGATAACTCCTAATGACTCCTGGTCTTTAATTCACTGTACGTCCCAAGGATCTATTGTGAGTTGAAGACGTCCCATGACCACAAATAAGATTTCCGATATGTTGCTGCCTCTCAGTCAGAGACAAATGAAGAAAGAGACTGGCAGTGACCTCCCCTCTAGTGGTGCCTGCGCGCCGCCATTACGGGATTGGCAAGAAACGCTGATCGCCGGAGGCAATGCATGTGAATCAATCGCAAACAATTTTTTTTTATAATATCTACCTAAGATATCTGGATGAATTTATTATGGGACCACCAGAAAAACTTGCTATATTAAACAAAAAACAATCATCCAAATCAGCCCATCCGATATAAAGTTATTTGGTGATAAATAAAGTTATTCTTAAACATAAATTTTAAAAAAAAAGTTTAAATGGAAAAGGAGGAAGAGTTATATTAAACAATTAACTAGGAAAATTCTCCTTTATAAATTATAATTTGAAAGTTAATGAAATAAAATATACAGTTCACTAATTATAATCCAAATTATTGTGGATTTGTACGAGATTTACAAATTATAATTCCACCCTTCTGGTCGGCATTCTCATACATATTGGTCAAATCGTTTTTTTTAAAAAAAGATTCAGTACTTCAGTTCACAAGTAATTATATTATTAGTTAATTGCTTATTACAATATTTGGATTAATAAACTGATTATTTTAATTGAACTGAGAATTATTTCTTCCTTTTCGTTTTTTCTTAAAAAAAAACCAAAACAATTTAAGTACCTTTTCAAAAATATTTTAGGTTATCAGGTTTTCTTTTAATTTAAAATTTTAAAATCAATTAGCTAATATTTGATAAATTATGTTAGGTTTGTTTATTGATAGCAATTAAACTTTTAAATGTCCTTCCAGTTTAAATGTCCTGCCTTTACAAATATTCCATTATTATGAGATTAAAGAAAAATTAAAATTGCATTTTTTTTTATTATTGCATTTTTTTTTATTTTTTATTAAAACAATATTGTGACCCAGCTTTTAAAATTTTTTATAGTATAAACATATTTCAGTAAACATAGGTATAAACGTTTTTATTGTGATGAATACATTAAAAAAAAACAAATAACTGTCACTCAAGAAATAAGCACCAAGCTCTTTCAAAGCACCCGTGTATAATAGCTATTTCAAAGCTAAACAAAAAATTAGAAAACGAAACATTTGCACTGTAGATTTCCAAAGGATGACATTCTTCGTAAAAAGTGGATACATCTTTTATTGCAGCAACAAAATTATACAGCATTTTTTATTAAACTGATTACATTAAATTAATGACAAATTGATTGGCATTAAATTTACCAGGTTAAAATTGAGTGCAGGGCACAAAACATTAATTCGTATATAACTCTGATGAATGTAATCATGAATCCATATCAGATGGTGCGTCTCAATATTATCCAATCCCTGATATTAAAATCTTGTCAAAATATTGTGATTCGGCAGGATTCGTTTCTAGATCTGTAATTAAATCTATAATCTGCATTCAATGTAAAGAAGCGTTGAAAGAGCAATATCAGAACTGCCACAGCCTTAATTTCATTGAGAAAAAAAATAAAGAGGCCTTATCACACCATCGAAAGATGTAGTAAACTTGTGCAAAAGTTCAAAAAAAATCATTAGGAGTGAATTTTATAATCTAGGAGAGCAAATAGCAATTAAATTGAATACGCCTAACAAAATTCTAACAAAAACAAAATTAATATTTTCATTAATTTAACTCAACATTCATTTGAGTCCTTCTGACGATCATGTGCTTCGACTTATTGTCATCACATATTGTAATATTCGATATCACCATGAAAGCAAGCAGCTGACAGAAAAAATAAGTGGAGAAAATATACGCAGTGTTTTATCATATTTAAAAATCAATAAAGAATAAATCAATTTAAATTTTTTGTGTAACTGAAGCTATTTTCGAAACTCCATTGGTATGCTGTATGAAGAGGCTTCAAATTTACTTTTTATTTAGCAATACAAATGAAAATCTTTACTAGGTAATAAAAACTGATTAAGTTACAAGAATTGTTTTTTAAATAATATTTATTATTTATTGTATTCCAGGGTTCTTGTGTCTCGTCCTTCTCTTAATATATATCCGTTCACGTGCTCTTTTAAAAATTCGTAAGGCATTGAATCAGCTATTGAAAGTCATTAAAAGTATACGTTATCGTTAGTTAATGCAATAAAGTTTTTTTAAAAAAATCAGAAAACAGGTTATGCTTACTAATACCTCCTGAAATCATCTACAAAAACAGCTGAAATTACATTGAGAACATACGCCGCCTTAGGTTTTTGCCACTCACGACATGGCGATTGCTGCACTTCCGGTGGCACCAGTAGCGCTCAGCGAAATGAATAGGGCACTGCCAGTCTCTTACTTTCGTTTGTCTCTGCTCTCAGTCCACAGAAAGCGGTCAAGGACGATTCGTGAGGTTCATGTGCCAGACCATGTGCCAAAACATGAAGTGTTTTTGTGTGAAAAAGAAAATTTTAGGTGTAATTCAAAATGCCATTCAAGCCTTTCTTTTTGCAACAAATAACTATACGCCACTTTTGCTTTCGTGTTTAACGGATAAGAATTTTCTTTACTTTATGTTGCAGTTCGTCGTTCATTTTCAAAAACCTGTTCAATGCCAATGAAGGCGTGTTTTGATACTTTGCCTGTAGTGTACTCAGCGCCGGACTAATACTTTTAGGGGCCCTAAGCACTGCACACTTTCCTCAGTATAAATCCTGTTTGTTTTTTTTAGGATTCGGGGCCCCCTATTCACATGCTTAGTCTAACGGGGCCCTAAGCACGTGCTTAGTTTGCTTATGTATAAATTCAGCACTGAGTGTACTTCTCATTCTGTATAATACCTAGGTAATGTGTAGAATGCCTAAGAAAAGTATGCAACAAAACCACAAAAACCAGTTATTTTATCATTTGCCTAAAAATATCAGGCATTCTATACAATATCGACTTTTCATACATTGCCGGTAACATGGTGTCCAAAAAGTCTGGTAACATGGCAGATATCTCAAAGCTGCCAGGCAGGCGAGAGCTGATGAGTGTGGTTTTTAGGTAATAGGGGGTGGGGAATTCATTACCACACTCAAATTTGACCTTGATCCCAAATCTAAGGACATCCATTTGCTAACTCGAAAAATGTTCAAGATAGAGAAAAATTTCCGATTGATATCCTGTAGAGCAACACCACATTAGTCTAAAAACAATTTTTAATTACACCATTCCCCTTGAAAGATTTTGAGAAAATGGGCGAGAAAGAGTCACTCAAGGAAAGAAAATTCCCAACGACGTGCTTCACTGCAATTCAAATGTGTTAGAAACCTCAGCCAACCTGGCCAGCCCAAGTTCTCTATCTTTGGAATACCTTAAATTTGGGGGTCAAAGTCAAATTTGAGTGCGGGAATGATCCCCCTCCCCCCATTACCTATAAACCACACTCATCAGATCTCGCCTACTTGGCAGCTTTGAGATTATCTGCCATGTTACCAGACTATTTGGACACCCTGTATAATAATTCCCGGTTACTTATAACGCGGTATGAATGAATAGCATTATAGGAGGGTTAACTGTACTTGTTTAAGATCACGTGGCGGCTGAAATATGAATTTCTGACTATTGGGCTCCATATCTCAAAATACTCAGTGTATTGTTCTCTGTATACTCTTGATACTCTTGATCTTGAGACACCGTATTTACAGAGTGTTGTTAAATTTTATGTCATAAATGATAGGGGTGATGGAATATGCGATTCTAAGGAAAAAAAGTTCATATGAACATGGGTCCAAATTTGAACGATAACTGAGATATGAGCAGAAATAAAAATGCCGCCACAAAGATCAACAAGTTAATAACTCACTTTCTATAATACCTAGGATAATGAAGTTTGAAGAAATAATAGGGCACAAAACTGTGTAAACCGTTAAAATTTGATCAAATTCTAACGAGTAGTTTCCGAGTTACGTAGTCAACATCGTAACAAGTGGTGGTTAGTATTCACATGTGTATGTTATTTTTATTTCTGTTCATATCTCAGTTATCATTCAAATTCGGACCCATGTTCATATGAAATTTTTTGCTTAGAATCGCATATTCCAACACCCCTATCATTTTTGACATGAAATTTAACAACACCCTGTATAATTATCATTCATTTCACTGGGTTAAGCTTAGAATCCTAAGGTCAATTTATTAATCGTTAGCTAATTTGTCTGATATTTTAACACAATAATTCTTTTTATAGGGTGAATTGACTCATTTTATTTTGGCTACAGAATTGAGCCCCTAATAATTTTCCTCTCTCTGCCAATAATCTGTAACAGAAATAAGGCTATACATCTCTAAAATGAAATTTGCTCACCACCATAACTTAGAAATTTGCGCACTCATGTATCATTACAGTGGGTGCCATTTAATATGATCACTTTGAGACCAAGTCAATTTGATAACAATAACCGACTGATAACAATAGCCGAAGTTGAAAAAGATGCATTGTGGGAACATACATTACACTGTACATTCTTTAAAAATGAAACAGTATTGTAATAGTGATTGTTAAACTCTAAGAATATTGCAAAAACATAAGAATATACTAAAATAATAAAATAATAAAATTCTTCATTTCTTGTATCTTGAAAGAGTTTTGAAACTAAAAAAAAGAAGTTATTAATTCAGTGTTGCCAACTCAAATTTTCAGATCGGGCCAACGGCGTTGCCGAGACGCACTAAAAGAGCGCTAAAATTCACTCAGCTGAATCGCGCTAAAAAAAAAAAAAAAAAAGCGCTAAAATTCGTCGAAAACGCGTTAAAAAGCACTAAGTTGGAACAAAGAATTTATAAAAAGAGAATAAAAATCGGTCATTTACTTTTGATTCACTGTATTAATTGTTGATTTTCTGTTGATTTTCGTCAGGAGTTAATCAATATACCTTTCATACTGACAGTGCAACGTAAAGTTCTTCCGCTGAATGGTGAACTCCTTTTTGTAAAACATCAAGAGCATTGCACATTTCAATAAATAAATAAATAAAAAATATTAGCCGTTATTTTAGGCAACATTTTAACATGATAATGTTTTAAGGCTGGACATCTATCCATAAAAATCATGATGCGAAAACCGACACCAAAAAGTGTTACGGAAACAGTTTTGCATTGTTGTTGCACGTTTAACCATTGTTGGCGCCGGCTAGAATCAAACGCCGGAACTGAAAAGTCAACTGACCATTGTTGTCTGACCAATAATTTTTCATCAAATTTTTACTACAGATATATTATGAAATATATTGAAAAGTGTGGTGACAGTTAGCGCAACTACACCACGCTGTCATACCTAGCCGTGTAATAGCCGAATGTTTTGCTATCAGCATTTTGAATGAAGACTAATGAATGCTAGTGTATTGGAATAAACTCTTTTACATTACAATAAATATATTTTATTATTCACAATTTAATTCATAAGTTATTATTTTGAAACATTTAGATTTTTTGATGGTTTTTGAAGACTTAAACTTACCTATAATTTAAGCGCTGGTTGAATTTCTTTGTGATTTGAAGTGCTATATTTATTTCTACAGATTCCTTCCTCTCTATATGTGCCGGCTAAAAAAGAGCGTTACGGATGATGCAATAATTTTAATTTTTCGTCATACAAAATACACTCGTTTTGTAATTTTAGATACTACAAAAACCTTGCACGTGCTTTGTCCCGCATTCGATTGTGACCAAAGATGCGAGTAAGAAGAGACACCTTAAACATAGACACTGTGTTTATTTGACATAGCGACAGACTCGATACCCGCGCTTATTTTTCCCCACTTCAATTATTCTAAGCCCTTATTCAGTGTTACTGATGTACATGATTCTGTAGACTCGTCCATTGATAAATAAATAAAAGGTTTATGTACTGCATCTAAAAACATTATCATGATTCAATGTTTCGGATTGCAGATTCGAAACTAAGTCACCTTTACCCTTTTGACTTAGGGAAACGAAAAGTGGCTCTTATAAACGGAATTCGGGAGCCATTCTAAATACTGTTAGTGAAAAATTTAATAACAATATCCGAAGTTTTAACCACAATAAAGGGTGTATTTAGTATGTATTTAGAAACAAGCGTTCCATACCAAGCAAAACTGATAACAATAGCCGATTTATAACATTAACCGTGTTCACACTAAGCGGCATGGTTAAGATAAAATAAAATAAATGAAAAATTACTAATAAAAACTACTGAGGATGGAGTGTTTTTTCAATAACAGTTTGAAAATTTTATAATTCTGATTTTAATTAAATTCATACCTATGTACCATTTATATTTGTATTTTACACCACACCTTAAGAGTCACATGTTTTGTTCTTGCAAAGTTTGAAGCTTATGGCGGACAAAGAAAACAATAAGTTTTATCTAGAATAACCCTAACACCATTTTAAACAATTCATTTGAATTTCATTTGAAACCATGAAATAGTTCATGATCACATAAAATTTATTATTTAATACATATATAAAAATAATGAACATCATCTAGCTGGCTTTCACTATAGTACTTCCCAGCTTTGAAACTGAATTTAGGATCTTTTTTCTTTCATTATGATAAAAAGAATTTTTAAAAAGTTTATTTTAATATGCTTCGGAAACAAGCTTAAGAACTGACAAAAGATAGAAAAATTTCATGTGCCCTCCTCGTGGCAATTCTTTTGTTAGCGTTTTAATAACGACTATAGGAAAGCAATACTTAAAATGATTTATTATGCAAAATTTAAAGTGGCTTTTCTACAATTAAATTGGAATGCAGAAACAGGCGAAACCAAATTAAATGGAAACATCCCTAGTTTAAAAAAAGTTTGCATTGGGAAGTCGCTCCTGCCGTTTTTCCACATAATGAAAAGCTCAACTACAGACCCCCGGATTTATAGCTTCTTCACAAAATCCTCCAGTTTTTTTTTCCGTTTTTCTCCTTCTGGCTCTCTCTCGTTCTCAATCAATAGGGCGTGCCTTCGTTCCACTCATAATTTTGAAACATTTCTCCTCTTCCGATAAAGAAGGAACTCATAACATTCTAGAATTTATTACTCAGCTTGAGATTTATCACCGGTCTCTGACTTCCTGGAGTAATTTATTCATCTTACTCCTTTATCGTGTCCGATGATGCAGCAAAATAATTACAACATAAATAAAATCAAATAAAAAGGACTATTCTCCCACCCGTCTTTTTCATAATATAAATATCATTCAAGGTTTTTTTCGCCCAGATATAAAATACTTTAAAAAGCTTATTTCCGTGTTTTGTGCGTCCGCGCGGAGTTCACATTCGTGTTTAATTCCAAACATATTTAAAAGATACCGAGGTATCGTGAATAATGATGGTTGGAAAACCGCAAGAATGATAAACAATGCATAATGATGAGGAAATAAATGTCATTCGTAATTGTTTCCACATTATCTTCTTCTGATAAAATCATCATTAAATTTTAGTTATTCGCTTTTGCCTTTTTATAATAAAATAATTTCAATGATTGCAGTTAATTAGATTTTACGCAAGAATCGATATTTTCCTAAGGCAATTTCTTCGAAACCTTTGCAAAATAAATTTCTTTAAAAACCGTTACTATTTCACATGGCTCTCATACTAAAAAGACCGTTAATGGGAAAGTTTTGAAAGAAAATATTTTGAAATTCAATAATTTAGAAAAGAATTTCTTAGAAATTTACAAGCATAAAAACGGAGAAAGGATTAAGGATTTAATCCGGTTTTCAATCCATGGTCTAGTATGCTTCAAGAAAGTCTGAAATTAAGGAACTTGATCTATGAGTTGCTCCTATCCATTTTCCTTATGGAACTTTACTGAATAATATGTGACAATAATGTTTGTCCTTGATATATCATATGATCATTATCTGAATTCCTAGACTAAGATTATCGCTAAAATTATTAGGATCATAAATTACTTTCCATTTAGAATATGACGCACAATGTGCGAATTAATAAAGAAGTGAGAAAATTTTGATTAGATTGGCAGCCCTGTTTAACTGCCTATTAATCCGAAAACACCATTTAAGGCTTCTTTTGGCCTTCAGAGCTTTTATTTCAAATTTAATCTAAATAATTTATCTTTCTCTCTGAGAAAAAATAATTTATTATTGAAAGACGGACGCTAGAACAAATTGATGAAAGGCAAAAGAAAATTTAAACAAAATTTTAAATTGAATCCCAATTCTAATAATTTAGTAGATAAAACCGTACTTGGACAGAAATATACGGACACATGTATTAGTAGAGAAAACAACATCTTATTTCATAAATTAATATCCGGTAGGTCCGCCTTTCGCAACATTAACAGATTCCTCTCTTCTTGGAAGGCTTTCCGCTAGGTTTTGATGTGTAGCTGGTAGAATTTTGTTCCATTCTGCAACCAGTACGTTAACGATCTCGGTGGCGGATGTTGGGCTAGTCGCTCTGTTCCGTAATCGTCGTTTCAATTCATCCCAAAGTGCTTTTATCGGATTTAAATCCGGGCTCTGGGCAGGCCAGTCCATTTCTTCAACGTCCATTTCATGGAACCATCCCTATAAGACCCTTGCTTTGTTATCATGTTGAAACAGGAAAGGGCCATCGCCGAATTGTCGTCACAACGTAGAGTTCCGAATTGTCTAGAATGCCTTTATAAAAGAGTTGAGCGTCCCCTTCACTGGTCGTAAGGCTCGTAGTCCATACAATGAAATGCACCCCCACAGTCGGACTCAAAGCGTTCCCCTGGCAGTCGCCAAACTCCCACCCTTCTATCGGATTTCCAGATGCTATACCGTGATTCGTCACTCCAGAGAACACGTTTTCACTGATTCAGATTCCAGCTTCAAACGACATCGGGCATTTACCTTGATGATGGTGGCTTATAAGCTGTAGCACGATGTGGAATCCCATCTTGTTCAATTCCCTACGAACAGTTTTAGTGCTCACAGCGGCCCCAGATGAATTTTGAAATTCAGGAGTGATTCCTTGGGCTGAGGAAAAGCGATTACTTTTTACAACACGCTTTAGAGCTCGCTGATCCCTTTCCGTCAGTTTCTGCGGTCTGCCTGATCGTTGTTGAACTCCTTACGTTCCAGTACGTTTCCATTTCATGGTGACATCATTTACCGTTGAGCTCAACAGAACAGGAATGTTTCTAACGGATTTGTTACACCTATGGCTTACCACGTTTAACTCAGTGAGCTTCTCCGAACCTCCCATCTTACTGGTATCACTTACAAATGAATATTAGATACAATACGCTTTGGTGATCGAACACTATTTGTGATGTTATTAGGTATATCCCATGTTTCAGATGGGTGTCCGGATACTTTTGTCCAAGTAGGGGACAGAAAGAAGCACTTATTATTTACAGAAAGTCCATATAACAGTTATACAGAGGAGCTCAAAAGAAAATCCTGTATAAAAGTAAATAGTAATAAATTCACACAGGAGATGATGTTGACTCTACAGGCTTCTCCTCTCTTCCTCTCCACCTGTGCTGTTCTTTTGACCACCCTCTCGTAGATGTTATTTTATTCCGTTCATTTAACGCATTTATTCATGATCCTTCTGGTGAGTAAAATTGGCCCGTGTCAATGCATCACAAGTTTTGGCACTGTCTGTCTTTGACATATCGGAGAAAAAAATAAAATGGGGCACTTGGTTGCTGGATGCGCTGATAACATTCATTGAAGAGAAGGACAACTGCCATGAATGCGCCGCGCAGAAACGGCTCTTTGAAGAAAACCAATCACTATGTAGAAAATGAGATCCAAGTTACATTTTATTTGAAGAAGGCTAGATTAGAGAGATTAGAAAATAACTGCCCCAATCTTGGAATTTTATGTTCACCTAATAATTTATTTAGTATTTTTCATCTAAGACTCAGTTTCGATTAAAATCGTTTCGGCCTGACCGCTAGGGTCGCTAATTGCTAATTACATCCGATTTCACTAAATCATCCGAGCTTCGCTTCCCATCGTAATTCTTCCCCGTCTGTCTGTCTGTCTCTCTCTCTCTCTCTCTCTCTCTCTCTCTCTCTCTCTCTCTCTGGCTGTGGTCAAAAACTTCACTCAAAATTGGCTTCAAGTATGGCGATAAGTTTCGGAGTCTAACATTAATAAACATCATTTGAGAATTATGCCCTCACCAGATGAGAGAATAATGACGTAATTTCTCACTGGGCTAACCGTCTTTTCTCGGTGAGGACGGTTAGACTAACCGGTTAGGCCTAGCAGCACTAACTGTCGTTTTCGACCGCGTTAAGTGCATTCGTCCCAAACGATTAGTTTGCAATGCTTGAGCAGTTGTGCCTGACTGGAGCCTTTGCTTTTGTTGCAAATGGACCGTACTGAAACCTGCAGATTCAATGGCAGTTTCAGAGCTGAGTCCAGTTTTCTCACCTGGATTTATGGTCGACCAATCGCTAACTCTTCTCACTGGTTAGAGTTTTTGACCTCAGCCTCTTTCTTCTCTTTTCCATTCCCTCGCGCCTATTTTTAAATTCACGTTGGAGATTTAACTGCGTTTATACTCTTGAGCACTTTCGCTTTCACTTAGATCCCATATATTTTAATATCTTACTGTCTATGTGTCTACTTACCTACCAGGTCTGTATATATGAAACAGAAATTTGCATATAGATGGCCCTAGCTGTCAATGTAGTTATAGTAAAACTGCGTCGTTGGCGCCATTTTGTTTACTCTGACACCTGACAAAGATTTTCAACTCACAACAATACAACTCATACAACAGCATAGTTTGTAATAGCGTTGAACATGTCGAATTTTGTGCCTGGAAACTACGATTTGCGGATAGCATTGATTTTTTGTTACCATTTGAAGAAAAGTGCTGCAGAATGGCATCGAATGCTTGTCGAAGCTTACGTTAAAGCATGCTCTTGGTAAATCACACTGCTTTGAGTGATTTAAAAAATTAAAAAGTGGCAATCTTGGCGTGAGAAACGATGCTTTGTGTTTGGTGGGGTCAGAAGGGTGTGTTCTATTATGAGCTGCTGAAACCTGGCGAAACCGTTAATACTGAACGCTACCGGCAACAAATGATCGATTTGAATCAAGCTTTGCATGGAAAACGACCACAATATCAAAAATGGCAACACAAAGTGATTTGCTTCATGATAATGCACCAACACACACAGCGAAACTAGTCAAGGAAATGATTGAGGCGTTTAGTTGGGAAATACTTCCGCATGCAGCTTACTCACCAGACTTGGCTCCGTCCGGTTACTACTTATTTGCATCGATGGGACACGCACTTGCTGAGCAGCGCTTTACTTCTTAGGAAAATGTACGAAAATGGCTGAATGACTGGTTTGCCTCAAAACAGCAACAGTTTTTTTGGCGTGGCATCCACAAATTGTCAGACAGGTGGGAAAAATGTATAGCCAGCGATGAGCAATAAAATATTTTTTATCATTTTCATACAATAAACCTGTAGTTTCTATACAAAAATTCCGGTTTCATGATATATATGTATAAAGAGTGTTTCAGAGAAACCATAACAGTCATTCTTTTTGAAAGATAGTGATTCTAGATATTTGAAAAAACAATTTTATGGACAAAACCTGTGGTAAAGAATTCATTTTTGGTAGTCTTATTTTCTAGAACAAGCAGGCAGAAGGGAGAAACTGGAGTCAATTTTGAAAATTCAAATGAGAACATAGGCCATGTAAACTATTTTGATACAACTTTTAAAAATAAACAACTTTTACTAAATTTTTTTCATAATCCTCATCGTTTATTCACAATTAAGTGATTTTTTTCTGTATTCAAGTCCAAATAATCGTTTTCTGAAATTTTGCTGTATCCAAGAAAAATGAAAAATAAATCAGTAAATTAAGTTAATGAATTAAATTAAATTAAATTAAATTATATTAACTAAATTATTGTGAACTAAATTAACATGAACTACATTTTGCAATACACTCTTCATAAGTGCTCAAAATATGCATCATATACTGCCAAACAATACTGATTTTTTTTCTTACATCCTTGGCTGCTTGGAGGACTTCAGCATTGCTGAGAGCTCACAGGCCACTCTAATAGAGCTGGTAAGTATGAGGTCAGTTCCTGACCAGTTGCCTACAGATTCTAAACATTAGATTTAACAATTTGGTGTAAGGCCATTGAACGCATAGAGAAGTTAAACCTATGTTTGGAATCGCTAGGCAACGGGCCAGGAACTGACGTCACCACCTACCAGCTCTATTCTTTCTTTCGTGTCTTCCCTTATTGTTGAAGCTCTTAGTAGACGATTTCTTTAATTCGCCCCCACAAAAAGAAGTCTTTAGGACATAAGTCAGAAGAACGGGGTGGCCAAGCAATTGCTCCTCCTCGTGAATCTACCGTCCAGGCAAGTAGTTTGGCACAAAATGGTGCATATTTTGAGCACGTAAAAAGTTTGTACGGCAGAATGTAACATTAGAAAACCAATATCACAATAATTTAGATCATTTATTTATTAGATGCATTCATTTAATTTACTGATTCACGTTTCATTTTTCTTTAATTGTGAATAAACGATGAGGATTAGAAAAAACACTTTTAGTAAAAGTGGTTTATTTTTAAAAGTACTGTCCAAAGATAACTTACATGACCTATGTTCTCATTTGAATTTTCAAAATTGACTCCAGTTCCCCAAACATCCTGTTTATTTTGGAAAATGAAACTACCAAAAATGAATTCATTTTAATACATAGGTTTGTCCATAAAATTCTTTTTTTAAATATCTGGAATCTATATCTTTCAAAACATGGTGCTCTGAAATACCCTGTGTAACCAATTTATACATTTAGAGTAAATATTCTACAGATGGGTAGATTTCAACTGAGTATTTTGACACGGGGAACCAATGGCCGGTTAAACATATTTCAGGCATATGTTTTCTTTTCAGGGCAAGGGCACAGTATTTTTGATTCCTATATTTGCCCCTTAAAAACCTTTCTTTCTCCTCGAATTAATCTTAATCTCTGAAAAACAACATAATTTATTCTCTCTTCTTCCTCGAGAGATTTTGGGTGCGTCTCTCGTAAAAGATAGCCATTTCATGAAAAAAGCATAAATTTGCTTACTTCATTAAACGAACAATTTCAAGAACATGGTATAGTATATATCCATTGGTAGTCAATTTATTACGAACACTTTTAGTTTCAACACTACTTCGACATACTATGCATAAGCTCTATGAAATGTACGAAATGCCATATTCGATGAAATGTATTCGCTAATTCTTGAATACTATTGACGCTGGTGAAATCATCTGACCTCGCACTTCATCACACAGAGTTCAAGAGCATGGAGTAGGAAATACCCATCAACATGACTGTTTATACAGGGTGTTTATGAATTCCATTACCAGACTTGGAGAGGTGGTAGGGAAGGTCATAACTAACAACTATTCCGAATACCATTTTCCCCACAAAAACGTTGTAAACGAGTTAAAAAGGTGTAAAGATCCCGAGCAACCCCTGTGAATGCTGCACTGGACGGCACCCGCAGAGCTGCATGCAAAGCAGGAAATTAGCAACGAAAGCACTAATTGGTGAATCAGAACGCACGGATGATCACATTCCTCATCGAGGGTGACCAGGCAGAGTACGTGAAGTACGTACAAGCAGAAGCACCACACCTGCAAAGATCTCAGCATGAATGAGTTCACTTATGGAGAGATGCCAGACATGCATCTGTTGTACGGGCAGGCTCATGGCAGTGCACGAGAAGCTGCAAGGCTCTACAGCAAGAGCTTCCCTCGTACACGACATCCTTGTCGCGCAACATTTGTGGCGATTGACCGGCGCTTACGGGAAACGAGACAATTTCTACTCAGCAGGCATAACGCTGATTTACCAAGGACTGTGCGAACACCATATGTCGAAGAGGACGTGCTGTAAAGATTTGCAGGATGGGTAGAGGTGGATAGGTAGAGGTGGCTCTATTAACTGGCCACCGAGATCACCGGATTTAACGCCGCTGGACTTTTTCTTATGGGGTCATTTGAAAAGCCTCGTTTATGTTACTCCAGTAGCCAGTCTTGATGGGTTCAGAGTCAGAATCTTTGACGCCTGCAGAGAGCTTCAACAAAGACCAAAAGAGTTTTTAGAGAGTGTGACAGAACATGCAACGGAGATGCACGTTCTGCACCACAGCCCAGGGCCGCCACTTCGAACAGTTGCTGTAATTGTTCACTGTAACATTGTAATAACCGTTTATGCATATGAACAAATGAATTGTCCGGAGCTGCATGTCATGATTCACCAACTAGTGATTTCATTGCTAATTTCCTGCTTTGCCTGCAGCTCTGCGGGTGCCCTGGAGTGCAGCATTCATACGGGTTGATCAGGATCTTCACACGTTTTTAACTCGTTTACAACATTTTTGTGGGGAAAATGGTATCGGAATAGTTGTTAGTTTTGACCTTTCCTGCCACCTCTCCAAGTCTGGCAATGGAATTCAAAAGGTATAATCCAAACTTTACACACAGGTAGGAGGCATGAAGGTGAACAGATTCTGGTAATACATGAGGGGTCGGAACTCAACCATTGTCAAGTTAATGGGGGACCAAATGACAAGTGATAAAGCATGCAAATGATGGCACAACACAAACAGGTTGCAGTTCTTTGGCAAGGATTTTTTTGGGGGGCCACATGAAATCAGTTGTGTACCGAACACCAGTGGCAAGCACTGAAAATCTGGCAGCTCGCATCGCAGTTGTTTCAGACGACATCAGAGAAATGCCCGGAATCTTTGGCCGCATACCGGAGTCCATGTCGCGCCGATACCATGCATGTAAGGCCATGGCTGGCTCATATTTTTAGCATCTTTTGTAAAGCTTCAATGGATTCGTAGTTCCATAATAAATGTGTGCATAGTGCATACTTACTCATATGCACACAGATTACTGCTCCCCCCTTTAACGTTACCTTAGCAATGATTGAGTTCCGACTCCTCATGTATTAACAGAATCTCTTCACCTTCATGCCTCCTACCCGTATGTGAAGTTTGGATTATACCTTTTGAAACAATCTGTATATATGATCTGCGACGATATTTAAATATCTTTGTAGGTTAGACGTTGATCCATACGACTCAAAAGCCCAAACAATTCCAGCTTGGCGGTTTTCTGCAGCATAGGCTTCATGGCCACATCCTTTCGTGCTGTTTTCACTACACCCTTAAACTGCCAACGTGCTTCGTCTTGCCAAATTACCCATTTTCTGTCCAATTCTTGCGTTCCTGTGCAAAGTGGAATTGTCACAAAGTACTGCGACAGCATTGGGTTCCAGTATTTCTAGCCCTATCCACAAGCTAAGAAATAATGCTGGAATTCCGATAGTGCCCAAAAACGATAATAGAGGGCGCTCGCAAGGAGAGAGAGACGTCTGTCTTGATATAGTCCTTGAGACAGGAAGAGCGCGGCGGAAGGAGCGCAGACGGCGGCGCGATGGAGAGAGCGGGAAGCGAGGTTTTTTAAAAAAGGACTTGGCTTATGAGATCGAGAGGGAAAGGTCGCCTTTATCTTCACGGAGAAAAAAATTCTCAAAGTTCCCTCGTGTGAGAAAAGGAGCAAGAGGATGCGGGAACAGCGAGGTGACAGCGAATGTCGGGATGAAAGAGAAAAAGATTAAGCAGGCAGACAGAGAGGTGGATTCGCCTTTAGCGAGCAACTTTAGTGCGTCATATTTTAATGCCAATTGTGACTTAGTTTATTCTCTAGAGAC
The DNA here is from genome assembly GCA_023313115.1 of Rhysida immarginata. Lineage (NCBI taxonomy): Eukaryota > Metazoa > Arthropoda > Chilopoda > Scolopendromorpha > Scolopendridae > Rhysida > Rhysida immarginata. Next base: position 2,638,508 of record JAHWFO010037539.1, read on the forward strand.
CGACTGTGAAGATAAATCTACGGAGAAAGGAGACTGTGTTCCACTGGAGGATTCCCTAGGTCATGCTAAGCTCCCTACCTACCTGTCCGTCGAACTCAAGGAAAAAGGACCGGAGAACGAGCCCGGGAGTTTGGCGGAGTCTACTCCACGTATTGAGAAGAAGGACGTGTTCGCTCTGACAGAGCAGAAGGCATCATTAAGTGGAATCTCGCCTTCAAGTTCCAGCCGAATATACGACTGTTCAAGCGTGACGAGGGACTACGGTTTTGCGCTGGTCGGCATCTTCAACTTAACCCTCCGAGATTGTGCACCGTTCTTGTCCCAAGAGGAACTGACGAACTTCTCACCAAGCGAAATTTTGGGAGGAGTGTTTCCTTGGTCCTTCCGAGCCTACTTGAGGGAGAGTCTCGGCTCCTTTGACCCTATCTCGAGGTAAGCCATGTTGCTTTGTGCATTTAATTTTTTTTTGTTTTGCACGTAATGCAATTTCGTGCAATTGCGTATAAATAGTGTCACCCGCTTTATTGCTCGCTCTCTCTCTAAGCCGTGCGAGTTGGTTCTGTATAGATCTATTAAATTGAAGCACGCTTTATTGCGCTTAGGGAGGCGTAGTTTATTTTGTTGGGTTACTATTGTTGCTTAAATTTGACGAAGTTTTTAAGTTAAGGTTAAGTTCTCGAATGAATCATCCTGGGTGATATTTTTACTAGGGTTGGAGGATATTAAATACAAGCTCAAGGGCAGTAAGGGGTTAGTTTTATTAGCGGATCTGGACGTCCATCCAAGTTGTTTTTAATGGCACGTACTTTATCGTTGCAGCTTCCCTCGGCTGAAGGTACAGGACAAGCAACGTTCTGCATGATCGAAATGTATGATGCAGCCAGCGGTTGCCAGGGTGCTCGTCTATAGGACTCGTACCGGGACAGGCGTTCAAGGTGGTCGGATTCAACTTATCCCTCACCGTATCTTACTGTTATTGAAGGCTAAATCAAGCAAATTGAATTGTCCGTGAGCAAGGAAGCTTATGAACTGTGATAGTTAGTGTAACCCCTTGTATTTCGTTTAGGTCGAATTGCGCTGTTTTCCTCGTGTTAGGGGAATCTCCGCTTAACCATTGTTTTTGGTCATTTAAGTTTACCCCATGTAAAGTGCCCGTAGAGGGCTTTGGTGTGGTACGCTTAGTTATAATTTTTTTTTGTGGTTATTAAAATGTTCAAAAGAAATTATATGAGAAAAATCATAAAAAGAAATAAACACTTTTTTTTTAAAGGTATTTGTGCAAATTAACTACTGGTTACTACTGTTGCCTCCGTTTTTCTAAAATATTTGAGTTTATTTAAATTAAAATTTATGATAATTTAATTTTTTCTTTATTTATTCGTTCAATTAAAATTTTATATTAAAAAAAATCATCGGTAATTATTTTGTAGACAGTTGAACTTCGAATCAACGGAACCCGAAACAACGGATTTCGGAAGCAACGGACAAATTTTCAGATAGTCCGGATGGAATTTCGGCTTGGTGGGTCGTCTCAGCTAGTTTCGAAAACGCGCTTTTTTTTTCTTTTTTTTACACTTTCAGTTTCATTACATTTTCTTTAACATTTACTTACATGTTTATTAAAGTTATTTTAAGATCTATTTATATATTTTCATTTGCTATGGTTTTATACTGCGAAAGACAATATCTCGAAACAATGGACAATTCACAACAACAGATCATCTCCCCCCACCCCCAATTGGTCCCTTGTTTCGAAGTCCAACTGTGTCATTTTCGTTCATATCCTATGTCAATCTCCGATAGTTGCGACTTCTGAAACAGTGTTTGCCACGGCGGAGATATAGCTTTTGTTTGCTCAGCTTTTGTTGGATAAACTTTTATCAAAAAAGGAACAAAAAAACAAAACAAAACAAAACATCTTCAAGCATGTATTTGATTTTCTCATAATTTTTGTGAATGTTTCCTGGTATTTTTATTATTATTTAACTCCAACAAATATTTCTGAATCAAATTTTTCAATGGCTTCAAATAAAACTACTGATAACTGGTGCTCCGCAATTAATAGAATTCTAATTTGAGTTTCTTTCGGAAAGGTAAATTAAGCAGATTTTGTTTTATTTATAAGAGAAATTCAATGAATACTTGCGCAAACATATGATAACTTAATCTATTAAGGCTATATATTTGTAAAGATATTTTACATTATACATTGGCTCTATAGATTTAAGAAGAGCCGATTTAGAAAACACAAGTGTTGAACATTTAAGCCGAAATAATTGTATGTGTGCGGAGCATTTCGTACTTAATCAGTTCATGAATGCGCAATCACGGTATGGCTATTTCCACGGTTACTTGTAAACTTTAAGACTTTTTCATAGTAAATCTAATTTGAAATTACTTTTATTTTCTGTACTAAAAATTAAAAAGTTTTCTAATGAAAATAAGTTGACTTTCTCTCTTGTGTGGAATGCTGTACCGACACTCTTTAATATATTTAATCCGCCCAAAAAAATTAGAAAATAACAGAGAAACTACCAGTGCCCTCTGAATTTTCTCTTACCGTAATTTCCAATGTCGAAAAAATCTTTTTAAAAACTTTTTACTTGATAATTCATATGGACAAAATTCTAATTCGATTGAAGAACAATGTAATTCAGAATAGTACACATTTATTAGAAAAAATATTTGTAAAGATGCAGCAAACAAAATATTATACAGGGTGTTTCAAAATTATGTACAATAAATTTAGTGACATATTCTTGAGGTCAAAAGAAGACGAAAATGTTCTATAGTACTTTGTGTAAAAACGATTTATTTACGCGATACAGCCAACTAAACCCGTGGCTCCAAATTACAGGAATTGTTCAATGTGCCCGCCACCAGCTCGCACGCACGCTTCGGCTCGTTGCATGAGCGACCGTCTGATGTCATGGAAGAGTTCGTCGCCAGCATTACGAACGGTTTGGCATGCATTTTCAATTCGTTGTCGCAGATCCATAATGTTAGGAACTTCTGTGCTGTAGACGATCGTTTTCACATGACCCCACAGAAAAAAGTCCAAGGGATTAAGGTCGGGTGATCTTGCAGGCCAGTCTACCGGTCCACCTCGACCTATCCACCGATTCGTGTATGCAACATTAAGGTGTGCTCGCACAACATGGCTGAAATGTGCTGGAGCGCCATCATGCATGAACCACATGTTAGATCTTATCAAAAGAGGAACATCTTCCAGTAATTCTGGCAATGCATTCTGCAGAAACAAAAGATACGTTCGCCCAGTCAATCGTGGCGGCAACACATAAGGGCCAATTAAATTATTTCCGTCAATTCCACACCAAATGTTCACGGAGAAACGCTCTTGATGCGCTCGAGCTCTGGTAACATGCGGGTTAGCATCTGCCGAATGGTGCTGGTTGTGAGAATTTACGATTCCTGTCCGGGTGAAGGTTGCTTCGTCCGTGAAAAGTATCTGGCTGAGACAACTAGGGTCTGCAGCATGACGACGTTGTATCCATTGGCAAAATCGTTGTCGGTGTGGATAGTCGGTTGGGTTCAGTGCCTGAACCAGTTGCAGATGGTATGGATGCAAAAGCTGACGGTGAAGAATGCGCCAAACAGATGAGTGCGGAATGTGTACCATGGAAGAAATACGACGGGTGCTTGTCTGTGGTTCATCATGTATGATGTCAATTATCACATCCTCCTCATCCGGAGAATGTGCTACAGGCCGCCCTTGTCCTGTTTGACGGTCAAAGGAACCACGCTCCCTCAAATGTCTGTCGACAGATACAAATGTTCGTTTGTTTGGCAAACGTCTATTCGGAAAGCATTCTTGGTAGAGTCTTCTTGCTTCCACAGCATTTCCGTCCGCAAGACCATACATTAGGTGCATGTCAGTGTATTCTGCACTGGAATACGTGTACATGACTTTTTTTTACGTAAATCGTAATGCGTATGTCAAAGCACGCAAACGTTCTGAAATTGATATTCCTAGTGGATGTACAGTAGTGAAACTACAGTAATGGAAACAACCGTACACAACTAATGGAACAACCCTAAAGTAGGTTTAAATGGAACAAACCATTCAACCTAGTGTTGGGTCGTAACGCTGGAACTGCTAAAATATCGTCCGCTAACTACCGTGCTTCCCTACTGTATGATATTGGATTACTCGCAAACAAATCGTTTCCAGACAAAGTGCTATAGAACATTTTCGTCTTCTTTTGACCTGAAGAATATGTCACTAAATTTATTGTACATAATTTTGAAACACCCTGTAGAAATATTTAAACTTCGATTACACCATTCCACACACTTTTTATTTTATTTATGTTAGTATGTTCTTTGTTAAAGGCTCATCTTCAACTAAATTTTAGAATATATGAAATAAAACTTGATAGAATAATTGTTTACGGACATGTTTTGGAAAAAGTGTTTTTTTAATATTTTAAAAAAGTTTTTTACTAATTTAATTTTATAAAATTCGGAAAATGAATTTTTAATACAGTATACAAATGTTTGTTATTCAGAAACTATTTTCATGTTCCTTTTCTTCATTTGCAGTCCAACAAGCAGAGAATTATTCTTGAAGAGCAAATATTTGAGTATTTTTTAAAATCTATTTATAATCTCACTCAAAAATTATTTTACATAATTGTAGACTATACCATATTTAATTAAAAAACGATTTTTATTTTTTGTTAAACATTAACCAGTGTGTGGGAGAAAATATGAAAATTTAAGATTTTCCCATAGAAAACTACAGTGAAAGAATCCCGGCCCTTACATGCTACACGAGGGCGCCACCATCGCCCATGACGTCAGCGTGTTACATTGAGATCAAAGCTTCCCCTCTCGTAGTTTTAAGCTCTCTGCTTTAACTTAACGAACAGTACAGTTGCTCTAACGCAACGGCTAGAAAATTTCCTCTCAGCTTGAGCAACACGTAGCCCAAACCCTGTAAACCTTCCTTCGAACTCTTCGCAATCACGGTCGTTTTGCTAATAACATGCACGCTGGTAAAGCGCGTACCGGTACTATCATTATTCAAATTTATTCATATCCCGTTTTCTACCTATTCCTTCACAATCACTGCGCTTCGTTAGTTTCTTTTTATATCCATGTCGCCATCTATTGGCAACAGCCTAATATCATAGCTGTTTTCCTTGAAATGTTCTGCTGGTCATAATAAACTGTCCGCTGAGAAAATATAAAAACAGCAAAAACACTTCATTATAAGAATGACGAGTAATTACTATTTCCTGTCATTAATTACAATATTAAAAGTATTTCGAAATAACAAAATTAATTACAACAATTTCTATGACGAGATAACCGGCCCGGCGGCTGACAAATATGACGAGATTTTGCATTCATACCATTGTAATTCTTCCCTGATCATACTTTGATTATCATTAATTTTTAACCATGATACAGAATTTGCAGGTTATGAAATTAAGAATAATTTTAATCATTTTACTTTACCGAAAATTTCTCTGCCCCTTTTATTAACATTGGCTACTTCAATGAAAATAATGACGTAATCCATAATAGTACGCATAGTTTTTAATTAGAGAAACAAGAAGTCTTGATAATTAACTTTTTTATAATTAAAAGTTATAGCTTTCCAACTAGTAGATAAAATTCATATACAGCAAGGTCAGCTGTGAAAATCCATCCTGATATTGCATTTGGAACCTAAAAATTAATGTTTGTGATCGAATGTTTTAAACCTGATCTTGCATAACATTCTATTAAATTTTCCGAAATCTCAAATCCGACAAGCCAAATTTTTTTTAAACCAATAGGCCTATTAATGCTTTCATTTTTAAATCGCTGCTAATTTTGATGTCACGTAAAGATGGTTGTAAATTTTATTTACAATCCAGTTAAAGACTTCAAAGGGCTCACACTTTTACCGCTGGAAACATCAGTAATTTGCTGAATAAATCGTTTATAACGGCCTGAACGTGTGGCTTTTAAATATCGCTTACGGGACGGCAGGATTGCTGTAAAAATGTGAGGATGTCCCACTAAATGCGTGCTTTTGGAGTTAGTTTGAGTAAAGAATTACCCTATAATCGGTATTGAATTTCATATGCAACTCTCTATCCCATCGCCTGGTAGAAATGTGTTGAGTATTTGTACGCAAGCTTGCAAAATGTACTTTCCAAAGCAAGCCCCAAGTTTAATGACAGTATTTAGAACAAATTTCTGGTGTTCTAAATAAAATATCTAATGTATTGAGAGTTTGGCTTATTTATTCATATGGCTATTTTATCTGGTTTAAAAACAAGTTAAGATTCAGTTTGTGTTTTACAGTTAAATAAAAATAATGAAGACTACAGAATATTCAAAATTCTTTCTGTTTAAAATAAGAAACTTTAGTCCAACAGTTCATCTCCCTATATTATCAAGATCAATATTCGGTCATTTTATAATGAAATAAAAAAATAAAACTACCTCATTTTCGCAGTTTGTTCTTTAAAACTTACTAAAGAAAAATTAAATGCGCAAGAATTGATTTTCTAATTAAAAAAGGTTGTGATTGTCAAAAAACAAAGTTTATGAACGACTTTTTCTTAATCAACAATATAGAGGGCGAAGAATTTTATAATTGAAAATATTATTATTATTATTATTATTGAAAATAAATAATTTCAGAGAAAAAAATGTCAGATCAGACAAAAGTAAAGAGAACAGCATTATTACCTTTTCGAAGTCATTTCCAGTTCAATAGTCATTTTTTAAATACAATATATTTAACAAGTTCTTAAATAAAGAGTACATTTTATTTTATGTTCCAAACTTCTGTTCCAAATAATTTTTATTCAGACTCAAAATTCAAAAGGCTCCCTGCCTGTTTAGTTCGTTTGACTGCAGCGACACCAAGCGACAGAATTTAGAAAAACGTGAGTCCAAACAAAAGATCTATTCAGGTCTATTTAATGCTTTTTGAGGCTGTTTTCAACCATCCTCATGGTCATTAAAATGAAACGAAACGAGCAGGTATAAAACGTCACGAAAAGTAGAAACGTATGTAGTGTTGTCGGATACAACAATTCATATTTTCATACAAACGGAGTTCGCGTTTTCAACTTCCCATCTGCAAAAAGAGACCCAGTCAGGAGACAGAAATGGATTGATTCAGTTAGAAGAATCAAGTAAGTTTTTACCTATAAATTCGAAACAAGCCGGCTCGGTGGCCGAGAGCGTTGAGACACAGGTCTGGCTGCTCTCGAAGTCAGCGAGTCGCGGGTTCGAATCCCGCCGAGGGCATGGATGTTTATGTTTGTCTATTTTCACCATCATCCTTTCATCCCAAACAGCTAGTCTCCTGGATAAAAGGGGAGATGCAGACTGAAATCCATGCTCCATGATCCAAATTCGAAACATCCATTAGTGAACTTTTCGTGTTATTGCGCTAACCAAAATAGCTCTGTCAATCTGAGAATCCATAAGATTTGGACATGCCGTGTGAAATTTAAATTATTATGATACAGTTAATATAATAGAAATCATTTCAAAGGCGAAAATTAATCAGTATATCTCTTGTTTAAAGAATTGACATAAAAATATGTTCAGTAATATTTTTACATTGGTTATAAGATCAATCAAGATAAAAAGCTCCATAGAGGTTGATGATTCAGTTTTTTTTTTTAGAAAACAAATGCTTCCTTGAAACTTTAAGTAATCTTAAAAAATTTCATATGAGGAACTTTCTGGACGGTTTTCTTAGTTAAGTTTTGTACCGTATCATGCACGTGGCCAGACGTTTTTAATTTCCCACCTTTTGTAAGTGATTTGGTTCGAAAATAAATCTCAGCGTTACTTATTTTCTGGAAATTGTCTGAAATCAGTACGTCCATTCTCATGAACATGTGCTATCCTACTGCATGTTTGGACTCAAGTTTTTCTCGATTCGGTCACCAGTCGGCGCTGGTTATCAAAATCACTAGCGCCCTTAATTACTGGCAGTAAGCCTATGGCACTTGAACATTAGAGATTCTCATACCTAGAGCGTTTAAAATTTTTAATATGGAATTAAGAATCAGATAAAATAATTATAAGTTCCTATTTAAAAAAAACAATATTGGCCTTAAAATGAGTAAAAATGTTCACCAAATACAAAAATTAATAATGCTCTCTTCTTCTCCTCCCCCCTCAAATAAAATTCCTTCGTCTGAAACATTATTCTCTAAAATTGTTTATTTTCGAGTTATTTTCTTTTTTTCGTTCATCTCGAATCAGACAATGATGATGGTTGGTTTTGTTTGTTTGGTATTAACGTCCGTTTCAACTGCTATGGTCATTCCAGGACAGCGTTATAGGGGCCGCAAATTTTGCCTCGCAAGGGTTCTTTAACGTGCAGCCGGCAAACGACTACACGGGACCAACGGCTTTACTTCCCTACCGATGGAGGTGCGTGATCTCAGGATTTTCTCCCTGAAAAAATCCTCGTCGTCCTTGGCCGGGATCGAACCCGCGGCCTCGGGCATAGGCAATGATGAGACTAGTTTAACTCCGGAATTATCGATTTCCTTTTATTCGGTAAATATTACTGGATATTGCGGTTAAGCATTGATTTAAAAAAAATAAAGAAATTCTTTTATTGAATAATAATATTTTCAAAAACGGAAGTCGTACGGGCCTATTCTGGAAATATGTTCGCTTTATTAGCAAAGAGTTATTTATGGTATTTTTCCTAAACAAAAGTAATATTTAATTTTATATCGTTATAATATTTAACCTACTGTTATGACCTCAAGCATTTACAGTAACTTAATAATTTTTAATAAAATATACTGGTGCACAATGAAATTGCATCATCACCTGATAGTCTACATTTCCGGATTGATTCATGGGCGTAGCCAAGAGGGGGAGAGGGGCATTACCCCTCTCTAAATCAAGTAAACTTAAGAAGAGAAACCACAATTCCTCAAATGAGATTTTTATTCCGGAGAAGACACGCCGACGAAGAGGAATAAAAATCTCATTTGTGGAATTGTGGTTTCTCTTCTTATTTTGTTTGTTACCGTTTGTCCACAGTTTTTGGCATAAAACCATTAGTACTATCAAGTAAACATATTTACAAAATACTTGAAATAAGATGTAGGGAAAAGTGGGGAGGGCAATATACCTTGTTATATTGATGTGAATATTTATTTTTCATTATAAAACCACGTTTTTTTGAACGAAACTATATTTTATTGATATGAAAAATTATTTTAATGATCGAAAATTACGTTTTATTAATAAGAAAAATCCGTTTTATTAACGGATCTGCTAAGGTTAATGACTGTTTAATTCCAAGATAGAACCAATGGAATACTTTCATTTTTTATTATTGTATGAAGAACCATTGTTGTTTTAATATGATGAAATGACAACAGAAATATCTGAACACAGAGATTGAAAAAAAAAAATAAAATTAAGAGGTGTTTTTGGATCATTTTGCTCCAACGATGAGGCACAACGGACCAACGCTTTTTGCATGTTCTACAAATGAAAGTTTTGTCTTTTCACTGACACCTGCACAGTTGTGTTGCGTCCAAAGTTACATTATTGCTCACAGCTTCCAAGTCCCATTAAAATCATTTCTTTTGATGAAAACTTCATTTCTTCTGGTAATGTGGTACCATTGCCTAATGAAACCAAAATGCAGAAAATGAAAAGCAAACATTACGTCTATCAGTATAGAATGTCATTCTATGAATTACCCCCACACACTGCATTATCCGTATGCATGATACAACTCGTTCCCCTGAGTCTGCATTATAGTTATAAAGCTTAATTGAAGGCTCATCATCTTCTTAATAGATATGCTAGACGCTTCGAATTTACAACTATTTTCTCTTATGACAATAAGATTGTTGATTACAAGCTTACCGTAAAACTGAAGATGACAAAATCGTTCATTCAGCGGCAGTTCAGTGTTGCTTCTTTGAAACAGGAGGTGACAAACAGGAAATGCAAGGGTACCACATAAGAAGAGGCATTTAGTTACGAAAATTGCCACTTTGGCAGAACTTAACATAGAATATATCTATATAGTCCATCTTGCCCCACAGGTCCGTCTTTCCCCACTTTCCCCTAAACGGGTAGAAATCTGAGTATTAATCAATACATAGTATAAATCTAAGTCACTTCCCCGGTGTATGTGCTCGATAACCTTAAAAACTACCGCATCGATTTTTATGAAACAAGTTTTGTTTGTTAGGGGATTTATGTAGAAACTTTGTAGGCTAGGTATTAATTCATAAAAATTGGTTTTATATTAAATTATTTACGTTAATAGTCAATATGGCTGCTCATCATATGGTGATCGGCGATCGAAACGCTTAGCGCCATCTCTTGAGCAAATAAACAAACATAAGCTAATTCTACTTCATCTTAATAGCTGAGTAAATGTGCAAGAACATTGTTTCTCACATGGCCAACTGTATATTGCCTGTTCTAGAGTTAGCGATCCTAGAAATTTATACATTTGCAGTAAAGATGCAACAACATTAAATGTCGTTTATAAGGAAGTACTCAAGACTTAGGTATAGTCCAAAAACTTCCATTAATTTTTTGACATTAAATAAAGGTTTTTTAAAATTTACCTATACTGTAACTCCACAACTTAATATTTCAATAAACTAATTCAATAAAAAAATAAAAAATATATAACAAAAAAATTCAAAAGAACTCAATGAAATACGTACTATTTTTGCGATAGGCTACCATGCTTTTTTCTCCTCTAACAGCTGTGTAAACAGGAACCATGCGAAGCGAAACCGAACGTTTCGCATACGATAAGGTTATTACAAGTGTAGAAAATGGTGAAGGAAAGCTATTCTTTTTAGATGCTCCTGGAAGCACAGGAAAAACTTTTTTAACACACTTAATACTATGCAAAATTAGAAGTTTCAATAAGATAGCTATTGCCGTTGCATCTTCAGGAATAGCAGCAACATTGTTACTGGGGGGGGGGGGACGAACTGCACACTCCACTTTTAAACTTCCCCTCACAATTATACCAGGGGACACTCTTTTCTGCCAAATAAAAAAACAAAGTGCTACTGCAAAATTACTTCGTCAATCTTCCTTGATGGTTTGGGATGAAGCTACTATGGCAAATAAGGTTGTTGTTGAAGCTTTGCATCGCACTCTGAAAGATCTTAGAAACTCCAATCAAATAATGGGTGGCTTGACATTTTTATTCACAGGTGACTTTCGTCAAACTCTACCAGTTATAACAAAAGGTACAGTTGCTGACGAAATAAATGCTTGCTTAAAAAAGTCTTTTATTTGGGAGCATGTTATTCACCTTTCACTCACTAAAAACATGAGGGTCCTTTTAAATAATGATCAACAGGCAGATGCATTTTCTACAAAATTGTTGAAAATTGGTTGTGGCAGTGAACCAGAAGTAAATGGTAGGATAAAACTTGATTTTTCATTGTGCAATTATGTCGAATCACTAGATTCTTTGATTGAAAAAATTTACCCCGATATTTCTAATATTCAGTCCAAGTCTTTAGATGGTTCCAAGAGAGGACTATATTAACACCACGTAACGATTCTGCTAACCTAATAAACTTAAAAATAATGAACAAAGTTGAAGGAAATGTAAAACAGTATTGTTCCATCAACACAGTTTTACAAACTGAAAATGCAGTACATTACCCTGTGGAATTTTTAAACTCATTACAACCTTCTGGTTTTCCACTTCATTTATTACAACTTAAAATTGGTGTTCCTATAATGTTACTTAGAAATATAAATCCTCCAACACTTTGTAATGGAACAAGGTTAATTGTGAAATCACTAAAAGATAATGTGATAGAAGGTTCAATTATTACTGGAAGTGGTCTTGGTGAAACAGTTTTAATTCCAAGAGTCCCTTTAATACCTATAGACTTACCTTTTCAGTTCAAACGCATTCAATTTCCAGTTAAACTTTGCTTTGCCATAACAATTAACAAATCTCAAGGCCAAACATTGAAAGTAGCTGGAGTAAATTTGCAAGAAGATTGTTTCTCACATGGCCAACTGTATGTTGCCTGTAGATTGTTTCTAGTTAGCGACCCTTGAAATTTATACATTTGCAGTAAAGATGCAACAACATTAAATGTCGTTTATAAGGAAGTAGTCAAGACTTAGGTGTAGTCCAAAAACTTCCATTAATTTTTTGACATTAAATAAATGTTTTTTAAAATTTACCTATACTGTATTTTTATTTCATGATTTAAAAAGCCCAGGCAACGCCGGGCACGGGTTTGCTAGTAGAGCTATATTTTGCAAAGATGGAGCTGGTGAATGTTTCCACGTAATTTTCTTTGATATGTGTTACCCTCTCCCCTAAGTGGGCATCTTGCCTCTGTCCCTGTCTCCAAACATAAATTTTGGTTGCGTCCATTAACTGGTAGTGTAAGCTTCAGGCTTCTTGCATCAACGAATTTGAGTATTTAAATGAGATAATGTCATATTAAAGATAAGGAAACTGAAAGGATAAGGAAATACAAGGGAACGGCAATTAACTTCCAGCAGTAGGAAATTGTGAAATTCAGGGTGATACAATTTCGTCGAGCACAGTGCATATAGGACTTTTTGCAAGAATGTACGCCATGCAATTGTAATATTACGCATTTAAGAGCCGTAAACATTTATTAACATTAAATTTTAGTGATATTTATGAAAAAATAAATTACAGCTGACTTTTTAAGAATGCAGTAGTATTTTATTTCTATTGCTTGTGCAAAAAATTTACTTTGTACAACTTAGTTGCAAAAATATACAATCACTAGACAATTTCAATACATCTTTATTTTTGATGTCATTTTGCTCAAAAACGTAGCTACGAAAAAGACAGGTCCCGGCGCGGAAAAGTCACCTGACCATGGTAGGCTGATCAACAATCCAACCTTCATTGTTCTCAACACACAAAAAAAAATACTGATTCTTAAAATCCAAGATGGAAACAATGAGGGTTACATTGTTATTCAGCCTAGGATGATCAGGTGACTTTTCCGCGCCGTGGCCCGTCTTTTTCGTCGGCTACGGCGCAAAAATGAACGGGAAAATACGAACTGAAAAGAATGCAATAGATTTCAGATATGTAGAAATAGTTTAAAAAAATATCAACAAATTTCACTCATTCATATTGTTACAAGAGAACATTAAACATACTTTTAGTCCTTCAAAAATATCCAATCACCCAGACTGCCGTTTCAAAAATTTCCAATCAATACTTAGTATTTACACCTTTAGCAGAAATTACTACATGCAAACGATTTGGCATGCTGGAAATCAATTTACCACATTGGCCAGCAGATATTTTCGCACAGAGATTGGCCAGGGTAGCTTTTAATTCCTCTTAGGTCCGTGGTTTCTTCCGTCGGACCCCTTTTTTCAGAATATGCCATAGATTTTCTATTGGTGATAAATCGGGACTATTTAATGGCCAATTATTAAGCAGTTCAACTTCATGATCTTGAAAGCACGCCACAGTTGTTCCGAGCTCGGTGTGGTGCTGCTCCATTGAATCACTGCTTGACCGTTATGATTTAATTCTAGCAAAGAATGCAACGAAAACATTCCTCCACTATACCCTGATACTTGTGAGCAGTAACGGTTACTTCAATGAATTTCAATTGGCCAACTCCTCTTGCACTCATACAACCTCATACCATCAGTGTGTCAGAGAATTTGACACTTGTACTTAAGCATTCTGGCTTATATGTTTCATCTTTCTTATGAAAAACACGTTTAACTTCTTCACCATAAACTGTAAATTTAAACTCATCACTGAAGATGATACTTTTCCACGTTTCTGAAGATCATTGAAGATCTTCTTTAGATCAATTCAGCATTTTTACCATTTGCAAACGTGACAGTAGAGGTTTGACTTTTGCAATATAAAATCCGTAACATTGTTCCTTCAGATGCGCCTTGTAGCAGCATTTGAGGCATCTACTCCTGTTGTTTCATACCAGTCAATTGTGATTTCAGATGTTGTTGTTTGCCCTGTAATATTCTTAGGAGAAGTTTGTCTTGCCTTTTTGATGTTTTTCCTTGGTCGACCAGTTTTGCATAGTTGCGGAAGAGTTTCCTGTTTCTCTCCATTTTTTACTGATTTCAACAACTACACTTTGACATATATTTAATTTGGTAGCTATTTTACGAGCAGAATTTTTCTGTAAGTGCTTGTCAATAATCAAATTGCGTATTTCATTATTGGTTGCTTTACGTCGCCCCATTTTGTTGTAGCATGTGATTTGGGTCCCAAAAAAATCACAGGGAAGCTGAGAATTTTTTTTTGTATGCATTAAGCTTACTACAACATAAAAATGCAAATTAAGTTAGAGTCAGCTAAAAATTTCCCATATTTTGAGGGGTGATTTGAAATTTTTGAAACGTCAGTCTGGGTGATTGGACATTTTTGAAGGACTAAAAGTATGCTTAATGTTCTGTTGTAACAATATGAATGGATGAATTTTGTTGATATTTTTTTAAACATTTCTACATATCTGAAATCTATTGCATTCTTTTCAATTCGTATTTTTCTGTTCATTTTTGAGCAAAATGACATCAAAAATAAAGATGTATGGAAATTGTATATTTTTGCAAATGAGCTATGGAGGATAGCACGCGATAAGTTGAAATTAATAAATTTTTAACAACAACCATATTCACTTTTCAAATAATACCGAGTGTATGATTAATATGTCCTTGAGAATTTTTTCATGAAGTGACTGGCTCAACATAGCGTGTCCGTGTTAAGGAGAAAACGCAGTGATTCTCCAATTATAATGAGATCATTATCAGAGGTGTTTGACTTTCAGGAAGTTGTCAAATAAAATGACTTTTTTATGTGTTTCTTACAGATAAATTTTATCATAAAAATGTTGTTCATCTAAATTAACATCTTTAAGGCCATCTTTGTTCCTTTATCTATGGAGCAATCTAACAATTACTTTATGTGGCGCTTATATGGGTCTTAAAATTTCATCTTTCTATAATGTGATATCTAAACGTTTGTAAATTTATGCAGATTGTTTTGTTGATTATTTTTGTATATTCTTTAGCTTTATTGCTATGAAAATCCTTGAAACTTTTAGAAAATATTTAAAGACAAATTTGGAATCATATTTTAATACATTTTTGAGCAGTTAATCGAAAAATACCCTGAATGCACAATTTAAAGAGCAGTATCATCACCGGTATATTGTTTTTGGAAAATATTTCAAAATCTTTTAAGCCAGATAGAGAAAGAAGTCTGAAAAAAACTTGAAAAACATATAAGTAGGATACCAACCAGCAGAACCTAGAAGTCTTAAGGTGAATCTCGAAGACCTCGGTAATTCGCAAGGGAAAAAGACAGCCTTTCTATTAGCGACAACATGATCTTTCATATAAATGAGATCATTTTTGTAAAAACTCTAGAAAACATAGATCAGTCGTTTTTAGACATTTCTCAGTTTCTTTTCTGTTTTTCTCTGTTTTCTGAAATGTGTGAAACCAGGTATTCGATATAATGCTAAAAACTCAAGGCAATGTATAAAATAAAATCATTTGCACACTTTTTCTAGGCACTCTATAAATAGGTGAGTTTATTTTAAGCAATGTGTAAAAAAACAAGCTGCATTCCACCTTGTTGCTATTGGCTAACTGTTCGCTGACTCCATTGAATAAATCCAAGCATAGGATTCGTTATAGCTAAGCAGGAATCGTTGTATACGAGCACAAAGTATATAATTATAAGATGATGGTGGAAATTGTATAATATTTATGTTTTTCCAGTAATTTGCTGAAACTTTTAGGCACCACCTCGTGTTTGGATAGTTATTTTCTGATTTGGGTCACACTCTTTGCGGGATAATTAAGTTGAATTAACTAATTGCTCCAGATTAATTCTGAAATCATCTCCTTGCAGAGTACTCAGTCTTACAGATATCTTTCCACACTACAGGAAATAGGCCCGAATGCACAGAGTCCATTTTAGTCATTTCTCCTTCGAGTTACTATTTAAAAATATTCTCGATTATTTAAGTTCCACGAAAAAAATCAAACCACTTTTGCTGTCTAAACTTGAAAAGGAAAGTCCTTCGTATTTTTCTTACATATGGTATAACAACCTATTGATCTTCATTTGCCAGATGGTTATATGTTACGTGAAATCCCAACATCCCAATGAGCACACATGTGTAGGCCAACTCTTGGGCCTACAATTGGAGCCAACTTTGGTGGTGTCCGCCAACATTTTGCCATGTTCTTATCAGTGGAATAGTTATAATGGAATAAAAAGAAATCTATTTTGTGGGATAAATAAACAGATTGCAGTTTCATTCCTAGGTTGTTAACGTCTTAGTTTATGGTTTAAATCATTATGAAACATCCTGTAATATAGATATTACAACTTAACAGTTTCTTCCATAATTGCGCTATTTCTAAAACAAGAAGAGCTTAAAGGTTTAAGTCGTGTGATAGTTATAAAGGGTATTATGTTTGAATAAGGTTTAAATTGTATTAAAGTAATATAATTTATTAATTCGTATATTAATGTAAGATATCTGGTGATCAAGGATGGGTCTCGTTAGTCTCGTGTGTGAAAGTAACATATCTTCTTTAATTATTGTATCAGCATTAAAAGTTTTTGCGTGTGGTGTGCCTGGAAATTATTTAATGTGCAGTTGTGATGTTTAGAGTTAAAGAAGAAGCAACCAACTTTCGAAAAAGAATAAAAAGACTTTTTAATGTTGCAACCGTAACTGAAATTCTTAAATCTTGAATCGGATTCTTTTTATATTTACACAAAATATATTAAAAACTTCCTTGAGATTTATGCATAAGGAAGCACTTGTATAAGGATTTATGTTTAAGGCTGTTTTCTCTAGGTAATATAATTACCTATTTAGTACTAGCTGATATGCCTGGCGTTGCTCGGTCTGTTTGTTTGATGAAATTTAGCAATATCTGAAATTGAATATGAATAACAACACATGACAAATCATAATAAAGTTAATATTCACTTTGGAAAAACGAAAAGAATTCTTTTAAATGCTTGAACTGGAATTTTGTGTCCTATTGGGTTTCAAGGAAAATTCGACATTGCATCCTTAACATTTTAGAATATCAAAGAAAGGCTATGAGTTAATTATTTAAGAGTAGGAGTTGTGTAGTAATATACAATTGATTAAAAATATATACTCCTTGTAATGAAAAGTTTGTTTTATTCGATTTGTAATTTCATCAACTTTTAATAATTTGTTTTTCAACTATACTTCTCATCATCGGACCTTCATCACTAGATTTCTGATTTCTCCTACTTTTATATGCGTCGTCTGTTCTTGTGTATCTTTCTGTGTTTCTACTGTGACTGTTATTCTACAGGGCCTTCTCTTCACCTGTGTTTTTTGTCCACGTCAGTCTCCATAAGACTTCCATCTCATTTGTATTTCTCCACATTGGGTGACTTTTGTTATTTCATTTTGTTTTATTCTATTTTCCATTAAAAGGAGCATATATTTTTAATCAAAAGGGTATGAGTATTGAATTATTTCTGTCTATATTTAAAAAAAAACTTCACAAATGGATTGAGAGAGTTCAGGGACTCTGTTTACAGCCTCATCAACATCCCTCATCAACACGTAACTGTTTCGATAGAGTTGTATTCAGTCAGAGAGCATGGAATCATGTCCAGAATGTGGTTGTTCATATTGACAGTATCAGTTTTTGCAGCAAGAATTGCCCTGTCACACAATAGGTTGAGATCTTTATAATTTTAATACGGTTAGATAAACATATAAAAAATGAATTTTATCTAGTTATTAGCTCATTAGGGAAAGTACTTTCACTTTTTCAGCAAAAGCTTTAATAGCTGCACGCTTACATCACTCCAAATATTTAAATAAAATAAATAAGAAATAATAATTGTTTTATTTATTTATTTATTACTTTTTTTTAACTACATGGTGAGTCACAAGTTATTCTGCAGTGGCTGGTCGGAGGTGGCATCCGCTCACAATAACTTTTGAATCACCCTGTATTAATTAAGAGGACAAGGAGGGCATTCTACTCTGGAAGTGTAACTACCAATGCAGAATATTTAGAGAATAAATAACTGATGCGAAAGAACTTTTAACAGTTTTGGGGTGACGAAATGAATGCTTCTGCCATTTCTTTTTTACCAAAAAAAAAAAAATCCCTAAAAAGGCGTAGCCCATTTCCGTAAAAAATGCGTCAATGTATAGTTTAAAGACCCCTGTAAGTGTGATTTACTTTAAAAAGAACAAAAAAGAAAAA
>JAHWFO010037539.1:2666937-2715306 GCA_023313115.1 Rhysida immarginata
AAAAAAAAAAAAAAAAAAAAAAAAAAAAAAAAAAAAAAACAATTTAAGTACCTTTTCAAAAATATTTTAGGTTACCAGGTTTTCTTTTAATTTAAAATTTTAAAATCAGTTAGTTAATATTTGATAAATTATGTTAGGTTTGTTTATTGATAGCAATTAAACTTTTAAATATCCTTCCAGTTTAAATGTCCTGCCTTTACAAATATTCCATTATTATCATATTAACAAAAATTAAAATTGCATTTTTTTATTATCTTAAAACAATTTTGTGATGCAGCTTTTAAATTTTTTTATACATGCAGTATAAACGTCTGATATTTCAGTAAACATAGGTATAAACGTTTTTATTGTGATGAATACATTAAAAAAAACTGTCACGCAAGAAATAAGCACCAAGCTCTTACACCCGTGTATAATAGCTATTTCAAAGCTAAACAAAAAAATTAGAAAACGAAACATTTGCGCTGTAGATTTCCAAAGGATGACATTCTTTGTAAAAAGTGGATACATCTTTTATTTCGGCAACAAAATTATACAGCATTTTTTATTAAACATTAAATTAATGGCAAATTGATTGGCATTAAATTTACCAGGTTAAAATTGAGTGCAGGGCACAAAACATTAATTCATGTATAACTCTGATGAATATAATCATGAATCCATATCAGATGACGCGTCTCAATATTATCCAATCCCTGATATTAAAATCTTGTCAAAATATTGTGATTCGGCAGGATTCGTTTCTAGGTCTGTAATTAAATCTATAATCTGCATTTAATGTAAAGAAGCGTTGAAAGAGCAATATCAGAGCTACCACAGCCTTAATTTCATTGAGAAAAAAAATAAGGAGGCCTTATCACACCATCGAAAGATGTAGTATACCTGTGCAAAATTTCAGAAAAAAATTAGGAGTGAATTTTATAATCTAGGAGAGCAAAGAGCAATTAAATTGAATATGCCTATCAAAATTCTAGCAAAAACATTACATTTTATAACCGAAAACAAAATTAATATTTTCACTAATTTAACTCACCATTCATTTGAAATGAGTCCTTCTGACGATCATGTGCTTCGACTTATTAGACTTATTGTCATCACATACTGTAATATTCGATATCACCATGAAACCAAGCGACTGACAGAAAAAATAAATGAAGAAAATATACGCAGTGTCTTATCACGACTTATTATATTTAAAAATCAATAAAGAATAAATCAATTTAAATTTTTGTGTAACTGAAGCTATTTTCGAAACTCCATTGGTAATACTGTATGAAGAGGCTTCAAATTTACTTTTTATTTAGCAATACAAATGAAAATATTTATTAGGTATTAAGACTGATTAAGTTATAAGAATCAACTTTATTAACAATAAAAATCAGTTAAGACTGAAAAAATAAATTCATCCTGCCTCTAGATTCATTTACTTTCACCATGGATGAAGAAATAACTTTGCTTCTTCAGTTTTCTTCATCTATGCTTTCACTTGTCTCTGGCTAAGCCTCCGTTATTACAATAACGATAAGAGTTGCGAGTTGTACGCGCTCTTTTAAAAATTCATAAGGCATTGAATCGGCTAGTGAAAGTCACTGAAAGTATACGTTATCGTTAGTTAATGCAATAAAGTTTTTTTTAAAAAAAATCAGAAAACAGGTTACACTTACTAATACCTCTTAAAGTCATCTACAAAAACAGCTGAAATAACATTGAGAACATACGCCACCTTAGGTTTCTGCCATTCTCTTAATGGCGATCGCTGCACTTCCGGTGGCACCAGTAGCGCTCAGCAAAATGAATACGGCACTGCCAGTCTCTTACTTTCATTTGTCTCTGGTTGGAACCTTTTCCAATCGTTAAGCAGTCACGGAGCCCGCTGTCCGCTGCTCGTCGAGGAAACCATTGCCCCCGCTCCTTCCTTCCTCTTGCTCTTTTCCTGTCTCTCTCCTTCCCCGTTGCCAATTTCCCTTCCGCGCTCGAATCATCTCTCGCCTGCTGATTGGGTCGAGCGTGTCGACGTTTTTCCTGACGCGGATGACGTCGCTCTCCTTTCCTTCCCGAATGGTAAAATATTCGAGAGTGAAAGTGAGCGTTTGCGTCATCGGAATTCACGATTGTGTTTGAATTCCGTGACAGTTTCATTAGATCGCGAAACCAGCAATTTGTACAATGGACAGTTTTTAAGTACAGCCTTGAATAAAGCACGTAGATATACTGTAGGCAACTCTATTGATACCGTGCTTATTTAAAAAGGAATATAACCTCAGGACCGACAGCTTTCGCCTACTGTAACGTCGTAGATTAGGAACTATTTAATAAACACAAATAAACCTCTGACGCTATGCTTATCTACTGCGTGAAGAAGCAGGAGACACAAACTTCATTTCACCACAGAAAGTTGACTTTTACTGACATAGATGAACACTTTTATCACAATGTGATCATAAAACAATGACCATCATACACTAAATTATATGCTGTTTCATTTAACCATGCCCCCCGTCAAAACACACCGAGTCACCGGTCCGGTCCTTTAATTGGTTTCGCGGCAGGCGGTGATGATTGGTTGATACGTGAATCGCCGCGTGGCTGTTTTTAACATTTAATGAGTGAAATCAACATAGATGCCATTAATGTTCATTACTACGCATGCGCAATAATCTAAACTGTACACTTTTTTTTTTAATAATACATCAGGAAGATCCAAAAACAATTTAATCTACTCTACATTCTATAAGCTTTTTCGAATACCGTTTTCATTTTTGTTTATTTTAGAAACATTCTTAGAAGCTGACTTATTAACAATCAAAATAAGAACTATTTCATCGGAGCGGAAGAGTGTTACTCAGAGTGTCCAGCGGCCAGGAAGATCGTTCTACGAAGATCTTCGAATCACCTCTTCATGCAAAGAGGGTAATACAGAGCTTCCTACTTACTCTGTGGTGATCCTCTGTCGTTATCATTCACTATTCTTTCCTCCATCGGAGTCAAATCATAACAGCAGATCGGTATTGTGCATATATGCGCTAGGCTTAGGAAAAGCTGTGAATTAAGCAAATAACTTTTGACAATAAAGATTGTCTCCCGTTGCTGCAAGATAGCTCTGACGACTTACCTCATTAATGGCCATGCAACAAATCCGTCGGTTGTGTTACGAAACTGTGCCTTATCTTTTTATCTTTTGCCAACTGATTATCATCTTTTCCGGCACTTGAACAACTTTTGCTCGAAGAAATATTAACCAGCGATCAAGCAATGGAACACGTCATTACATCTTGAATTCTTCTAGCCAATATCGTGCTTCTGTTGCAAAAGTGGTACTTTAAACAGGCATATCTTTCTTTCCTTTTGCGTTTCCTTTAGCACATAAAATCGACCGTTTCATAAAATAACCGAAAGATAAAGCAATGATTTTCTTTAAGTGTTGTTGAAAATTATCCCCAGTTCCAAGTATTGTTAAAAGTGACAATAAACATAATACGCTGTTCAAGCTTTCATAATAAGGTTTTAAATCTGCAAAACGGATAAGAAGACAAACAGCTGCAATATCAATGAGAATGAATATATCTACAGAAAGTAGACAAAGCTGTAGGAGCAGCCAGTTCTGACGGTAAGCAAACAGAAAAAGGATTTATAACTTATCTTACTTTGTGTATCATAGTATTAATGCGCACAGCTTCGAATAAGCAAATAAGTTTGATCATTTTTTTCCTTTTCAAATTATTGACAAAAATCAGATTATGGAAGTTTGAGTTAGAATAGTTTATCAATCTCTTTTTCAGATTTCTGATTTACAATGAAGTTGCGTAAGCCTTCAATCGTTAAGCTTCCTCCATCATCGTCGATATTGCGGAACGTGTCGTCGCGAGATGGGATAATCCGACCTCTAAAATACTGCTATCTTGCTCAAATCGTAGCCATAATGGCATATATAATTCATTTGAAATTTGACAAAGTTAGTCATGAGTTGGGTCGATATTTCATTCAATTACTTGATCGATTCCAAAAAAACGTTCTAAATAAATTAAGAACGGTTGCGTTTATATACATTACTGTCAATTTGATAAAACACTTCAATATTAAAATGCTCTTGTGTTTTATTGCCATTTTATCATGAAATTTTGTCGTTAAATTTTCAAATCTTTTAATATTTTCATACAGGATGACCTTAAATACAGACACGTATGTTTAGAGCCCAGTAGCTAATAAACTATATGAAACACCACTAAACAACATTCTACAAACCATTAACTTAGCGTATACATATATTTTCCTTGCACTCCATGTAAGATCTGCATTGGTTTGACTCACATGCAGAATAATTCTTGCTCTCATAGTTATGAAATTAATCAGGTATCTTTTGTGTACTAAACATTTCACAGGGTGCGTTCACAAAGTTTCAAAACTGGTTTCAGAACAAACATGAATGATTTTACCGCCAAAGCTGATAAAGGGAGCACATTTTCGTGTTACAGCAACATACATGGATACATAGAATTAACCTACATTTTAAAACACTTTAGAAAAAGTGTATAAATATGAAATCTAAATTGTAAATTACAATTTAAGTAAACTAATGTATAGAGAGAATTTAAAGAATAAACTTCATTAACTGAAAGGTTAAACGGAGAGTGAAGTTATTCTTTATATATTTGAACAAATAAAAGTTCTTTAATTTATAGGGATTCCCACATAATGTTAAACGAAATGAGCCTCAATTGCTGAAGCGTTATGTGTAAGTATCTATTATTTTTATAAAGAATTTTTCATATTCAATTACTAAAGTGTTTCTACGTTATCATCTACCATTGAAGCAAGCGATTAACTACTACCAATTAGCAATACGTCTCAGAGTAATTAGATTTAGATACTATTAAGCCTAACAGTAATATGCTCTTGATACAAATAAGCTATGGATAACAATATGTCTAACAACTCATAAGGAGTTGGTGGATATATTACAAGCCATATGTTAGCATTGAAACTTTCCAAAGGTAACATACGGCCTCATTAAATCAATTACGTACTACTAAACAAATACTACCAAACAATTCCGACTACCATTAATTACTCGTTATATTCGCTTAAGACACGTTGATACGAGTTTGATATATTACACCCGTGTCTTAGCATTGAAAGTTCCAATGGTATAGTACGGTACGATTAGAACATGTACAACTAAGCTAATTCCCACTATAATTAATTATTCGTTATATTCACTCATGACACGTTGTTACGAGTTGTTTGATATCTTATATGCCATATCTTAACATTGAAAGTTCTAACGGAACCATATGGTACAACTAGGACACGTGCTTCTAAACCAATTCCCGCTACAATTAATTGCTCGTTATATTCACTCATGACATATTGTTACGAGTTGTTTGATATATTACTTGCCATATCTTAGCATTGAAAGTTCCTATGGTACCATTTTGTACCATTAGGACACGTGCTACTAAACCAATAACAATTATTATTTACTCGTTATATTCACTCATGACACGTTGTTACGAGTTGTCTGGTATATTACAAGTCATTTTTCATCATTGAAAGTTCCAACGGTACCTTATGGTACAATATGGTATCAATAGAACACGTGCTACTAAACCAATTCCCACTGTCATTATTTACTCGCTATATTCACTCATGATACGTTGTTACGAGTTGTTTGATATATGGCATGCCATATCTTAACATTGAAATTTCCAACAGTACCATATGGTACCATTAAAACACGTACTACTAAACAATTCCCACTAACATTATTTACGCGTTATATTATTTTATTTATTTTAAAAATCGCGCTCCAATGGAGCAAAATCATGAGGTTTTCCAGGGTTATTCTAATTGGTTAATCTGGATATCCCAAATCCACATTTGAAGGATGTCATGAATATGTCTCTGATGGTCACGACAGTTGAACATCTGGCATACTATTTCAAAGGTGGATAGTATTGAAAGGAAAATACATTTCTTTCCAACACGGAACGATGGGAGGAGGGATGAGAAGTAAGAAGGTCGAGTTCCTTGCTGTGTCCGTTTGATTAAGCCATGAAAGCATGAAGTGTGCTGGGTGAGAGTTATTAGTATATGCTTTTGCAAGCTCTTTTAAGGTTAATAAAATCATTAGTTTATGGTCATTACAAACTAGTGTGATAGATTATATAGGAATCAGATTAAAAGCCGCTCGTAAAATTTTGTTAAAAGCCACATTCAATTTCAAGGTTCCAAATTAAAATAGCATATGTAAATTTTGGGAAGACCTTTGCTTTAAGAATAATAATAATCTCCTTCTAGAGAGGGTTTTTTGGAGTCTAAGGACAAGGAAGGTGAGGCGATTAGCACATCTCAAGATATGCTGTTGATCAAATTTAAGTTGATTGTCAAAGAGGACTCCTAAGATTTTAAGAGAAGTGTTCTTATATTCATTCATGAGACATCCTTACACGTACACGTGACACTAGATCAATATCTTCAATTACTGGTTACTCATATATATTCATTCACGACACGTCGTGACGATTTGTTTGATATATTACATGCCATATCTGGTTATAAGAAATTTTTGAGAGGGGATCATACTGGTATCATTAGACCACGTGCCATTAGAGCACCTACCTATTCCGGCTATCTCACGTTCGAACTTGTTCGTGCTCTGTCCCATATTAATGGATTGGTGAAAAACAGTGTGGAAAAGTAAATTCGTTTTCAAGTAAGGGTAACAAATAATAAGCTCCCTACGAATAAAAATATTCTTTTGATTTAGAGACCGATCTCCCCTTTCAATAATTGTCAATCACGTGCATCTGCATGCGCACCATCTCATTAACGTTTAGAGCCGAACCGATGTGCTCAGCACGCGTTTTTCCCAATGCAAAAATAATTCGTCTCTTCCAGCAATTCAATACATGCACTATCTCTATTGCAACGCAATGCATTGTTGGAATTGTGTCTACAAACGGACGGACGGACGGACGACTGGTCAAACCGATCACATAAGCAATTTTCAACGAAAATGTGCTAAAATTATTAAACATTTTTGAACAGCGAATTAAAATTCATCGAAATATGACCCTTTGACCAACACAACGCTATCAGCGTTTTTTCCATTGTTCATAGGCTCCCTGGAACTCTTCGCACGGAAGGCTGTCAAGCGACCTCCTCGAAGCTGCCTGGACCGCTGGAATCCTGTCGAATCGCTTCCCTTTCAGGTCTCTCTTAATTCGGGGGAACAGAAAGAAGTCGCTGGGACCTACAACCTGTAGGTCAGGGCTGTAGGTGGCTGAGGCAGTGTTGCCACGTTGAACTTGGCCAAAACTTCGCCAGCGGCGATGCAACGTGTGAGAGGGCGCATTGTCGTGGTGAAGAACCCAATTGTCCTTGATCTCCTGGCGGACGTGGCGGACTCGATCCTTCAAACGCCGGAGCACACCTGCATTTTCGAATCTCCGAGTTT
Organism: Rhysida immarginata; assembly: GCA_023313115.1. Taxonomy (NCBI): domain Eukaryota; kingdom Metazoa; phylum Arthropoda; class Chilopoda; order Scolopendromorpha; family Scolopendridae; genus Rhysida; species Rhysida immarginata. Next base: position 2,674,394 of record JAHWFO010037539.1, read on the forward strand.
TCGACGGGGGTCACTGACACGCACTCACGCCACTAGCGATCTGCACACTTCAGCGTCACGTGCCGCTGGTGCTGTCGGTTAGCTGACACCCCCCACTACTTCACCCTGTCGGTGGAACTGGTCTGCGCGTCCTCCCCTACTCAGGGAAAAATCAGTCTTGAAACTTTGTGAACGCACCCTGTAAATAGCCCTGCAAGCTAAAGTCACTGGTCAGGCGAACTAGATGGTCATCTCATAGAAGAAAATGCATGCCTAATGATTCGATATTCTACAACTTTGTATGAAATCATTCGCTGAATCGACAATCCAAAGTACGGAGTGGGGCGGGGGAGGGGGTCCATCCTCCATGAATATGGTAGAGTTCTCTCACTGTAAGGTGAAATGGAAGAGTTCACTTTATCGCGCTCAATAGGTAGAGCCGTCATAGAGACAGTATAATTTATATCCTCATGCGCGATCTGTGAGCTGCTTTTTTTCACTCAAGCCTCCTTGCAACCGCTTGTTGCAGCCTATTGTTGAAGTCCCAGGATTTAAAAAAATTAGACCATTTAAAAAAATTTTCCTTACCTATTCCTCCCTATTGAGCACGATAAAGTGAACTCTTCCATTTCACCTTACATTGTGATCTGAGATACCTGCTCTGTTGCAGTTGCAGAATAACAAAATCAAGTAACATATTGAATAAAATAAGAATTGGATATAAATCTTAATAAATTAATGTTTTTTCCTTTAATTCCGCGAGAATAAATGCGGTAAAACCCAATAGAAAACAAATTAACATAAAAAAATAATAATGAACATATTTATTTTAGAAAAATTCTAAAAAACTCCCCTCCCCTCATAAAAATGTAAAACTCCAGATTAAAATATTAAAAGTTTTTGAGAAAATGATGATACACAGTATACCAAAAAACCTTAATTATACAAAATGAGGAATTCTTCCATGTGCTGAGGCCAATTAATTATTACAATTTGTAAAAATAATCATGGAGCATGAAAAACAGGGCGGAGGTATGTAGGTGCTTGAAGAATTTTTTCACAATAAAATAAGATAAGAAGTTGATGAAGACGAACTTGGAGATAAATTTTGAAGTCATACACTGAGTGGCCAAATTATTATGACCACCTGACAGTTTTAGGCAAATGAGCTATTGCGTCAGAGCGCTGCCGCTAGAGGGCTAGATAGCTATAAAAAGGGAATGTAGGTGAGGTGAACCATCAGTTGCACTGGGTTTTTTGCGACGATATGGGCAAAAAACGTGCTTTAACTGAGTTTGAACGCGGAATGATCGTCGGCGCGCGCAGTGTCGAAACCAGTATCAGCAAAACAGCTGAACTTGTGAAGTGTTCAAGAGCAGCAGTTATTAATGTTTACAGAGAGTGGACTACCAAGCAAAAAACCGGCTCTCAACGTCAAGCGTGTGGTCGTCACAGGCTCCTCAATGCTCGAGCTGAAAGGAGATTGGCCAGAGTTGTCCAGGGCGACAGAAGAGCAACAATGCATCAAATAGCGGCAAATCTTAATCAAGGACAAACTGTGACCGCCTCTGAACGAAATGTTCGCCTCTCATTACACCGTTTAGGCTATGGAAGCCGACAACCAATTCGAAAGCCTCTACTGTCAGCCTTGAACAAGAGCAGACGTCTCCAGTTCGCCAAGGAGCACAAGGATTGGACAGTAGATGAATGGAAAAGGGTCATGTGGTCGGAGAGTCACGATTTCAAATGCATCACGCAGATGGCAGGGTTAGAATATGGAGAAAACAACACGAAAGCATGGACCCCACCTGCTTCGCCACAACACTTCAAGCAGGTGGCGGCAATATTATGGTTTGGGGGATTTTTCTTGGCATTGTTTGGGTCCTTTGATTCCTCTGCACGGACGTGTGCGTGCCCAAGATTATTTAAGTATTGTCGCAGATCAAGTACATCCCGTTATGTTAATGGTGTACTCTGACGGGGATGGATATTTCCAGCAGGACAGTGCTCCTTGTCATAAGGCTGGCATCGTCCTCAGATGGTTCGAAGAACATGCCGGAGAGTTTACCTTGCTTCGTTGGCCTGCACAATCGCCAGATCTCAATCCTATTGAGAATTTGTGGGATGACATCAGGCAGCGGGATCCAGCACCATCAAATCTGCAGGAATTGGAAGGTGCAGTTCTTCAGAGTTGGTCTCAAATTCCTCCTACAACTTACCAACATCTCTTAGAATCTATGCCCCGAAGAATGCAAGCAGTAGCAAGAGCGAAAGGTGGCCCAACACTGTATTAAGGGGGTGGTCATAATAATTTGGCCACTCAGTGTAAATTTTGAAGACATCAATTTTGAAACTCGAAATTTAAGGTGAAATTTTCAAGAACGTATGAATGTCCAACTATAGCCCAAAACTTGGATAACCAGCCAATATATAGTCCAAAAAGAAGAAAAAACGAATGTTCATGATTAAAACATAACACTTAACGTTTTCGAACGGAACGAGCCATTCATCTTCAGAGCACTTATAATGGAGAGTGATATAAGAAAAAGGAAATAAAAAATAATAAAGAAGGGAAATCACATGACAACCAAAATCACATGACATCCCAATCTCTATGAATGTCATGTGACGCTTTAGCTAGAGTATTCTTTGTTTTATTAATATAATAGGCCTCTTTAATAATTCTCTTTTTCCAATTTTCCTCCCTCCCCAAAATTTCGACTCCCTCCAATTAATTTTATGGCCAGTACAACAGCAGTGTCTAGCTAAATTTGTTATAGACAATGGAACTTGCCTTAGGTCCTCTAACATCTGGAATTTTCAAAGTAGAGTTCCAGCGGTTGAAAGATTTAAGATAAGGCACATCGACCATTATACTAATACACTATGTGGTCAAATGTTTAGGGACACCCCTTGTAAATCATGGAATGTGCCAAATGTTGCATGGCAATTACATGTAAATTATTTAAATAGCATCACACACCTTCAGACACATACCTGATTCGTATTATTAAAATATGGGTCGTTCAATAGAGCTCAGCGACTTCCTACGTGGAACCATCATAGGATGCCACTTGTGCAACAAGTCAGTCCGTGAATTTTCCATCATTCTATAATGGAAATAGTCCGTACACCGTATAATTGCCTGGAGAACGTTTCCTACCTGACTGTGGTGCCCACTGTGAAGTTTGGAGGAGGTGGCATCACGGTATGGGATTCTTATTCAATGGGCAAGTTAAAGATACAATGAATCTGTTGCTTATGGAGACTTCGTACACAACTGTGCACTGTCAACATTGTGGGACAATTCGGGAATGGCCTTTTCTGTATTAACATGCTCCTTGCCATAAAGCAAGCACGACTGGTTTCAAAACAACAGGGTTAAAGAAATGGATTGACCTGTCCAGAGCCCCGATCTCAATACCATTGAAACCTGTGGGATGATTGCAACGTCGACTATGAGCCAAACTACGCCGTCCTTTATCCGTGGTTGAACTAACCAGTGCTCTGAGGCAGGAGTGGAGCAAATTCAAGCTTCTTACTACCACAACTCGTAGAAAGTCTTCATTCGAGGGTGGAGGCTGGCATTAGAGCAAAAGGGCGTGCCACCGTTTACATTGAAGACTGCGACGCAGAAATGATGGTGTCCCTTAACTTTTGATCACATAGTGTATAAATTATCACTTTTCGGATAATAAAATTTCACAAGCAAAGCGCGATCACGTAATGTTAGCATTACAAACCAGTCTTATCAGACGCCGAAATATATTCAGTTTTCTTTATAGTCACCAAACTGTAACGGCAGATATTGAAATTTGCAAGTTCTCGCGATTTTTTGAGTGACGGTATGCAACACTTGAGTAAATGCCGCAGCTTATTTTCCAATAGCGATGAAATCCTGAATTACTTGTTTATTTTTAGAAATCACAGCCCACTTCAAGAGTGTGTCGACCAAACTTGCTGCTCTTAACTAGTGATTTTGTAGTTGTCATGAACCCCTTATGAAAGTGGGAAAAGTATAACGTTGTGTCTTACGTAAGCAAAATTGAAGCAAAGTGAAGCGGACAAATCAAAGCCATGAATTCTCTACACGTATCTTAAGTGAGCGAATTCTAGCGGAGAGCGGCCGAGGGGCAAAGCCAATAGAAACGAAGAGCTGAGTCACTTTGTTATTTTTGCGGGAGTCATATGTCCGAAAATATTTTGATAAATTGCGTGAAGATTAGGACAAACCTTTCAGAAATTTACGGTTTTTGTTATGATTATAGCTATAAATATACAGGTTTTTTTTAATAATTTCCCGGAAAAAAGGCAGAAAAGTAAACAGAATGTGTACTAATATGACAAAAAAAGGAAGAAAAAAATAGAAAAGTAAGTATGTAGATAATAGTAAATAAAAGAAATAAAAAACTCTTTCATCACAACAAAAATTAAGGAAAAATACGACCTGAACCTCGAAGCGCTTTTCGACAGCAAGGCTATCATCATTCAGCAGGGACCAAGGAGTACACTAGGGGGAACAGAGTGAACTGACTTGAACACGACAATCGAACAGTGAAGTGTACATTTCTTCAGATGGGATGAAAGCATCACTTTCACAAAGCTCATCGAACCAGAATAAATTCCAAACGAAATACACTGAGGTAGTCAAGAAGCCTAACCAACCCAAGCGGTCTTCCATATTATACAAAAAAGAAAATGAGATTGACGATTTCAGAAACAAAATACAAACGAAATAAAGAAACAAGGAGAAAGAAGATTATCACATCTTCCAGTAGTCCGGGAAAGAGACGTTGCTGATGTCTTCAAAGTTGATGTCAAGAATGTGCCTTGGTTTTCGATACTTCATATGCCACTTCATATCCATTGAGTTCTTCAGTATTCCAGTCACTAGGTCATTGTCATGAATCTTCATCTTCTGCACCATAATCAAAAGGAGATCCTGTATAAACTTTCCGATGTGGACCATGTCTAAATCCGAGTGGATGGATTGGTGTTTCACAGTCCTTCTGTCAAGCTGGGCAATGGTCCTCAGGGTAACATTCTGGAATGACTGTAGCTCACTCCATCTGCTTCTACAGATAGTCGCCCACGCAGGCTTGCCTTAGACGAGTATGGTCCGATTAATCGATTTGTACAGAAGTAACTTATTGTCAATGCTGAGGGTGCTGTTGCGGCCCAGGAGAGCTATGAGACTGTACTTAGCCCTCTTCGCTTTGTTCACAGCGTAGGTCACGCGACGATTCCAAGAGAATCTTGAGTCGATGATAACGCCAAGATATTTGTAGTCTACCCAGTCAAATTTTTTATTGAATAGAACAAGAGAGTCTGGGGGACGCTTCAACTTTCTGTTGAAGTACATAGCCTTGCACTTTCCGACATTAAGACTTGAACACAATCAATGACAATCGAACAGTGCAGGTAAAACGAAACGAGTGGTCCGAAAGCAACGCTTTCACTGCCATACTCGTCCAGAAAGTAACCACGGGAAGTACACTGAACTAGGCAAGAAGCCAGATGAAACTAGTTAAGTCATCTAGATGATAAGATGGAGTCCTTTCCTATCAGGACGATAGTGTTGATTGTTGATTGACGAGGGACAAGGGACACGAGGAGCTAGGAGATCCAATAATCGGGAAATATCGCCTTTTGGATGTCGTCGAAATTGATGTCCAGGAGGTGACGTGGCCTGCGATGTCTAAGAAGGCTTCTGAAGGTAAGCGGGTGCTCAAGAATACCTGCAACCAGAGGATTGGGATGGTCCTTCATCTTTGGAAGCAGTTTTTCATCAATTCCTGGACGTGATTCCCAAAGGAAGGTATCTCAAAATCGTCGGCAATAGAAGTATTTTTTGCAACTCTCCTGTCAAGTTGAGCAATGGTCCTCAAGGTAACGTTTTGGTAAGTTTGGAGGTCTTTCCACCATCTGGACTTACATATTGTGGCCCAGGCAGGCATACCATATAACAGAATGGTCCGGATTACCATTTTATATAGCAAAAGTTTGCTATCTATTCCAAGAGCGCTGTTTCGCCCCAGGAGGGCGACCAGGCTGAACTTTGCCTTCTTAGCCTTATTGATAGCATAGGAGACGTGGTCACCCCAATTTAGCTTGGCATCTATCACCACTCCGAGGTATTTGTAATTCTTCACCCATTCGAGCTCTCTACCCGAAAGAAGGAGAGGCTTCGGGGGTGTCCGAAGTTTCTTGGTAATAAACATAGCTTTGCACTTGTCGACGTTTAGTTTGAGTCTCCACTTAGCAAACCATTTCTCGCACTTATGTAAGGCATTCTGCAATCGAGATATGACATGAGCGGGAACGCGAGCAGTGGTCATGATGGACGCGTCGTCAGCGAACAGATACAGCTTGCATTTTGTAAATGTTGGGAAGTCATGGATGAAAAAGTTGAAGAGTGCAGGGCCAAGAACAGAACCCTGGGGAACACCAGCTTTGACGTCACACGGGTTTGACATGGAGCAGCCAACCTTTACACGAAATATCCTGTTCGACAGAAAGGATCTAATCAAGGCAATAAGATCGTCCGGAAATCCACAAGTAATCATTTTGTGTATTAGGCCTTCGTGCCAAACCTGATCAAAAGCTTTTCGGACATCCAAAAACACAAGACCACCATATTTAGCGCAGTTAAGAGGAGTGTTTAAATCTGCAACAAGCCTCCAGATCTGGAGTTGGCAGGAGTGACCTGATCGAAAGCCGAATTGCTCTTCACGAACAAGATTGTTAGCCACACAGAAGTCGTTGAATCTCTTAAGAATGATGCGTTCAAACACTTTTGATAACATAGGTGACAAGCTTATAGGTCTATAGCTGACAGGGAGAGCAGGGTTTAGACCAGGCTTCGATATGGTAACGATTACAGACTCTTTCCACTTGACAGGAAAGTAACCATGTCTCCAGCAGTCATTCATGGCCCTGGTAATAGTCGCAACAACATTAGGAGGTAAGTTCTTGAGAGTGCTATTAGTGATGGAATCGATACCTGCTGCTTTTCTGCTTTTAAGATGTTTGATGACATCGGAGATTTCCTGAACACAGGTAGAAATACGATGAGTGAGCTCGTATGCGATACATCCATCGTTGACAAGACGAATATTTGGGGAAAACCTTGAACACGGAAAAACCGAGTAAATATAGAGAAAAGACCACGGTTTTAGGCCAATACAGAAATTACACCAAAAGTGGACCAATTAATGATTGGGCAGTTGAGTCCACCATTGGATTAATGCTGAGTCACCAATGGGACCTAAGTCTGAATTTAGTAGTAAATTATGATTGGTTTTTTGTATGGCCATACTTTCAAAAGCGTCTAGCAGGTGTTTTTTATTTATTGGATGTAATAATTTTAAATTATCGATGGAAAAATCGTGACGTCTCGATGGAATTAGATTTTTTTAATTTTTATATTATGTTTTATAATTAATTTAAATAAATATATTATTTTCTTTAAACTAATACCTTTTACATTTTATTTACTATTATATAGTAATAATAAAATTTATGATTTACTATTAAACAGAGTAAAGTTTTATTAAATATTAAGATAAAAGTCTTATACTTTTTGCTGAAATGAATAAATTAATGATAAAAACAGAAATACGTGGATTGTGAAAGTTAAACCGGGAATTTTAGGTATAAAAATACAGGTTGGGCGCAAAGTCTTTATAATATTTAAAAAAAAAATCACCAACAAAAAATGTTAACCTTGGAATGAAACTGTTTGCGGGAAATAATAGATAACTCAAAATGTTTTTATGTAGAAAAAGCTGTGTGTGTGGCATGGTATATCATAAGTGATTCTATTATTCAGCCGCAGCGAAAATCAAAACAACATTTGGTAGGATCCAACAATATTTTGGGAGTATAAAACGATGGCATTCCAGGTTCAATGAACCGGCTGTTTACAAGATGAGAAAATGAGAAAAGATTAAGGAGGGGTTCTTGTTGTATCGGAAGAAAGAGTTTAGTAAGTGCGGGAAAATCAGCGAGAACTGCATCTCGCCAGTTACAAATGCCTTGTTCAACCCATCAGAAAGATCCTTCATAAACGTTTCCAATCGTATGCATACAAATGGCAAGTTGTACATAAGATTAAACCCAATGATAAACCCATGCGCATGATCTTTGCGATAGACTTGTTGCACCGTACTGACGCAGACAATGATTTTCTAAAAAATATGTAGCCTTCTCGGATGAACAAACATTCCATGTTCCGAGCAAAGTTTCTAGGCATATGGGGTTCCGAAAATCTTCATGCTGTACGTGAACACATTCGGGATACGTTTGGCTTGGTTTGGTTGGTATTAACGTCCCTTTCAACTACTATAGTCGTATCAGAACGGCATTATAGGGCCCGCAAATTTTGCCTCGAAGAAGTCGTTTAACGTGCAGCCGCCAAGCGACTACAAGGGACCAACGACTTTATTTCACTTCCGAAGGATGTGATTTTCCCCTGATTTTCAGAATGATGTGCATGATCTCAGAAATTTCCCCTGAAAAATGCTCGTCGTTCTCGGCCGAGGTCGAACCCGCGTACTCAGGCATCAGAGGCGATCACGCAATCACTGAGCCACCGAGGCCGATCATTCGGGATAGTCCGAAAGTTAATATTTGGTGTGCACTCTTACATGATGGGATTATTAGACCCTTATTCTTTTGTGAGACTACAGTTAATTCAAATAGCTTTCTGGATATACTTAATACAGAAAACATATCCCAACTTAAAACAAACACCTCACAAGAAACAAAACACGGATACCGTCCGCAAATTTCGCCCACAGCGTTCGGATTCGCTTTTGATTTCGGACATTTTTTTTCGTAGGATGCTTTTTTTTTTTCGAGATATTCAAAAATTCCAGGTTTAATGACTCACCCTGTATACAGAGAATGAGTTGCCATAACATTCAGGCCATCGTTAACTTAGATATCCCTTACTTTTGGTATGGTCAACTATTATTACTCACTTATTTCATAGTGGTATCGCTAAATCATTTAGACATTTTCGTCCTAGAAGAGAAACCCAAAAACATATAGATCGAAAGATTTAAAAGCATATTATTAATTTTAAAAAATGTTGATATGCAAATTTTGCTGAAACCTCTAGAAATTTAAAGAAGCACTTGCAACAGTGGGCACATCAGCTAGTATTTTATATCGATTTTCTTGCAGTAATGAGTTACAGCAATCTTAGCTTCGCCTGTACTTCTTTCACGGTTAATTCTAAAACGTGGCATGAATTATATCAGCATTATTCTCCGTTATTACGTATTGGATTATAATTTAACCATTGAGTTCGAAGCACGTGCAAGACGAAGCTCTCAGCTGTCACAAAAGGAACCAAACTGTGGAACAAATGGGAAAATAAAACGCCTAAGCAAGACGAAAACTGAAAGGGTTCGTGAACGTGAATCTATTAGAGCCACTCGGGGATTGCGAATTGATCAATCGTGGAAAATCGGTTTTCGTTGAAATTCCAAAGGCTGGATGCTTAGAGAAATGCTTTTTATATCTTTAGCAGCAAATCAGATTGCAGCCCTTATTTTTATTATTCGCGGGATGACAAATTACATATATGACAGGCATGTTTATTAATCTTGTGGTATAAATCAAAAAATTAATCATTCAAGAATTTAGTTTATTGGCTTCAAAATTAAATATGGTTTTAGAAAAATTTCATTGCTATAAAATTTACAGCATTAACGATTTCATTATACAATATATTTAAGTCACTTAAAAGATTCAATCCATATGCAGAAAAAATCATTTATAACGCTTTAAATTTAATTGAATTAATCAAAGAGACGAATCAGAAAGCATAAAATTTAGTTAACAACCCAAAAAGGAGCTTTATGTCACGTGATTATTTCGTGTAGTGACAGCAGAGTAAGGAGGGTAGACGCATTGTAAATAGCATAAACAAAAGTTTAATGTAATTATTGGTTTGGTTTGGTTTGTTTGGTATTAACGTCCTTTTCAACTGCTATGGTCATTTCAGGACGGCGTTATAGGGGCCGCAAATTTTGCCTCGCAAGGGTTCTTTAACGTGCAGCCGGCAAACGACTACACGGGACCAACGGTTTTACTTCCCTTCCGAAGGAGATGCGTGATCTCAGGCTTTACCCCTGAAAAATCCTCGTCGTCCTCGGCCGGGATCGAACCCACGTACTCGGGCATCAGAGGCGATCACGCAACCGCTGAGTCAACGAGGCCGATTAATGTAATTATTAGAACTCTACAAAAATTCTGAATATCGTAACCAATTATTAATCATTAAGTTCATTATAATATTATTAAGTTCATTTTAATTATGCAGGTATGCAATTAATCTTCTTTATACAAATTAATGGTATTCCATAATTGAAGAAACTAATGTATAAAAGTAGAATGGTGCTTCCAATGCTCTTCGGCTTAAACCGGGAAAGGTCCATGCCCCACTATGGGGAGAGTGGGGAGCTCCGATCTGCTCGGAGAATAAAAAGGAGGATAATTAGTACTAATTTTGAGCACTGTGTTGTTGGGAGATATGGTTAACGAAACAGAAGTAACATCGACACGATTAAACAAAGTTTTAGCGGCTAATCTTAACAGCTAGATAAAGCTCACTGTTTAATATGTTGTTAGATGCCTCGTCGAACTTGAGCTCGTCCGCTCTTCTCCATTCTTCGAGGGGTCGACTTCTCTGTATTACTTCCATTAATATTTTTATTAAAATCTTTGCCACATCGCAAGGTTTTAAGATATACAGGGTGATTCAGAAAGGTAGGTCAAGAATGAAATACCATGTACAGTTTGTAGCGTAGAACAAAATGTTTCCTATAAACTTGGGTCCGGAAATGCATCTTTACAGAGATAATGCAACTTGTACGAGGTAGGAATGACATTACAATAGGTGTTCAAAATGCCGACCCTGAGCCTCGATGCAGGTGTTTAGTCTGCGGACGAGATTCTCGCGAAATCTGGTGAAATTCGTGGGTGATCACGGTCTGGAAAATGCTGTTGGTAAATCCTTTCCGCTTCAGTAGCATTAATTACCCTGTGCCTCGCCGTAGGCGAGATGCATGTCCGCCAGCTCCGCATTAGTCAAGCGATCCATTGTACGGCAATGGAGTTACATGTTTCGTTTCCTGTCTTTTAAAGGAGAGAACACGAACAATTTACATGTTTAGATCCTAATTTACATGGACCCTACCATTGCCGTCCGGGTAACGCACATCCACTTCTATCTCGTACAAGTTGCATTATCTCTGTAAAGATGCATTTCCGGAACCATGTTTATAGGGAAATTATTGTTCCCCGCTATAAACTGTACATGGTATTTCATTCTTGACCTACCTTTCTGAATCAGCCTGTATATGAGGCGTTGAGCGCAAAAGTGGCCCAAGCCGAAAAAAATATGTTCTGAGAAAATCCACAGAATTCTTCCCTATTATGTATGCAAAATGGAATTTAGCGACCTCTGTTGGTACGCACACCAAACTATGGATGGGCCACAATGGCACTGTAAAAAGCAATCTATCAGCAAGTTATTTCCACATGTTACTCTTTTTCAACATTATTGTTGGTTGGGCCACTATTGCGCTCAACGCCTCATATATAAAAGGAGCAAATATGAGCAGCCAATTTTTTGTAATAATTAATATGGAAAAAAAACTATATAAAAAAACGAAATAATAGTGCCGGGCTATGTCGAGCACTTTTTAAAACTTTAAGAGAATAATTTAATAAAAATCGCCAATGTATCATTTTGAGGACGTTATTGAAATATAAGCTATCTCAAAAAATTACCGATAAAAAAAAACTTTTTTAACTGTTTAAATAATACTTACATATGGAGTCTCTGTTGTTTCTTATTCGAACTGGCTTTGATGAATGTTTGGAACATAAACCGCATGAACTTTGAGTTGTTCTTTGTTTATTTAAAGGCTCGCACTTCTCTAGCTTTGCAAGCGATCGGTTTCAAACAAAACACACACACTAACAATGAAATAGCCTAATCATATTTGGATATTTATTAACGTAAAAAAAATTTAAACACTCGATTATCATTTTTGAAAAATCATGTTTTGGCCAGGTTTTAGGCCATTCTGGCCCACTGTGCTGCGGAGAGATTTTACGAACACCCTTTAGATCCATTCTTCCGCTACTTAATATCATCTGTATCCTTTCTCAACAGTTTCCACGCAAAAGAAGCAAAAGTCTCCAGCAATCAGTTACAATAATTGATAACAACAGTTAGCTATTGATTACAATAGTTTTAATTGAGGAGTGCTTCAATACAATGATATCCAAATTACTCTCATGAATTGAGCATTTTGCGGGTTTGATTGGGAAAAATAGATTTTTGGTATATCGGCTCCACCATGTACGAAAGGAACCAAATTATCTTGTAGCTACCATAGAGGTCGACCATGAATTAAGTTGTGATATTCAGATTTTTCTGATCTGCATCTCAAAGAAAATTTATTGTAAATTTTCTTTGTTTTTATTATTATCATTTTCCATTTCATTTTTTTTTATGATTTTAATTTGTCATCCTTTACCGTAAATTTTTTCTTGCCCTGCCTTCTTTGCTTTCTCCTCGCAGCGATCGGTTTCTATGGAAACTCTCCCTTGCAGCGGATGTTCTTGGGACAGTTTGGAAGGGGGGAGAGAAGGACGGATCTCCGTGAGGAGCGAATGGGAGGGGAGACGCGCTCCCACTCCCATGCCATAGTGCATATCAAATTGTTGGTACGAATATTTATGACAGAGAACATGGACAATTAGATTCTGTTGGACGTCTTTTGTGTGTACAGTGATGGGTCAAGCTATGTCAGGGTCACGATGGGGTTAGCTTAGCCAGTATTAACCCAGAGTACTCTTGAAGTTTGCCGCGTTTGGCCAACACCTCCTAGACAGAAGGCCTGATAACGGAAACGTCATACATTGTTACATGTGAAACCCAGTCGAGCTGTTTCTCCTTTTTATTGAATACCCAATTAGCAAAATCTTGGCTGGTAATGAAGTCGTCAGGTGAAAGTTCATGATTATGTTGCAACTTGTACGAATATCGCTTAAGGATAATTCACAGGGATCGCCATACAATGTTGTACGGCATTCCCCGTGTGCATAAATCTCCGACAGTGATTACATTGGCTGTTCGATCTCGGGGATGGTGAGGAACGGCCACTTCTTGGATGTGCGGCCAAAGAACCCGTGACTTCAAATCGTAGTATTATTTTAGTGACTGCAACATATGTCACAGGTGCTTTACCATCTCGCATTCCATGCATGGGTGATATGTCTGCAATGCCGCACTGGCAATTTCCTTAGTCTGATAATAAAGTTTGACTAAGAGGGCATGCTCGATTAATGACAGCATTCCTATTGCTATTCGCTACTTTCAGTGAATATAGAGGGCGCTGCTATTTTTGAAAAATGGCGGCGAAAGTAGGAATTCTTTTTCCATCTCACAATTCGTTTTCCATGAACATACTTTGAATATTACACTGCGTGATACTTTTCAGTACGTTGGTAGCAAAAAACACTGCTTAGTGGAATTAGAAACAGTTATGAATGCAAAACATATTATTGCTTGTGGCAAAATAAATAAAACAATTTATGGCACTGTTTTTCTTTTTTTCAATAATTTCGAAAGAGAAAATTAAGTGTTGACTTGGATTCCGTTTAAGAGCTTAAGCTACTTATTAAGGCAGTCTTGATGACTTGAAGTCATCATAACATCCTGAGTATTTTCATCCATAAAATCATTAAATAATTCAGTGATGCATTGAGTGTTGGTTGATTTAGGCAAATCAATTGCTGTATTTTCTACATCACCAGCTTCAACTTAATTAATAATGGAATGTAGTTATTCATTATGACTATAAAAAAAACATTATAAAAATGATAAGTTAATAAATTAAATTTTCTACTACAATTCTAAGTACACTTCTAGATTAAGCTCTAAATGTCCGATTTGTTTTGTGAAGGACAAGTTTGTCAAGTGGTCAGTGTGGCAAGCACCTGCAAAAATGTTTAGTTGCTAGTTGAAAAGTTATTAGTGTATGAAATATGTAAGATGACAATTGTTCTTATATAATAATAAACGACCTAATTTTTTGCTTATTAATGACCCAAAAACAAAACAATGTTATCAAAACTAAATATGTTATCTAAAATAAATGCTACTGTAACAATGCAACTGACAATAGAACTAATGATTTTACCGGAGAATTTCGCGCATGTAACCGTATCCTACGTGAAACAAACTTTTAAAAACAAATATTTGAATACTATTTCATTTATTTTAATAGTATATGTTAAAATATGTAAACAATTTTCATCTTTTATCCTACCATTGCTAATTTCTGTGATGGAAACCTTTGAAGAAAAATATTCAATCACTTAACGTATAGTTTTTCTTTATTGCTGTGTACAATAATGTAACTGTTTAGGCGCTCGTGTACTTGGTTAATGATGTAACATACACGCATGTAACTTTTCTGAATTCTTGAGAATGATGACTCGTCCCCTCACCTCTCTTCTTAAGCCATTTTCTGTATTAATGTTTTCAATATTCCATAAGTTAATAAATTAACTTTAACTTAACACTTCAACGTGATAGATTATTTCAAATCGATCCTCAACAGAAACAAATCCTGTTGAGTGAAGTGTTTGCTACAGATGCATATGGTAAATGTGGCTTTTTTCCCCATTCTAAGTTTCACTTCCCGACTTTTTCTAATGGCTTTATATTTTGGGAAAAAATGTAAACTTACTGCCTGTAAGATTGTTTTTGATTTGTAGACATACAGATTGCTGTATTTGTTACTTTTCCCTTCATTTCTTTAGCTTCAGCAACGTGTTGAGCCATGAATCCTACTACCGTTCATGTATGTAATCCTACCGCGAATCCTACTTAACTCAGTTCAAGCAAATCCCACAAGGGCGGCGCCACTTAAACTGAAAGTAGCGAATAATCTTATTACGGTGATGTCTATAACCTGACAACGCCATCTGTTGGTCAAAAACCGAACAATTCTAGCATTAATTTTTTTTCCTGGAAAAAAAATCCGATTTCATTTTAATCGTTTCTGTGCAAACAGAATCATTTTATCTGCACTGGTGTTCGAATTATTAAGTTTTAAACCTTTTCGTTGACTTTTGGAACATTCTGCTTATTTAACAGACTAAACATTGATTTGTCTTAGAAATCCAAAAATAATTGTGACTCGCGTCATTGTGATGACTTAGAACCAAACACGTAATATCTCTTGTACGTATATAATTATAAATCTCTTGTTTTTAAATCTGACTGGTCAAGTCTTTGTTAATCCTTCCTCTTTCTAGATCCCCTCATACTTTATTCGATATATCCCATGCAAATTTTCATTTTTTTCAAGTCATTGTGTTCCTATTTTTACTGAAAATATCAAAAAAGCATCTTTCTATTTTGGGGCGTTAAAAATTATCTCATAAAATATTTGAAACCTCCATTATCCAAGGATAATCAATGTAACCACTCAATTTACATTTATCCTAGAGTACTTTATCATAGGCAAAATGCACGGGCTTTTAATATGTAATTGATTTGCGCACAAATTTGATCAAATTATCGACACAAGATTTATTGCCTCAGGGTTAACACTCTTAATTTTGTAGAAATAATTGGTTTTCCTGTTGAATAGCAACGACCTTAATTACTCTATATTACTTCTGCATTGCCAGAAACTATAACCGATCGATATCGATTAAATGTTTATGATTTAAAATTGTTGTAAGATTATGAACATGACGCCTAAAATTTTTTCAAATTGTTTTTCTTCATATTTGTAAAGCCTATATTATTTTTCAGTTAAATTGCTGAACATCTGAAGAAATGTTTTAGAAATTGTTTTAAGCAAGAAACTTCAGAAAACCTTTTACCAAAATGATGATTCTTTGTAAGTCTAAATTAAAAATCGTTACCGTTAATATCGTAATTATTATGAGCAAGCTTTATTTTAACTATTCACTTATCAGCACTTGGAAAAATAGGTTTAATAACGACTATTTTATTTCATATATATCGTCCCATTTAAAATTTTTTCGCATGATTTTGTTGATATCTTTAGTTCTGATTATCATTCTTTTTATATGTTTACCTTAGGAACTTTAGAAGGGTTTCATTAAACCACGATAGCAGCATTTCTCTTTATTAAAAATGTTCTAATATTAATATTCGATGTTTAAGATCTTGAAAGCCAGACAGAAAGCATTCCAGCATTTTCTTTAATAAACAACAAAATTCATTTCAGTTTCATTTTAATCCCAGTGTTGCTTTTAACCAATAAAACTATATTACATGCGTTGATTCAATATTTATTTAAGGAGAAAAATTGTGTATTAAAATATTTAGCCATTTCTAATAAAAACTTCATTTTACTTTTTTCCGCAATGACTGCATCTTCTTCTCATCTTCTTATTTTCTTTCGTACAAACAAGTTCTGAACAAATATGCGGCAAGCTTTGATCCAAAGTTTTCAGAAAGAAAAGGTTTCTTATCAGTTCATTTTCTTACGATAGTCAAAAGGACGGAAAGGGAAGATAAAAAAACTTTCTATGTGCCTCATTTTTATCGATTTTTAAAAAGAAAGCAAGATAAACAGGGCAACAGTTTCTTGAAATAAGCTGAAATACATATATACGGTAAACTCTGCAGATTTCATATACACATAAGCCCACCTAACGAAATAAATCAGTTTTAGAATGTATATTGAAATATAAAGTAATGTTAAAAGCGCTTTAAAAGTTTGTTTAAAACTGGATTCATTTTATACCTTTATACCTTATTTAAAAAAAATTAAAAATTTTATTTCTCGTTTCTGCAGTCGTTTCTCGTCTCGTATAATACTACAATAAGATATCTTTAAAAAAAAAAAAAAAAAAAAAAAAAGAGAAAAATATAAATTTTAAAATAAAATTAAAAAAAAAATTTAAAAAAAAATTTAAAAAAAAAATAATTTAAAATTAAAAAAAAAAAAAAAAAAAAAAAAAGAGTCAAATATGAATTTTACAATATAAAATAATAAAATAGAGTATAAAAGAATTTAAAACAAAAAGTCTTTAAATTTCAAAATAAAAATGCACTCAAAAGCAGAAAATAATTTTTCCTTGCTTAATATTTTCTGTGAACTGTCTGTCCGTCTGTATGTCCGACGATTACTCGAGAACGATTTAACTTTTTCAAATTCTGCTTTCGCTCTTCGATAGAGACACTTCCTGAGCTCACCTGATTAGTTTGTGATTGAAATTAGACTTTCTGAGTCTAATTGGTGAGCGGAGGATACGTCATCGTTTTCCAACTCGGCCTTTTCCTTCAACTTTGGAGCACCTTCTCCTTCTTCTGCTGGAAACGATGAAGCTTTCTCTTTATTCCAATAATTTTGCCTTACTATTGAGACCCCCCCCCCCATTAAATTTTTTTATTGGCAATATAAGGCATGTTATATGTCATTCGAACGGGAATGGCGAGCACAAGACGAATATGACATTCTTTTCGATTTTCGAAATGCTGCATCCGAGAAAATGACCCCCAAAAAGTACTTCAATGAATCCTTATTACGAGCTTTAGCTAAAGCTATATATAAGAATACAAGCATAATCAGTACCTTTATGCGCCCGGCCAGCCATCGTTTGCACGAAAACGTGAAAATGGAAGAACTTAACTGCGATATATCAACTTTTGATGAGCTCTCGTGGACCCCTTCAAGCACGTGCACTAATGTTAAGAATATGAACTTAGGGCATGTAATATATCAATCGAATCCTACTGACGAGTCATAAGTGAATACAGTGTTACTTTTTGTTTATCATTTAAGCATTGTTGATGGCAGCTTGGAGCACGTGCCCGTTATGAAGCTTTGTTGATGCACGTGCTCATTTCATTTTAAAATTCAGTGTTGTTAGGCCTATTGTTAAATGTGTTAATGTTAGGGCGATTGTTAAAAATGGCTAATTAATGTTAGGCCTACAGTTAAAATGACTAAATAATGTTAGGCCTATTGTGAAAAATGGCTAATTTATGTTAGGCCTAGAGTTAAAATGACTAAATAATGTTAGGCGTACAGTTAAAATGACTAATTAATGTTAGGCCCATAGTTAAAAATGGCTAATTAATGTTAGGCCTGTTGTTAAAAATGGCTAATTAATGTTAGGCCTATTGTTAAAAATGGCTAATTAATGTTAGGCGTACAGTTAAATTGACTAATTAATGTTAGGCCTATTGTTAAAAAATGACTAATTAATATTAGGCCTATTGTTAAAATTGCTAATTGAAGTTAGGCCTATATTTAAAAATGATGTGAATGTGTATAGAATCAAAGGTATTTCCGCTGTTTATTTAAACCAAGTGCAAGTAAAAGTGAGATATTCAAATTTAAAATTACATCTGCGTCAGAGCTAAAGCTCCTTGGAATGCTTAAAAGATTATTCCCGACGATGCTTTGAAAAAATGATTTTTCTCTCCTGACGTTTATGATAACTTTGATCTAGCAGTGGAAAGAACATAGGCCCAGTAGTGTAAAACATTTAGACGTGCTAGGATTTCATTCTCATTTCGCGCGTGTTTGGAAAGATTCGTGTGAGCGCTGCAATCGAATACGTAAATTTACATGCAGTTCTCGCCATTGCTGTATATAAAAATATTACAGTAATATTAAACAACAAATTTTTATATTTTTCTTTTCAGCATATTTGAAAATCGTTTTACGAGTTATATTCTTGTTTTTTAGTTGTCGAAGGCGCATATCAATCATGCATTACATCTGATATGATAGGAATTCTCTATCTTTCCATCGTTGTCACATAAATCTTAAGTTGTTGCCTGTCAATGGTTGCATCTTTGTACTCCGACCAAACTTCTGTGCAGGCAGTTTCAATATATTATGACTTGTTGATTCATCAATTATTTGTGCTGCAACTCCAGTCAACGCAAACAGTTTTACAACTGTCTTTGCTTCATTTGATTTTTCATTAAGTCCAGTTGGAATGACTTTCCAGTGAAAGACATTCTTAATCGTTCAGGGCCGCCATCCAGTTGCATGTAGATGCTTCTTTTGACCATTATCAACAATTATCATTATTATTTGACCATTTGCTTCTCTTTGATCAGCTTTTATTGCTCTTTGTGCAGTGTCAAATTGTTCTTCATAATGGTTAATCCGGCCTGTTTTGTTATTCCTCCGATCGAGCTGGCTCGGCTTCTTCGAGAAGTAGGAGTGCATGAACTTGATTAAAGGCATTCTCTAATTGTCTGTCATGTTGACGAAATGTTTCCATAAAGTCAGACATCTGTTTGAGCAGTTGTTCATTTGCTAGAAATGCTTCTTCTGCGGAGTTTATTTCACCTAATAGCTCTTTTCCTTTACGACATGGTTTGTACAGGTAAGTCAAAAGTCATTGTACATATACCTTTTATATGGCTGTGTTTCGGAAATGGTGTGTATAATGAACAATGTGACCGTGCTATCAGGGAATAGAATGTTCTGTCTTTTGGGATAGTTTTGGAGTTTGGCCTATTATAAAATCCCACATTTTGGGTCATGGTTCATTTTCTAACATTGATACTGTATTATTGTCTGTTGCAGTCATTACAGATGGCATTAATGAAGGAGGAGAGGGTTGAGCTGATCATGATGTCCGAAGAAAACCCCTACCGTACTTTCAACGTCCAGCACTCATACAATACCGTCCATATGGGATATTACTTTTCAGAGATACTTGGGCTGTTGAACATAAATCTCGTATAGGCCAGCCAAAAACATCAACCGATGACGCAATTTCAACGATGGTATTGGCAGCATTTGTAAAGATTCCACAACGCAGCACAAGATTGCTTGCAGCTGAGTGTGGCTCAGCCAATCATCCATATCACGGATTTTGCGTACCAACAAGTGGCATCCATTCAAAGTTCGGTGTAACAAAAACTTCCCGACAGACCTGAAGAGTTCTGTACCTGGCCTCTGGATAACTATCGACTGGATCCTTCATTTGCACATAACATTGTGTTCAGTGATGAGGCAATTTTATATCCATTGTGAGGTGAATCGTCAGAATACGACATATTGGAGCGATACGAAATCTCATTGGACAAATGCATCCAAATTTGTTAATGATGTCAAAATTATTGTGTGATGGGGGATATGGGGCGCCCGTTTAATGTCACCAATGAGTAATTACGAATGTTACAGTACACTGTGTTCCGTCAATGTTGACAGAAGATAGCAGTTTCCCAAGTTTTTCTAGCAGGATGGTGCAACACCACACTAAGGACGTAATGTCCGTCAATGACTGGCTAGGCATATTCCTAGTCATTGGGGTCTTCTGAAGTGGCCACCACTATCCCTAATCCTGACACCGCTAGATTTTACCTACCTGGCTACTAGAAACAACTTGTATATGCCGTGAAAATCCAAAGCAACGCATCCTACAGGCCTGTGACAGCATTACTCCCGACGTTCTTGTGCGCGTGTATAATGATACGATTAAGCACTTTCAGTTCTGTATCCAGCAACAGGGACAGCACATTGAACACATCCTTTAGCTGCTGCAACCCTGCTTTTCCAGTGTGTGTTTTTGTTTGGAAAGTGACAATGTTTTTGTTAATAACTTGTAGATAACTGAAATCCGTTGCATGAATGAACTGCTGAGAAACGACTGCTGTTCAACTGATAGGTCACATGATCCCACCTTCCCATTAAAGAAAATGAATCTTGACCTAAAATAACGGATTTCAAGAAGGCGGCCAAACTCTAAAACTGTCCTAAAAGATAGAGCACATATCCTATTTCCTGCTAGCATGGTCATTTTACACACCATTTCCGAACTATAGGTATTTCCAGTGAATTTTGGCTCACTCTTTATTGTAAGAGTGAGCTATAGAAGCAGTTTTCTGGGTCGTTTACGGCCACGAAGTATAGCAGGCGCACAACTGCAGGAACATTTCATATAGATATTTTCGTACTGCATGATCATTTGACTTCTTGTTGCTTTCATCCGTTCATATACCTCTTTATCAATGTTTATCATATCCTCAATATTTCAGTTTTCGTATGTTTCGAAGAGCACTGAAAATTCAACCAAACGTATGTTGCCGAAATCGTAGTCTGGGTGTTGTATTGGACGTTTCTCATCTCGACTGAAGATGTTAGCGCAATATCTAAATGCATGACCTGTTTCATCAAACTTCAAAAGTCTATATCGTTGCTCTGGTTTTAGTGTATTGAGGAAAATACATTTCCTGAAGCTTTCTCGAAGGCTAAGATGACACAATCGAAACACGCTGAAACTTGACGCCCTTTCATTATTTTCATGCAAATCTTGAAGAGCTTATGAAACAAGTTATTTCCTCATGCCGTATTTCTTCAATTGCTTATCTAATTCTGTTGTAAGCTCATTCGGCTTCGATTTTGAGATGTATCTAGCATTGTAATTTTGAATCGCTTCATTTGATCCGTATGGTTGAATATCCATGTTTCCTCGCCAAAGACTGGGAAATGTGAGATTGTACGAGGGGAGATCAAAAGTAAGTTGCACTAACTCGCAATCTTGGGCAAAGCGGAGAAAGGGACATTAACTGCGCAGACTTCGTATAGGACGGTTGCTGTAGTTTCCCGTCGTGTTTTGTGTGACTAGCGGGCTAAAAGCAATGGTGCGTCAACTGGATGTGCACTCCAAATTTGAGGTGCGAGCAGCAATCCGATTTCTATGGGCCAAACGGGTGAATTGCACGGACATTCATCGTGAAATCACTGCTGTATATGGAAATTGAGCGCCGGTGTGATTTTGTTGCACGATAACGCAACACCTCACAAGGCCCGACAAACGTCCTCCATACAGTCCCGACTTAGCGCCATGCGACTTTCATCTTTTCGGTAAGCTCAAAACGGAACTCGGTGGACAACGATTTCGAAACGATGAGGAGGTGAAAGCGGCTGTCACCGTGTGGTTACAAAACGCTGGAGGAGATTTCTATGCATCCGGAATCGAAAAGTTGGTTGATCGTTCGGATAATTGTTTAGCGTCTCTTGGGGACTATGTGGAAAAATGAACCTACATTGTATGCTGCTATAGCCGTGTTGCTTTTGTATAGGTGGTGTAATAAATGGCCATACGGTGGAAGTGCAACTTACTTTTTGATCTCCCCTCGTAGTTGTTTACCCGTCGATCTTCATAGCGTCGCTTCAACAGTTATATTCTTCCACCATTGCTAATTTTCAATGTTTCATTCACAAACACCAAGGATGAGCGTGAGTGGTAACTGATGACAGCCCACACAATTACGTTGGATCTGATTGTGGAAGATGACGCTCTCCTTGTCTTCGTCGCACATGTTGACGTCCATCACTTGTGTGCAGGCAGAATCTACTCTAATCACTGAAGACGTCCATCTAGGTCAAATTCCATTCAGCTCGTCAGTCAGCTCTTTTGCGACACCACTTCAACTGTACAGAACAGTATTCTTGAGGAAATGGTAGTGTGGTTAGAGGGACACGTGACTACAGTCCTACTGTAGTCCGATTAGAAATGGTTCGTCTTGATACAGTTAGTGCTACTATTGGCCTTATCTCTGTCGTGGATGCTGTGCGGGTGTTCGATGCGTGGTCGTGCGAAACGAGATATCTACCTGTGTGCCTACCTTTGGTAGACTACTGCTGCAGACATCAGATAACCACAGAAACATTAGGACCAATATGGGCCCGTTCTGCCGATAAGGCCATCCAGCCTATCAAAGTCCCACAATCCGACCTCTATCAAATTCAGTTAATTGCTGCACAGGAGCACGGCTGCGTGTGCGAGGCATGAAACGTGTTGAGACTACTCTATTGTTACAATACAGATGCCAGAATGATGATTTTTATGTAAATTAGAGAGGAACCGTTCTTCCAGTGGCGCGTCTTTTGGGATATCCTGTACCAGGATCCTTTGAACTTTTGGTGTTGAAATTAAAACATATGTTGCATCCCATCCATGCGATACTCTTGTGTTATTTCATTATAATCAACCGCCTACTTCCATTTTTACCGGCATTGTATTTTAATGATGTTTTACATTATATGATGATCGAAATAATGTTTCCGACCGGTTTCGCCTATTATTCCCGACTTTTTCATGACAACTGAAGAGGTCTTTCATGCTTCTTATTGTAACGAAAAAAGGGTACCTTAGACATCTATGTGATTGGTTACAGAATATGCAATCTTCTCCATTGTCCGTAAACATCTTCCACATGTTCTGATTATTTCCGTCATCATTAAACTTCCTTCGTAAATACAAAAGATCCTCTGTATCACGACGTGCAAAATTGGTCGAGCAACAATCCCAACCATCACTGTTTCTAGCAAACGAAAAGACTCTTGATTGTTAAAATCTAACATGAAATGGGATGTAAATTAAACAAAAAGAAGTCTTTTTAAGAATTCGAATTTTGAAAATTTTATACGGGACTAAATTGTCACGGGAAATAAATCAGTGTCTCAAATTTGGGGTCAATTGAACAACGGGAAGTGGACGAAGAATTGATTGAAAGATTTTACCCAAACAGAAAAGTCAAGTTGAATAAAACGTTGTAATAATAATAATAATAATAATAATAGTAATAATAAAAATAGGGGTTACCTTAACTGTGGATATATACTGAACGACCAATTTCTTAGCGAAACCCTGCTAATAGCGTGTTGCGCCTCCTTTAGCGGCGAGAACTGCCTGAATACGTGCTGGCATGGATTCAATAAACCATTAAGGAATGACATAACCAAAGGTTAATCTAAAACATTCGCGAAACAGTATTTTTAAACCGCCCTATGTTAAAATTGGAAGTTTCTAATGGACCATAATGAGACCATTAAACCACGTACCTTTGAAATAATTTCAACTATCATAATTATTACGTTATATTCATTAATGACACATCATTCCAAGTTGTTTGATATATTACATGCCATATTTTAGCATTGAAAGTTCCAATGAACCATAATGGTTCCACTAAACCAAATTCCTTGAAACCAATTTCGACTATCGTTAATTTTACGTTAAATTCATTCATGACACATCATTTCAAGTCGTTTGATATATTACATGGCATATTTTAGCATTGAAAGTTCCAATGAACCATAATGGTTCCACTAAACCAGGTTCCTTGAAACCAATTTGGACTATCATTAATTTTACGTGATATTCATTCATGACACCTCATTCCAAGTCGTTTGATATATTACATGTCATATTTTAGCATTGAAAGCTCCAATGAATCATAATGGTTCCACTAAACCTGGTTCCTTGAAACCAATTTCGACTATCGTTAATTTTACGTTATATTCATTCATGACACCTCATTCCAAGTCGTTCGATTTATTACATGGCATATTTTAGCATTGAAAGTTCCAATGAACCATAATGGTTCCACTAAACCTGGTTCCTTGAAACCAATTTCGACTATCGTTAATTTTACGTTATATTCATTCATGACACATCATTCCAAGTCGTTTGATATATTACATGCCATATCTTATCATTGAAAAATTTTAAGGGTACCATTAGAGCACGTGCCATTGTTTCGATTTCAACCATTTTCAAAATGGTTCATTCCCGGAACCTTAATTATTAATTGGCGAAAATAGTAATTAATATCCGCTTCTATCTCGTTATTACGATTTGTTTGATATATTACTCTATATATCTTCCCATTGAAAATTGCTAGGCGGGAAAATAGAGGTACCATTTGTGCACGTGCCAATGAACCGATTTAGATAATATTTGTAACTCTTTCGTGCCATGAACCATATTCATCGACTGACGAAAACAGATTTTGAATATCTTTCATAGCCTCGGAGGAGTTTGAGGTACGGACAGACAGACAGACAGACAGACGGACGGACAGACATACAGACACGTTTCTCCACACAGATAGCATAAAGCACCTTTCGGTACTTAATAAAGCGGCAAAAATGATGAACATTTCACATCACTTAGTCTGTCCTTTTTACAATTTTCACCACCAGGGTATCATTTCCTCGGCCGTATTTGAATTTCATTCGCTCTACGGGAGTGTCAAGTCCATTGTTAATCATCCTAGTTTATACAAAAGTTAAAAATTAATATATTTTTGTTAACTAAGAGTGTTTTTTATTTAATTTTATAGGTAATAAAATAATTATAAAATTCTCAAGTGTATTTGATAAGAATTGTTTATTTGTTTACCTTCCTCTTCGACGGTTCCTTTGTGATTTAAAAAATCAAACGAATTGAGTATCTTCTTATTTCACTTCAATCAAGAATTATTACTTACATTTTTATTTTACTTTACATTTTATTTGCTGAAACAAATGTTATTTCTAAGATAAGTCATTGTTAAGTGTTGTTTTACGACAATACATTGTTGGAAGTCAGTCAGCCCTATATGCGGAGAACGTGAAAGAAGATTGTTTCACCCAACCGATTTTCCAAGCGTTCGAATGTAGTTAAATGAAGCAAATCTCCTTTTTTATCTTGAAAACTTCCTCTTGGTTTAATTTACTAAATGTTGCTTATAAATTAAACAAGGGCTCCTATTTTTTCCATGGAACACGATGAACGATAGAGGATCTCGGACGTTTCACCTCCTTAACTACGGACCCTCTTTGAACGGTGAGGAAACGGATCCCGAATGGCTCCAGCGAAACCAAAGCCAAGAACAACACTACTTATTCTTTTTCCCTCGTGAAGGACTGTGGATTTGACAGAACTAATGACGTACTTGCAGTTAGCAGTCCCAATCGAACCATCTTGATGTTGACTACTGAAGTCAACCCCACCCATGCCGCCGCCGCCCGACAATGATGGAACACTTTTCATAAGTAACAACCTAAAGAAAAGGTAATACACTTTCCTTTATAATCGTATGAAGACTGAATGCAGTGAATACCTTAAATCAAACTCTACTTCGAACAAGACGTTTGGAGAGATTCAATATAGAAAGGTCCTAAATGTGAACTCGTGTTTCATCGGAAATTTTCATCAGTCACTTTAAAAATAATTGTGCATTATTACTCGAAATTTAAAAAAAACTGAAATAATTGAAAGAATTAACCTATAGACAATCTTTAGAGAATTTGTGATAAACGTTGACGACATGGGCGATTTGTTTAGAATAGAAACCTCGGAGATCCAATAAAGGCTAATTTATTGTCTTTAATGTGTGATGTTTTAAAGAGACCAATTAGCAACAAAAGGAAGGATTTTCAATCTTCAAATATACACAATGGGAGAGAATAACAGAAATTAGTGATGTGAGATTTACAAACGATTTTATCGTTAAAACACCGTTTAAATAGAATTGATAGACTAAAAAGAATTTTTGTCTGGTGATATGTCTTGTTTCCCTCGAAAGGATTTTGAGAAAATCCAAGTAACTTTAACTTCCCATTAACCAAAACTTGGAACTAAAATTACCGCATCAGATTAGAAACTAAATTGACCTTATCTAAGCATTGTTTTAATGATCAACCTTTCTCCGATTCCTTTAGAAGCAAAAGAATAACGTTCCTCTTTGTACTGTGCTAAATGATCGTCATGGTAAAACAATCAATAATGGATGAGGTGGATAGGATAATCGCCACCCTAATGCAATGCCTGCTTCCTGCCTCCCTCCCGAGAGAAAAAGGTATTACATTGGAATGCAACGGCCTTCAGTTACACTTTGGCGGAATTCACAATCAGCGAACTTTGAGTCATCAAGAAGAAATCGAACATCTGCCCTCATGTCACCCCGGAAATCGAAATTTGGTGTACCCATGATATTGAATTCCTTGAAGGATCACTCAAGTTCTCTTCGGTTATAGGTCACTGACATAACGACTAAACTGAACCCTACTCTTCGGGCATAAGACAAGGTGGTAAAACGGATGGCCGAACGCAGGGAAGAGACACCGACTCAATTACGAGAATTTGAACATGCTAACTTTTAATCCTACCAAACATATCGGACTTAAAATATCCTCATCTTGGACACGTGTATTCCCTTATCAGTGCCAGGAGATTTAGGAGCATGGGTGGCTAATAATGTGCGTGATCTCTCTAATTGGTAGACATTGAAAATATGGCTACTGAGACAATTCGCAAAAGGAACAACTGATAAACGGACGGTTGCTACAAAGTCAGTTAAAACGACGCTAACATTCAGCTAGTTAACGATCGGTTAAGTCCTTTAACCTGCAAACTTTGCACAAACCCAACTGGATGGAATAAGAATAACGTTGACTATGATTGGTTCGTTTTGCTCCAACAACTTCCGCTCAACATGGCTGATTATTTTCCATTAGTGGTTTGATATTTAGCTTATTCAATTAGATGTTTCTATTTTCCATAATTGAAAAAAAATATACAGGGTGATTTAGACAACCCGTATCAGGTGTTTTTCTCAAAAAATACGCATCATACAATAACCTAAAAATATACGTGTTTAACTTTTTTTCAAAAAAGCTATACCAAACTCGACCCCTCCAAATAGCTTATCCATTTAATTTATCCAATTAGGTGTTCGATAATTAACTTATCCAATTAGCTTATCCAAATACCTACGTGAAATTGGTTTAATTAATTATAAAACACCTAATTGGATAAACTAAATGGATAAAACGGAAATATATTTGAAACTAAATAGATAAGCTACTTGGATAAGCTAACTGTGCAAATTATTTGATAAGCTAAATGGATAAGTTAATTGGAAAGCCATTTGAATAGCTATTTGGATAAAACATTTTGATAAGATAATTATCAAACAGCTATTTAGATAAGCTAATTGGATAAGCTATTGGATAAAATAGCTATCCAAATGGTATATCCAAATAGCTATCCAAATGGCTATCCATTTAGCTTATCCAAATAGGTATTTGATAATTATCTGATTTTATAACGAGCTTAATAATAAGCTTATCCAGATAATTGTTTGATAATTAGTTTATCCAAATAGCTATCAAAATTCTTTATCCAAATAACTATCATATTAGCTTATCCAAATACCCGTTTGATAATTAGCTTATCTAAACAGGTTTTTGATATTTAGGATATCTAAATAATTTGATAATTAGTTTATCCAAATAGCTATCCAAATGGTTTTTCCATTTAGCTTATGCAAGTGGCTTATCCATTTAGTTTATCCAATTAGCTTATCCAAATATCTATTTGATAATTGGTTAAGTTAATTATCAAACACCTAATTGGATTAACTAAATTGATAAGCTCATTAATAATAGCTGTTTAATAATTAGCTTATCCAATAATTGTTTGATAATTAGCTTATCCAATAATTGTTTGATAATTAGCTTATCCAAATAGCTCATCCAAGTAGCTGTTGGATAATTAACTGATCCAAATAGGTGTTTGATAATTAGCTTATCCAAATAATTAATTGATAATTACCTTATCTAAATGGCTATCCAAATGGTTTTTCCATTTAGCTTATCCATATTACTAACCCAAACGTCTTATCCAAGTAGCTTTTCCAATTAGATAATCGAATTAGATGTTTGATAATTAGCTTATCCAAATGGCTAATCCAAACAGCTATCCAAATATCCAAATGACGTATCTATTTAGATTATCAAAATCGTTTTTTCAAATAGTTATGCTATTAGCTTATCCTAATAGTTTATCCAATTAGTTTATGCAAGTAGAAGTAGCACATCCAAATAGCTAATCCAGATTGCATATCCAATCAGCTAATCCAAATTGTTTCCAATTATCTTATCCAAATACCTGTTTGATAATTAGCTTATCTAAATAATTATTTGATAATTGGTTAAGTTAATTATCAAACACCTAATTGGATAAATTAAATTGATAAGCTTATTGATAATAGCTGTTTAATAATTAGCTTATCCAATAATTGTTTGATAAATAGCTTATCCACTAATTGTTTGATAATAACTTTACCCAAATAGCTATCCAAATGGTTTTTCCATTTTGCTTATTCAAGTGGCTTATCCATTTAGTTTATCCAAGTAGATGTTTGATAATTAACTTATCCATTTAGCTTATCCAAATAGCTATCCAATTAGCTCATCCAAGTAGCTGTTTCATAATTAGCTTATCCAGATAAATGTCTGATAAGTAGCTTATCCATATAATTAATTGATAATTACTTTACCCAAATAGCTATCCAAATGGTTTTTCCATTTAGCTTATTCAAGTGGCTTATCCATTTAGTTTATCTAATTAGATGTTTGATAATTAACTTATCCAAAAATCTATTTGATAATTGGTTAAGTTAATTATCAAACACATAATTGGATAAACTAAATTGATAAGCTCATTAGTAACAGCTGTTTAATAATTAGCTTATCCAATAATTGTTTGATAATTAGCTTATCCAAATGGCTTATCCAAACAGCTGTCCAAATATCCATATCATTTAGATTATCAAAATCGCTTATTCAAATAGCTATCCCATTGCTTATCCTAATAGCTTATCCTATTTGCATATCCAATTAGCTAATCTAAATTGTTTATCCGATTAGTTTATCTAATTAATTTTTCCAAGTGGCATATGCATTTAGCTCTTTGATAATTAGCTTATCCAATTAGTTAAAAAACATTATCTTTCTGTTTCGCTATCCATTCAGTTAAGCCATTATCCAGCGTTTAAATTAAACTGCTACTTAATGTCTGGTTAAGTCCTCACTACGCTTGGTGCAACGGAAAAAACTTGTAACTGGGACCTTAACCAATAGTTATTTTTAACTAACGTTGCTAATTTAAAGTCCCGGTTAAAATTTTTTGCGTTCACCAAGAGAGATTATGACTTAACCAGACGTCAAATACCAGTTTAACTTAAACGCTGGATGACAACAGTTTAACTTCATGTTTAGCGATGCAAATGACATTCCGAAACGGAAATATCTTTTAACCCTTTCATGCATCATGGCCACTACAGTGGACAGCTATTATTTTCTGCTATGTAGAAGAAACTCTGTTTTGAGATTTTTCACACAAATTAAGATTCAAGAGTCTGAAATATTTTCCTTTTATTGAATTAAAGTCCAAAGATCCATAATGACCACTAATAGTGGACAGTCTTTTAAAAAAAATACTGTATGCTAAAGGATAAATGTTTTTTCTACTCTTTCCGTGTTCCTTTGTTTATTAATGCAGAAAGAAAAAATGCTGTTCGATTTTTTAATAATTCATGCATGAAAGGGCTACACTAAATGGATAAGCTAATTATTTAACAGCTAAACGGATAAGCCATTTGAAGAGCTATTTGGATAAGCCATTTCGATAGCTATTTAGATAGGCCGTTTGAATAGCTAATTAGATAAGCCATTTGAAAAGCCATTTGGATAAGCTATTTGGATAAGCTAATTATCAAACAGCTAATCGGATAAGCTAATTGTGCAAACAATTTGGATAGGCTAAATGGATAAGCTAATTGGAAAACCATTTGAATAGCTATTTGGATAAAAAAAATTTGGATAAGATAATTATCAAACAGCTATTTTGATAAGCTTTTTGGATAAGCCATTTCGATAAGCTAATTATCCAACAACTATTTGGATAAGCTAATTGGATAACCTATAAGGATAAGCTTTTTGGATAAGCGATTTAAATAGCTGCTTGGATAAGCTCTTTGGATAAGCTATTTGGATACGCTATTTTGATACACTATTTAGATAAGCTAATTATCAAACAATACTACACTGATTGGAAGAAAGTAATTGGACACTTTTGATTTTAGACGTTTTGTCGAATATCTAGAAAAATACTTGACGAATTATCCTGAAATTTCAGGGGTGTAAAATAGATGTTACACCTCCATATTTCAGGGAAGGTTTTCTCCCGAAGGCAAATAGGGGACCAGCAAATAAGTGAACCAAAAAATAATGTTTGGAATCACTCTGTAAAAATTAATGCTTGAAATGCATTGTAGCTGTAGAATAGGATTAAGAGGCTTGTTTTACTTTTCTGTGTTCATTTGTATGAGAATAGCATTTATATTCATGGAGATATAAAGGTTTCTTTAAAAAGGTCGAAATGTTTTTGTAAGTTTTTTGTTTATAACACGCAGGATTTAAAACCCAATACAATGCCATTTACAGGATACTTGACAAACTGTAGTACAGACAAGACCCTGCAATCAGAATAGAAAAATATTAAATATTTGATGAAATATGAGCATTTTAATTAAATGTTTAACTGCGCATGCGTTACCAAATTGTCTTTGACATAATTTATTAGCCAAATGTACAGAGCTACTCTTATAAAAAGCCCAAGCAAATATCTTGAAAATTCAGAAAGATATCGTCGATAGAATGAGTTGAATTTCAATTGCTCTCAAAAATAAACAAAACGACAAGGGGTTTTCTCCAAATTTTTATTTTTCGATCGGACACCAGTATAAACCTCTCCTTACGCTGACATGAAAAAATATTGACTTCATATTGAATTCAACCTTTTCTTAACACAGGTTATAAACAAAAAATTTACAAAAACATTTCGACCTTTTTAAAGAAACCTTTATATCTCCATGAATATACGTGCTATTCTCATACAAATGAACACAGAAAAGTAAAACAAGCCTCTTAAGCATATGCCATAGCTACAATGCATTTCAAGCATTATTTTTTACAGGATGATTCCAAACATTATTTTTTTGGTTCACTTATTTGCTGGTCCCCTATTTGCCTTCGGGAGAAAACTATCACTGAAATATGAGGTATAACATCCTTTTTACACCCCTGAAATTTCAGGATAATTCGTCAAGTATTTTCCTAGATATTCGACAAAATGTCTAAAAATGAAAGTGTTCAATTACTTTCTTTCAATCAGTGTGTTTTGATATGTTAAATGGATATTCTATTTGGATAAGCTAATTTTCAAACAGCAATTTGGATAAGATGATGATCAAACAGCTAAATGAATAAGCTAATTATCAAACAACTAAATTGATACATTATTTGGATAATGTAGTTATCAAACAGCTAATTGAAAACAATCGTCAAGTTGACCGGAAGTTTAACTGAAGCAAAACGAATCAATCCCTGTCCTCGTTACTCATATTCCATCCAGTTAGCTAATTGACACTTAACTAGAGTTGGTGCAACATTTCCGTTAATGTGCAATCGTTAACTGAAAGTTAACCCCTGACATTATTGCAATCTGCCATTACCGAGACTTACTTTTGACACCGGCTTATCCGTTAAGGTCGCGGGGGGCAATAGCCCTATGAAGAATCTCCAGCGCTAGGGATTCTTCATCAATGGTCTTCAATGGTAATACCCAAGCGACTCCAACCCAGATCCAATACACGCACACATACCCATACACATATGCAATTCACGCCCATCGCCTAAGCTACCCTTCTCTATTCAGTCCATAAAGATTGAGCTTGAGGAGCAATAGTACTCTCCCTTGGCAGATTTCACCAGCCACCGTAAACGATCTTGACTTAATGCCATTTATCCGGATACACATCTCACAGATTTCGTACAGAGACATGATAGCAACCAGCAACTGCCTATACACTGCCCGCTCTTGCAACACTGCTTCTCCCGAGGAACTCTTGTCATATGTCTCTTCGAGGTCGACAAAGCAAGCGTGGATATCTTTGTGCTTTAGAACGAAGACGTGAGCTCTAGTATCGACCAGATCGGAAACCACACATTGCTTTCTCGACAGGTTGGAGTTTAGTATATTCCGGCTTCTCTAGACATTTAACCAAGAATGCTGAGAAAAGAAAATAACCTTGGATCTCTTTCTAAAGATATGAAACAAAATACTTATCTGCCATTGCTACGGGGACTAAACAATCAACTTGACACAACTGAGTACGTTACTGCATACCATTCTGATTCAAGACCTTTAATAGTTCAGAACAGATTTCATCATCACCTGCAGTTTTTCTACCTCAGCGATTTAATCGCCAATCTGACTTCAGCTTCGGTAATATAAGATATGCCCAAATGAAAAAGAGACTGCGGTTATATCTGACAAATATACAATTACAGAATACTAGCATATTTATTCTGTGCTCCCAGACGGAACTCATGTGCCTTAGATGTTTCTATTACGTTCTTTCAAAGAGATCAATGTACTCCTCCCCACTGTACAAATTACTCTAAAACCGTCCCATTTGAAGATTTAATAGTTTGTGACTAAAGACATGTTTTTCCTCGCAGGTAGGAGACAGTCTGCCAGGATAATTTGTTTGCCGAACTGAATCAGCTTCCATATCCTTCCCAAACTCCTCTGCATTAGCTTTACCTGTTACTAATGCCTTAGTTGCTGCTTTTCGCGCCCCAGGCTTCCTTATTTGTCTTGACAGCTTCATGGATATCACATTTCCACCAGGCAGTTATTTTCACTGCCCTGCACCACACAAAAGATTAAGACTGCAACACAATGCAGTTCAAGCAATCACAGCTGTTTTCACCATTGCCCTGATCACAAGATAGTTTTTTAAACCTTGAAGATAACTAATCTGCAAAGGTCCTCCTCACAGCTCTATTTTTCATAGCCTTCTATTTGATTCGCCAAGATGTTCTGGACCTAGTGCATCGCTTGGCTGGCAAAGTATCAAAACTGCAAAGTGCAAACAAGGTGATGATCATTTGATCTTTATGCCCCTCCTCCTCCTACGAGTATCCAACATTAATTGGAATAAATCAGTTGAAACGATTACAAATGCAGTGACTTTTGATCCTAGTACACATAGACTTATGGAAGAAGCTGTTCATGATAAGTTCATTGCTACAAGATAAATCCACCTCCCTTTCGAATTTAATCGGGATCACCATTCCCCCAGTCACGCCTTTCCACGCTTGGACACATATGCATAGAAGTCGCCCATATGGATAACAGAATCTGCACTCGCTTTCCTGTTGAGTGAAGCATCAACTTCAACTGAAAGAGCGAGTATTCTGTGAGCAAATTCGGAGCACATATAATGAACAGTGAGAAATGCCATTACACTATTCGAAGCTTCAGAAAAGACGGTCTTCTAACCAAAGCGGTCCATTCTATAAGACAACCTGACAGCAGACTGGTATCACGTGTAGGAAATCTTCTCCCTTCTACGTTCACAGTTCGAGAACCCGGAGGTTACAGTTCACAGTTCGGAATTTTTGTAGAGATATTGTATATCCAGTCGATATTGTTTGGCTTACTCCACTAACTCGGGAACTTTTCCAGTCATGGAGAGCAATCCATGTGCCGAATGACAGTACACGATTCAATTGTCGATTTGCCAGTTTCTCCTCGAACGTTGTGACCCATGTTACCCCTGATCGTTTGCCCATGCGTATTGAGGTGCACTGTTTGAATTTCTCGGAGGTATTTAATTTCTTTGTCTTTCGGAGGCGATTTTTTTTCTGCTGATTTGTTAGCTGCTTTTTAGGCGAGATCACCTTAGAAAGTTCATCTTCTTAAAATCCTATTCATTAGAAAATGTGGTTTTTAAAAAGTGATTTTGGAAAAGCTGAATTTCCACGTTTTTCGTTGCTTGATCTGTCCTCTGTCTTTGTGACGTATTCAGTGAAGAATCTGTTGTAGATGAAACTTTATTCAACGGGTTATTAAATAGTTTCTCTTTGATCGTTTTGGTGGAGCGATTGCTTTATTTTTTAAAATGATTCAGCTAATGTTGGCTGGGAAAATAATGCGGAAATGGGGCGGCGCTCCAGCGTGCCTTCTACCGTCGCAACAATGCATTTCCAGACAAAAAATTACTCACAAATCAATTTCAAATTTGACGTGTTTTATTACTCGCAAATCGACATACATTTACAAAGTTTCCAAATAATAGCAATTAGAGCATGTTGATATGACCTTTTTTACTCCATTTCCAGTCAGGAACCATTCCCTGCAGTTTGTGGGTGTACTTAAAATAATAATTCACCTGTATAAAATAATGAGTAATTCAACACACAATGATCGTAATACCACTATGACTAGTGGATGTTTTTGAATTGTCTGTACAGTAATCGCTTATTAATGGTGGCACATGTTTGGCTCAGCTCGGTTACTCTGTTGCTCATTCAGTGGGCCAAAACTCAGGTAACCGACGGAAGGTGAGAAAGAGGATGTGGCACGTCACACTTGCTAGCGGCGCCCACTGCTTTCCTTTCCCCAGAGTCCCCACCTTGGGCGACACAAGCACCAACATTTATCTTTTATGCTAAAATATCCCAGCATATCTGGATCTTCTTTATTGGAAGACGTTTTGTAATATGTCAGCTTCCATCTCGTCCATCCTTCTTTATTATTACTTCTTAAAACCAGACTTATATTTTTTCGAGGTATTAGACCGTTCCGGGACTTTTTATTCACCCGGTATATAAACGAATGAACAAAAACAACATAGGATGATTGAAATATCATAATGACTAATGGATGTTTTGGATTGTCTTTATAGTTCAAGCTTATTAATGGTTGTCTCAACTCTGTTTCTCCTTTAGTGGGCCAGTTGTGACATAACCTATGGAACGGGAGGAAGGACTTGAGATATAGCCCACGGCATTTCTTTTTCCACAGTTCCCACCTTGGGCGACACCTGCACGAACATTTACGTATTTCATACCCTACATATCTCTAAATGCCTGGTTTTTCTTTGCTGGAAGACTGCTTCCATTTTGTCTGTCCGTAGGTACGACATGGTGATCTGTCCATTCGAAACTTCATCTTTAATGAAATTATACTTCTTGTTGTTATGCTTGTATGACAGTGATTTACTGCCATTATTCCTTCTATAGCTGACTTACTGTCAGTAAACAATTATATTGGCTTCTTGAGGTACTTTCCAATACCTAATTCAGCGTTCAATCCGTGTAGCCACATCAATTCATGCGTAGCTAAACAAATCGGTATGAGTTCAGATTGACAGGTCGACATAGCAAAGATAATCTGTAAGAGCAGGAAGCAGTGTATCAATGATTGCCCAAACTTAGCCGCATAGCCTGAGAAGGAATTTGCGTTGCTCGTAGAGCTCCAACAAAGTCTGAGGTTCATGCTTGTTTCCCCATATATAAGTCAATCCCCAGTTGGTGTTTCCCTTTAGGTATCTTGTTGAATAAATTTGCTAAGAACGTTATTTTTTGTTTAAGAGCTTTTCTTACTCCTTTGCATTACATAGGAGAAGTTATACTTGACCGTCTAAGTCGGTTGTCATGCATGGGAAAAAACGGCAACAAAGCAATACAACGTTCGGACGCTCACGCAGCCTGTCAACAATTGCTCGCGCACATGCAATCACAGAAGCCAAAGTTTGCAAAGCCCAACTATCCATTAATCTCTCCGCTTAAGTACCTTGGCTTACTGGTTACACTTAAGCCATCTCGAAATTAACAGTAGCAATTTTTCGGAAAGGCATTCATAAATATATCGGTCTTCTGCTCCTCTGCTGACATATTTTATACTAAGTTATCTTTTTCTACTCTTTCGCGGATGAAATGATACTAATATCTATGTGCTTAGTTCTTTTGTGAAATTCCGCATTTTAACTAATTTAATAGCACTAAGATAGTTGACCGATTGCTTAAACAGCTTTCTCAGCCAGACGGCTTCTTTCGCAGTTACTGCTGCTGCTGTAACATTCTGCTTCAGTGGTACTCAAAGTTACCATCTTTTCTTGTTAATTCATTTCCTGCAGCTTCATTTCAGTTTCTGAAAGTTCTACTATTGATTTGTAGAACTATTGCAAGTTCTTCCTTCTCAGTCATTATTTCTGATAGATATTTTTCACTTTCATTGAATTTTTCCAAAATGTCTTCTTTTGCATTCGTTAATTCAGAAATCAAACTTACTTTTTTCATCTAGTTCTCCAATAATATTTTCTTTGCTTGTCAATTCAACGAGCAAGTTTTCTATACGATTTCTTAAATCTGTTACTAACATTATTCCTTGGTTTAACTCCTTTTTAATTGATTCTTAGCTGCACCAATCACTAAAATAGTAGCTTATCTTTGCTTCAATTCAGCAATCAAATGATGATTTTGATTCAACATGATTGTTATATTTTTTTCTTCTGATTTGAACTCGTTCAGTCTCGTCTGAAAAAACGTTTTCAGCTTTTCCTTAAGCAAGCTGCATATATAACGATATCCATAGTATGTCCAAATACGGTTCATTCGACGCCCATTATTGCGGATTTCTATGACGTCAGAAATCGTAGGCCGCAAGAATACCCGAATCGCTTACATTGGCCTGCGGATTTAGCAACATTTCGTGTTTTCCGACAAGTCATTTGTCAATGACGATTTTAGTTTTTCAGTTTCCAAAATAAATCCTGCATTTCTTTTTTATCAGTTAATAATTGTAAAATCTCTTCATCTTTTCTCTTTCACTTTTTTATTCTTGTTAGGCGTTACAGTCGCAAGTTTCTTCTTTATCAAGTCGCTTCTGAAGATTTTCCACATTTGTCTATCAGGCCTACGCTATCCCAAGCTGTCTTCAGTGCATTGAACTTCGACGGAAGCTTGCCAAAATCTTTGCCATAACAGCAACATCAGATAACTTGCCGCGAACGTCGGCCATATGGTCTGCCATGTGAAATCGCTGAGTCAGAATCAGTTTATTCGTTTCAGACTTCTGCTCATGAATAGCAATGAGCTTAATCCACATTTCATGTCCAGATTTACAGGTTAAGACACAGCTTACGTGGGGTATATCCATGGCAGATGAAATCAGAAACATTAATTTTGCATCGTCTTTTTCCAGGCTTTCAGTCTTCCTCTGATTCGCAAATGAATAAGTGCTCTTTGGACGAAATCTCGGCTGCATACGATTCTTCTTCTTGGCCTTAACTGAAGTAGGACTTCATGAATTGACCGCCAAGGGCCATGATTATTAGGGTTATTGAAAATTTCTTTAATTTTTGTGATCAGCCAGGAGTATTTTAACTCTCGCCAGGGACCCAGGCTCATAGAATAAGATGAAACCACAGCACAACATAATGATTTTTTGCATAAACACCACGTTCTTGATGACCGTGAATAACTTGTAGGTTTCCCTAAAATATTCCCTGACTATGGCATCCAAAGTGCAGTCGAGGAAGAGCCAGTTAATTGCTATGAGTATGGCGATGATGCAGGTATCCCATAAGGGATTAGCTCTGTTAACAAGGCGTATTCTAGGTACTCTCCTCGCCCTCAACTGCCTCCAAGAGCTGGCCATTTTCTCCAGAAAAAAATTTCATTGTCTGGTCTGAGATAGGAACATATTTTATTGAAATATATTGAGCGATTTGGGAACATAATGGAATATATTTTTTTCATCAAGTAAAAATTACATTTTTTCATCAAGTGGGGTTAGGTCTTTTGCCCCACGGTAATTTGCCCCCAAAAAATTGAGGTTTTCAACGATGCCTGCAGGCTTCAACGATGTCGTGGATTCCACAAATAACATAAATAGCGTTCATTTGAAATTTCCATAGTTAGAATTTCTTTCCGTTAAATCTCTAACATTTTTCGTTGAGGCTGGATCCACCACTTCTCTTTTACCGCCAGTCACGCAAAGGAAGCATTCACTTGAATCTCCCTCAAAAAAGTCACCTTAATTATTTTTTATTTAGACTGTGGTCAAGATATCCAACATATCTAAATGTATTCTAAACAGTAAACATTTACCTTTCGTGAACCTTTATATACTGGGATAACTAGCAAACGCAACGTCAGGCTAGGTTCCTACAGCAAGAATCATCAAGCAGCTGATCTGCCGAAACATTTCCCATGAAACATTGGGCGAACCTTCATATTCGTTAAAATTCTGACTGACATCTTCTGGAGTCTTCGTCGCATTACAATACTCCAAACCACAATGGGATATCATTTTCTTGATATAGGCGTCTGGGTAAAGGACTATGCATTGATCCGTATTTTTAACCTGATTTCTGGATTCTATGTGTTCGAAGGTTTGGTTAAAAATACAAACTCCCTTAACGATACAACTATCATATCCTAGTAATAGTAGATTACCAATATTAACCCAAATTAATATGTTCTTTCCGTATCCATGTTGGGTTGCTCTTCATCTCCAGTAAATGTTCAAGGCTAATAAACATTTCCCTGATCTTGCTAGTCCAGCCCGATAGTGGCAGGTCATTAAGCCCTTCGTTGAGAAGCCATTCGTTCTCCCTCAATAAACTAAACCATTCGTATATACGTCATCACTAAGGTCTTCATACAGATAGGTCGTTTTCATATTATAGAACTAAAGAATTTTCGTAGTCAGTTCCCTGTTTTCGTCCAGAGTCGAATGCAACTAAACTGGCTTTCACACGTATAGTGTTTTCTTGTGTGCATCTTTAATATTATATACCCACTTGTATGTTAACACTTTCATTCTTTCGTCTGCTTTACTTAATCCCACATTGTTTCTTAAAGGAATTCATTTCTCCTCTTGCGTATGATGCCATAGTTGTAAAGACCAAGTGACTGCCATCCCCACAACTCTGATATCACTGGAACAATTTGGCCTAGATCTTGCCTAGAGGAGTCTGCATACTAAACTTCACTCCTGTACGTACTGTAGCGGTTTTTTTAGCGCACTATCCTTGAAGAAGAAAGTTTAGAGGTCCAGAAGCCCCCCCTCCTCTCAATATAATAAATATATATAGATATTGTAGCGGTTTGCCCTACTAACGCAGAGTAAACCCCACAATATCGTCAATATCACCGTTCAGAAAGTCGCTAATCGAGTTGTCATAAACATTAATCCTAGTCTTCTTACTAGGTAAATAAAACAATAAAACAATTAACACTCCATTGGATTCGTCCCCCTTAATCTTGATAAATCAACGGGGATGTTTCTTTAATTCCTGTACCATGAATCAAGCACCTCTAGGGCGAATACAAAAATAAAAGAAAATAGGTAATTTAAAATTAAGTTTAACATAGCATAATGTTCCTTTGGCACGTTAAGTCCTGAGAGATAAGAACGTCCCGGCAGGTTGGGTATTACAACGAAGGTTAAGTCAATCCTCGCTACAACCAACAGGCGAGTCCAGTTAATACAGTTCCAACGGCAAATATCGACGGAGAATCGTCTTCATAATGGGTTCAAAGATGAAGCTCCAAGAAAGAGATCTCTGGTGCCTAAATTTGCGTTCCATTTAACGATAATTCGCATCCATCCAAACAAGACACATTTATCTCCTCTGGGAATAAATCTAACATTCCTTTTTTTCATTCCTTTCTTTAAAGACCTCGTACAATATTATTACGTCAGGTTCATTGTTATCATCTTAACAAGAATGATTTTACCGCCAAAGCGGATAAAGGGAGCACATTTTCTATTTATAGCATCGCACATGGATATATAGAATTAACCAACATTTTAAAACACTTGAGAGTAAATAAATAAATATGAAAACTAAATTGTAAATTACTATTTAAATAGGCTAACGTATAGAGAGAATTTAAAAGAATAAACTTGAAGAATGAAAGGTAAATGGAGAGTGAAGTTATTCCTCATACACTTAAAAAAATAAAAGTTCTTTAATTTGTAAGAATTCTCACATAATGTTAAACGAAGTGAGCCTCAATTGCTGAAGCGTTATGTGTAAGCATCTATTAGATTTTCATATTAAATTACTAAAGTCTTATTGAAGCAAGCGATTAACTACTAATAAATTAATTAGTAATGAGTTTTAAATACCATTAAGCCTAAGAGTACTATACTCTTGATTCAAATAAGCTATGGATAACAAAAGATCTAATAACGCGTAAGGAGTTGGTTGATATATTACACGCCATATCTTAGCATTAAAAGTTCTATAAATTCTGTATTGTACCATTAGGGCACGTGCTACTAAACTGTTAACCATTATCATAATTTTCTCGTGATAGTCACTCATGGCATGTTGTTACGAGTCGTTTGATATATTACATGCCATATCTTAGCATTGAAATTACCAATTGTACCATATG
>JAHWFO010037539.1:2715316-2808107 GCA_023313115.1 Rhysida immarginata
GTATCATAGGGCACCATTAGGGCACGTGCTACTAAACCAATAACTATGATCATTATGTTCTCGTGATATTCACTCATGGCACGTTTTTATGAGTGGTTTGATATATTACATGCAATATCATAGCATTGAAAGTTCCAATGGTACCATTTGGTACCATTAAAACACGTACTACTAAACAATTCAGACATCACTATATACCGTTATATTCATTCATGAGACATCCTTGCACGTACACGTGCCATTAGACCGATACTTGCTATCACTAGTTACTCTTTTATATTCGTTCATGATATGTTGTGACAATTTGTTTGATATATTACTTGCCATATCTTGTTATAGGAAATGTTTAAGAGGGTATCATAATGGTACTATTTAAGCACGTGCTATTAGAGCACGTACTTATTCCTGCTATCTCACGTTCGTATTTCTGCGTACTCTGTCCCATTTTAATGGATTGGTGAAAACAGACTGTGAAAAAGTTAATTCGTTTTCAAGTTATCGTAATAAATGCTAAGCTCCCTAGGAATAAAAAAATTCTCTTGATTTAGGGACCGAACTGCCCTTTTAATAATCGTCAAACACGTGCATCCTGCACGCACACCATCTCATTAATGTTTAAAGCACGCGCAGAACCGAACCCATGTTCTCAACACGCGTTTTACCAAATGCGAGGATAATTCGTTTCTTCCAGCAATTCAAGACATGATTGAATGAATTGTGAGATTGCAATACATGCAATTCAATACATGCAACGCAATGAATTGTGGGATTGTCTACAGACGGACGGACGGACGGACGGACGGACGGACAGCTGGACAAACCGATCACATAAGCACATTTCTATATATAGAAAATGTGCTAAAAACATAAACCTCTTATCAACGCAGCTTCATTTTTCCATTGTTGTAATACATTTTAAAAGTTTTATAGTTTCACTCGAGTTTGTTTAGAAATTAAAAATTAAATGCTCTCATTACACAGTCTATCAAAGTTCACGATTTCAATAGCACATAACATATCGAACTATTTTTTTTTTCACTAGCACAATGGGGGGGGGGGGGGGGGGGAGACGCTGTAAGAGTGATAAGATCTGAGGATACTATTTTCAGTTTATGTAGAAATTGGTTTAAAGGCACATGACCAGTTCTAAGTCTGAACAAGACTGACTTTTCCTGATAGGAGAGCCACCTAGGGGTGGATTGATTAAAAGTTCCTATTTTTAGAAATAGATTTTTG
The DNA here is from genome assembly GCA_023313115.1 of Rhysida immarginata. Taxonomy (NCBI): domain Eukaryota; kingdom Metazoa; phylum Arthropoda; class Chilopoda; order Scolopendromorpha; family Scolopendridae; genus Rhysida; species Rhysida immarginata. Next base: position 2,716,553 of record JAHWFO010037539.1, read on the forward strand.
TAGTGTCGTCCCTTGGTTTCTATGGACCAGAGATCGTTTCAAAGCTCTATCGTGGTTCTCCGAACACAGTCTTTAAAAAGTTGAGGCGTCTGCTCGAGACAAGTTAGCCGGCTTATTCCCTGTTCTTGCCCAGTGAGCGAGTTTATCAGCGAGCTCGTTACCACTGATTCCATGATGACTAGGAATCCAGAGATATCTTTTGTGGTATTTATTAGAGTTAAGTAGTTATAGCAGATTTATCACTTGGCCAATAAGATTTTTGAAATGCCACCGGTGCTTGTTTAGGCTTATTTGGATGGAAAGGACCGCACTTTTGGAGTCCGTAAGGATGTGGTAGAAGTCCGAGGATAGGTCTGCTATTAATAATAACGAACGATGTATTGTTGTCAATTCAAACTGATAAGAGCTAGTGGCAGGCTCTATTTTTTGCGACATTGCCTGTTTTTTAGGTAAACGCAGATTCCACCAGTGAGGCATAAGGGGGACAGGGAAGCACCTGTATATATTTTAATGAATCCAGAATATTTTTGAATAGGCTGTTAGCTATGGGCGGCATGGGAGCGTCTATTACCCATTTCGGAGTTTCGGAGGCAAGGTTAAGCGGGGCCTTTGCCCAGGTCCTAGATGTTTTCTAGCGCTGTTCCACAAATCTTTAGATGGTCGCACCTGAATTTGTGTAATATTTGGGATATAAGTAAACGGAGCTTGTTTGATTTTAGGCCTAAAAAAAAGTTTTCGGCCAACGAGATACTTCAGAATCATTGACGGCTACATGGCAAATTGAGAAAATCTGGGTGGCTGCCTTTGCTTACCACCTAGAGTAGGAGGGGGCAAATTAGCTTCGATATACAATGTCGCGCAAGGTGAGGATGCAGGGTGTCACGTACAGAGAGAGAGAGGAGCAGACGTTTACGTAAATAAAAAGAAAAACTTTTAATTCGACTCGAATTATTAAAGTTTGAACAGGATAAATGGCAAAGTCATAATCTTGAATAACAAATATTAATTCCGTCGAGTTGGATCTTGTTTCTAATACTAAGTTCGCACTAGCACATTGGATCTAGATCGGCAGCTTGAACTCGATTCGAATTTTGAAGTGCGAACGCTAGCAATCTGGATTCGAACTAAATCACTGTCTCCAAACTCGATTTACTGAATCCTGTTCGGAGAACTCGATCGATGCTGCTGAATCTAGTTTGATTCGTTCCTTACCACAATCCCTTGCACGTTTATGTTTTCACAAACTGGCGTCCTAACAATTGATCGACTCATCGCCCGAATTAAAAAACAAAATTTTATTCGGCCTATGGCTTGAAAACTTGGAGGGATTGAGACGACAAAAAAGAAATTCGTCCATATACAATCCCTTACACCTGTTGACTATAATGAACAATTGGAGTTGTAAAGCTGGATGGAGATTAATGTAAGAGTTCCCTAACTGGATAGCAGCGCTGAAATGCGAACACTCTGTAGATCTGAAATGAATCCAATTTCTCAATGAATCTAGTTTGTTTCTGGATCGACTCGATCTACACTATATGATCAAAAATATCCGGACACCCCTCACAGATCATCGATTGGCCTAATGTCACATGATAATGACTTGCACATCATTTAAATAGCTTCCCACACCTTCAGACACAACTCTGCTTGGACATTGGCAAGAATGGGTCGTTCGGCAGAGCTCAGTGAGTTCCAACGTGGAACCATCGTTGGATGTCACCTATGCGGCAAGTCCGTGCGTGACATTTCCAGCCTTCTTCAGATACCCAAGTCAACAGTAGGCGATGTCATTATGAAATGGAAGACCCGGGGATCAACAACAGTTCAACAACGAACCGGTAGACCCAAGAAACTAACGGACAGAGACCGTCGAGTGCTTCGTCGTGTCACCCGCAGCAACCGGAAGTCCTCGGCGGAAAAAATTGCCACAGAGTTTCGAAACTCCTCTCAAATGATGCCAGTGCCATGACAATTCGTCGGGAACTGCACACGATGGGATTCCATGGCCGTGCTGCTGCCCACAAGCCCCACATCAGCAGGGTCAACGCCAAGCGACGTCTGGAGTGGTGCAAAGCCCACAGAAACTGGACAATGGACCAATGGAAACGTGTAATGTGGACAGACGAATCTCGCTACACACTCTGGCAATCCGATGGACGAGTTTGGGTTTGGCGCATACCTGGAGAACGCTTCTTACCTGAGTGCACAGAGCCCACAGTCAAGTTCGGAGGAGGAGGAGTCATGGTGTGGGGCTCATTTTCATGGTACGGACTGGCCAGCTCGTTCCTGTGCAAGGAATCATGAACTCCGACCGTTATCTGAATGTTTTGGACAACTGTGCACTTCCAACGTTGTGGCAATTTTTCGGAAACGGACCATTTCTCTACCAACACGACAATGCTCCGTGTCACAAAGCGAGGCGTGTACAGCAGTGGTTTGCGGACTCAGGGGTCGAAGAAATGGGTTGGCCGGCACAAAGTCCCGACCTCAATCCTATAGAGAGTGTGTGGGATGAATTGGAAAGACGCTTGCGGGCCAGATCACATCGGCCAACTTCTGTACCTGAACTGATTCTCGCTCTTCGGGAGGAATGGAGGAACATTCCGGAAAGTACCTACCAACATTTGGTGGAAAGTCTTCCCCGAAGTGTGGAAGCTGTGATTCGGGCAAAGGGATGTGCAACGCCCTATTGATTTCCATGAAATCGTGGCTAGAGCGCAAACGTGCATGTGTCCGGATATTTGTGATCATTTAGTGTAGTTCTGTAGTGCGAATGAGCTGTAAGTCTTGTCCAGGGCAGGCTGACACAAATACAAGTAGTGGCTGGGAAGCAGGTAAGTGGAAGGTAGGTCCAACGTCATCAATCTGGCTACTGCGGATTCTGTGACGGAACAAAGCAAAGCGGATTAAACAGCAGAGGTACACTTGTTTTAATTCACAAACATAATTAGTCAAATGAATAAGTGAAATTAAAGTTCTGTTAGATATCAGGAAAGGACACCTACTAGGATTCGTATTACACAAGCAGTCCTCTCGCGCGCTATCCCTAACGCGCAAACGGGCCCGCGCACGCAGGAAATTCTAGGCGCTACGCGATGAAGACTCTGATGAGTCGGTGGTTTGTCCGGTTGATATCGTCAGTAGTGGTAAGCGGACGTCGGTCGGAGTACTCCCTTGTCGGACCGCTTTGAGCTGACCTTTACCTCGGGCAGAAGTCCTTTTAGAAGCGGCGGCTTCTTCCTCCGTGAATGCCTGGTTCGAGTTCTCGGTGCGTGCGGGAATTTTGGCTCCGTCGTATCTGTGGCGTCTCCGCTGCGGTTGTCATTCGAATATTTTCAAAGTTCACATTAGAAATTGTCACTTGCCTATCACTGTGCCCTGATTCATCTCCGTCCGTCTGGGTGACTGAGTCCGGGCTTGAAGACTTCTTGTGGGCCGAACTTCCATTGGAGATGGCAGAGGCAAGGGCTGCGTCGGTCGCCGTCTTTTCCTGAAGTCGATCAGAGAACTCCAAACCTGCCTTGTTACTGACAATTTCTTCCTTTTTTATATCCCCCGAACTCCGCCTCTTTCGTCGGTTAATTTGCATGACCAATGAGGGGAGGGGGGAACTATTTCTGTTCCCGGGGTGAGCTGCTGTCTGTTTCTTACTCTCTCGCTCTTTTAATTGCTTCGAATCTGATGATACCGATGACGTCTTTGTTTTTGTTTTCGTTTGACGCACGTGGCGATCGGAAGGGACGTTGTCTCCCGCTCGCTCATCAGATTGACGTGACACTTGGGCGTGCAGACAGCTTCAAATTATCTTCCTTTCTTCTTTAATTAGCGACTCAATTGTGTTCTTAGAGGTAAGAAGAAAGATGATCGCTGACGAGTCCGTCGACTTAATAAGCGAGTTTATGAAGGTGGAAGTTTCACTCCACGGCGGGCCCCATTTTGCTCTTGTGACGAGTTTTAGGCGTGCAAGTTTTTTTAGTAGACTTTTTTTTGGTTTCCCACACAGGTGTTCTCCAGTTAAGTTTATCGTCAATGGTGAAGCCTAGGAATTTGTGGCAATGTCTGCACGGGAGTCTTTCACCTGGTAAGAATATTGTTAAGAGAAGGGGAGGCCTGGCTTTGACGATGCACACAACGATGGATTTATCTGGTGAAAACGGAGATGGTTCTCAGTCCCCCAGCATGCAAGAGCGTCGCAGGTGTCTTGCTTGCAACGTTGCACGGATGTCAGGGATTGACTTACTGGCATATCAGAATGCCATGTCGTCGGCAAAGACGTTTCTCCCAATTTTTGAGGGGGCGTTATGAAAGGCATCACTTGTGTAGATATTGAAGAGCGTGAGACTTAGGATAGATCCCTGCGAGAGGCCTTGCTAACAGCACATCAAATTTTCCCTCTAGGGAATTTGATACCGATTTTTCTCATTCTGGGAAAAGAGGAGATCCAAAGGGCAAGTCTTTTGGGGACTTTAACATTAATTAATTTGTTGATCAAGAGCTCGTGGACACAGAATTGAAGGCTTTTTTACGTCAATGAAGATAAAGCAAATGCTTTCACTTCTCTCTTTTGCTGATAGAAGGTCATCTACAAGGTTGATGACAGAAAATGCATGGCTGCGACCTTTTCTGAACCCTGAAGAGAAAACAGGTAGAAGATTAAATGTTTTCTTGATAATCTGGTGAATAAGCTAGAACTTTATAGTTTCCGCAATGAAACATAAGAAATGAAGCAGTGTGTCACAACCTTAATTAAATTAATTGTTAACTTAATTACTTAGCAGAGTATTAAGTTGTGAGACAGGAGAGAGAACGGGAGACAATAAAATTGCTTCAAATATTTTTATTCAACACGAACTTCGTTCGAACTTTCTGAATTAATATTCTTCAGTAGATTGCATGTATGATTACCAATATATTAAAGTCAAATTTCAAACATAATATAGGATACATAAAAGTTCGATGGAATACGTCACTTCCAGTGAAATTTACGGCGAGGAATACCGTAGATGGGATAGCCTTTGTTTCGGGGCGGGGTCGTTAACATACAGCAATGGCAGGATAGGCTGCTCTTCCTGAAAATAATCTGCCTTAGGAGCCAGGCCTGTTCCTTTGCTTACGGCTAGCTGCTGAATCTTGCAACCGCTCCAGGTAAATGCCGTGGCGTAGTAGGAGGTAACCGTCTTACGGGATAACGGCGACCTATACAGGTTGGACGATCCTAAGGCGGGCACTGAAAGAAATGTAAATCACAGGCATTAGCACTAGCTTGACCACTATGGCTTAATTTTACATCAAGTTCATGTGAGACACAAGTATCAAATAAAATCATACTACCAAACGCCGGCACGCTGCCTACCAAGCGCGGTAGGCCGCTTGAGGCCTCATCGACGCTACCGGCTAATCGAGTAAATGCGCAGGGACGACGCTGGTCCTGGGGGTCCTCAGGAATCGTAATAATAATATGGGAGATAAGTGGCAAAACTTCTGGCTCGGCCAACGTCAGCTGGGCGAACGCTTCCGACAACTCGTGCTCCAATGGCGAGGCCTTCTCAGCTGGCGGGTCGATAGCGGGCGGTGAGCAGTTTAAGTCTAACTGCTCTTGAGCGGGGAAGGTCTGGTGGGATAAGTTAAAAGTCCGGCACTAAACCTTCCAGTATAGTTCTTTCAGAATGATTTGGCCAAAGCTTATAATAAGAGTTACTGGCCTGTGTACAAGAAACTTTAGCAGGGCACTTCGTTTCCTTCATCGGGAGGGTTGCAGCGTCGCTCTCTTGCACGTCGGCTCGAAATTCTCCGCTGACGAGGGCTTCTCCGCACTACTCTTCTGCGCACCCTATTTTCGCAGGACGGGTAGAAGAAGTGTTGCTCGGCGCTAAAAAACATGGGCGTTCTTTTCCAAATTCGAAAAACTTCCTCCTTCAACGATGCACTCGTTGTCCTCACGGGAGGGGCGACCCTTGCTTCCTGAAATCCCGCAATTAGCTCTCCCTTCTTTCTTCGGAGCACGGCTGGTTAAAACGTCCTTTGGCCCAAGCAGCTCCTTCACTTTCCTCTCCATCCACCAACTTTTTCTCCCCTTCCGTCTTGCTTTCCGTCCCTTTTAAAACATTGCTTCTGACGACTCACTTCCTTCCCCCGCCGATTGACTAATCCCTCGCTCTTACTCTCGGCTTCTCCGCGGGATCGTCGACTGTTCTCGGAGGGGTCCGGGCACTCATTCTTTTTGTCTTTTCTTTTCCTTATTTTCCTTGTCATCTTCGTTTTTCCTTTCTCGTCCGAAAAACGAGGTGACACAGTAAAAAAATTCTAGAAAAATTCGGATTAGACGGCCACTAAAAGGTGTGGGTAACCCGGAAGCATATCATGGTTAATGTTGGTGATCAAACGTTACGCCCGCCACGGCGACAAGGCGACGACACCGAAAAAATTACTTGAAGCTTGTTTTGTCAAAATACTAGCAAATAAGATTAACGGGGAGGGGGAGGTGAGCACGAATGGTACAAGGAAAGGTAAATACTACAAAGAATAACACTAGATTAGTAAAAAAAAAAAAAGGGGGAGAGAGGAACGTCAATTTTACTTGTTAGAGCGGAGAAGTCTGATTAGGTTTAGAATCACCGTGGATAGAAAACGGATAAAGCAATTAAATGTAAATTACAATAGCTAAAACGTAGCTAGAGAACAGAAAAACCGCGACGCACCAAAGTCCATCAAAAATATCTAAACATAAGACAGAGTATTAAAAATCCCGAAAGACAAACATTTTCACAATAAAAAAAACAAAAATAAGGTGTTAACCTGCGAGACCGCATAATGCTGATAACAAAGTGAATCAGTTGGCGAGGGCTACGCTGGAGCGAATGGAACCAATGTTTAACATCCAGGCGACAATCTTCAAATTTGCGGACGATTGCAGCAACGGGAGTCTTTATTTGAGCCGAGGGTTCAGGCGTAGTACATTGTCTTTTACATCAAAGAACCCAAAAGCTTAGAACCAACTGAGCTCACCAAACTAACGCCCGTAGCAGGCTGCTGAACATACGATGAATACATCAAGGAAGCTGGCAAGCATATCCTGAGAAGACATCCAAGAGGCGGCGACCATTTCTTGGTCGTCATGTGATTAAGCCGCTACCAAACAGTAATCTGAACAACCACGCTGAAAAATCCAAAAAGCAAAAGTCTGTTTTTTCTTTTTTTTTCCTTTCTTGCAAAGACTTTAATATTAAAATTAAGCGGTCCCGAGCGCTTTTACACCGCTCAAGAAATGAAAGCCTCAGCACAACAAACAAAGCCTGTGTAAAACAATGGTTGTCATAAAACGATAAATTGAAGGAAAGATTAATCATCGGATATCTACATTGCGATTGTTAATGAAAACGCATATAATCCAAGAAATTCCTGTACTTTACTGTAATAATTATTTTGTAAAAAAAATAAAATTGAATAACATTTAGCCGACACTTAGCAACTGCGATAATTATAAATTAAGCTGTTCAGAGGAAAAAATATTGTATTTATATGAGGAAACATGTCTCTCAATCATGCTGCACCGCGAAAAGCAACCTTAAAATCCCTTGTCATTAAAAACCAAAAATAAGGCACGAATAAATATAATATTTGGCAAAAAGAAAGGGTGACCACCGGACAGCAACTCATTGCATAAAAATCTAAGTTTAGTCAGACCTGACTGAGAAAGCGGAAATAGCATGTTAAAAAAATATAGCATATTTCTGGGTATGCTTTTTCAAAATGTGGTGCTTACAGACAAAAAAGATGACTTAGTTTCGAATCTGCAGCCCGAAACATTGAATCATGATAATGTTTTTAGATGCAACAAATAAATAAATATTTTATACAGTACATAAACCTTTTATTTATTTATCAATGGACGAGTCTACAGAATCATGTACATCGGTAATACTGAATAAGGGCTTAGAATAACTGAAGTATGAAATATAAGCACGAGTATCGAGTCTCTCGAAATGTCGAGTAAACATAGTGTCTATACTGAAGGTTCCTCTCTTTACTCGCGTCTGTGGTCACAATCGAATGCGGGACAACAAACACGGCACGTGTAAGCTTTTTGCAGTATCTAAAATCTTAAAAAGAGTGTATTTTGTATGACGAAAAATTAAAATTATTCACCCGTAACGCTCTTTTTAGCCGGAAAGTTATTCTTAACTATAGAGAGGAAGGAATTTGTAGAAATAAATTAAGCACTTCAAAGTACATAGAAATTATGTAACCAAGGCGTAAATTATAGATAAGTTGAAGACTTTAAAAACCATCAAAAAATCTAAATGTTTCAAAATAATAAATTATGAATTAAATTGTGAAATATAAAATATATTTATTGTAATGGAAATGAGTTTATTCCAATACACTAGGATTCATTAGTCTTCATTCAAAACGCTGGAAAAAAAATATAGGCCATTACATGGCTAGGTAAGAGAGCGAAGTATAGTTGCGCTATCTGTTGCCACACATTAATATATTTCATAATATCTCTGTAGTAAAGATTTAAACAAGAATGATTTTACCGCCAAAGCGGATAAAGGGAGAACATTTTCATGTTATAGCATCGTGCATGACAATGTAGAATTAACCAACATTTTAAAACACTTTAGAAAAAATATATAAATATGAAAACTAAATTACTATTTATGTAAACAAATGTATAGAGAGAATTTAAACAAATAATCTTGAAGAACTGAAAGGTTAAATGGAGAGTGAAGTTATTCTTTAAATATTTGAACAAATAAAATTTTAATAATTTGTAGGCATTCCCACAATGTTAAAAGAAGTGAGCCTCAATTGGTGAAGCATTATGTGTAAGCATATATTATTTTTCATATTCAATTGCTAAAGTGTTTCTATGTTACCATCTACTATTGAAGCAAGAGATTAACTACTACTAATTAGCAATATGTCTCACAGCATTTAGTTTTAGATACTATTAAGCCTAACAGCAATATGGTCTTGATACAAAGAAGCTATGGATAACAATAGGTCTAACAACTCGTAAGGAGTTGGTTGATATATTACACGCCATATCTTAGCATTGAAAGTTCCAACGGTACCATATGTGCTAATAAACCAATTCCCATTATCATTATTTACGCGTTATATTCACTCATAACACGTAGTTACGAGATGTTTGATATATTACATGCCATATCTCAGCATTAAAAGTTCAAGCAGTACCATATGATATCATATATCATATGGTACCATTAGGACACGTGCTACTTAACCAATTCCCACTGTCATTATTTACTGGTTATATTCACTCATGGCACGTTGTCACGAGTTATTTTATATATTACATGCCATATCTTAGCATTGAAAGTTCCAACAGTACATATTGTACCATATGATACCATTAGGGCACGTACTACTAAACCAAATCCCAATATCATAATTTGCTCGTTATATTCACATATGACACGTTGTTACGAGCAGTTTGATATACTACATGCTATATCTTAGCATTGAAAGTTCCAGCAGTACCATATGTTACCTTTAGGGCACGTGCTACTAAACCAATTCCCACTATCATTATTTACTCGTTATATTCCCTCGTGATACGTTGTTATATATTGTTTTATATATTGTATGCCATATCTTAGCATTGAAAGTTTCAACAGTATCATTTGGTACCATTAAAACACGTACTACTAAACAATTCGCACTATCGTTATTTATGCGTTATATTCATTCATGAGAAATACACGTGCACGTGCCACTAGACCAATATCTGCTATCACTATTTTTTTTATATATTCGTTCATGAGACGTCGTGACGATTTGTATGATATATTACATGCCATATCTGGTTATAGAAAATTGTTAAGGGGGTATCATAATGGTACCATTAGAGCACGTATCTATTCCGGTTATCTCACGTTCGTACCTGTTCCCATAGTAATGGATTAGTGAAAACAGAGTGTAAAAAAGTTAATTAGTTTTCAAGTTAACGTAATAAATAATAAGCTCCGTACGAATAATAAAATTCTTTTGATTTAGAGACCGTTCTGCCCTTTCAATAATCGTCATTCACGTGCATCCTCCACGCGCACCATCTCATTAACGTTTAGAGCACGCGCAGACCCGATCCGATGTGCTCAGTACGCCGCGTACCTCTGCTTGTGTGCTAATAAAAACTGTTGCTGTGACAACAATGATCACGTGTCTTTTCAGTTCCGGCGTGTGCTTCAAGCCGGCGCCAACAATGGTTAAACGTGCATCAACAATGGAAAACTGTTTCCGTAACACTTTTTGGTGTCGGTTTTCGCATCACGTTTTTTATAGATAGATGTCCAGCCTTAAAACATTATCATGTTAAAAAACGCTAACTGAAAGCGTTATGTGACTCCTTTGATTATGGAGGAGGGAGGCACAGTAACCTCCTTTATAAACAAACTAGCAGAGGACACGGCGTTGCCCGGGTTAATTACACATTTAGCTAAACAGAACAATCTCAAAAAGTTAAATTATAACTCCAAATTGGTTAAATAATAACTCGGTCAATACAACATCCATTCTAAGGTACTTTCCATTCTAAGAAAAATCCGAAAAACAGGAATTCTAGGTGATATAACGGGACTTTATTAGAGCTTTAGCATACAATCTACTTATAAGAATGCTGTACGTTTATCCGTCCGGCCGTCCGCCGTTTGCACGATAACTTGAAAACGGATTGACTTTTTCAAATTCTGTTTTCAGAAATATGACCATCAAAGTCTTAGCTCGACCGTATCAACTTTTCAGAATTTTTTGTGGACCCCTTCAAGTCGAATTTACGTGCTAAAACAGCGAGTGTAAAGAATCCAAAGTTACTGGCATGTCGTATAACGATCGATTTGTCAAGAAGGAATACATTGTTACTTTCTGTTCATCTTTTAAGCATTATTGACAGCGGCGCGCGGAAAAATGGAGCGTATTCTATAAGCTTATTATTAAGTAGCGGAAAAATGGAGCTACTACTTGGTTTTATTTTACACACGATTTGAATCACCCTTCATCATTTCGACATTTTTTGAGGTAGAAGGTTGAAATTCGGAATGTAGCTTACTATGGGCATGTGCACCTTCACTATTTTGTTTTGTTTGGATTAGCCCACTAAGGTCGGACTTTGGGAATGAAAATTAGAGGGGACCAAAAGGTCTAGGTGTATTTATGCATATAAAGGAGTAAAATTCGGTATGCAGATTTCTATAAGCAAGATCTCCATTCTCTAAAGAATTTTATCCCCGAGAAGAAGCGGACTACATTGAAAAATAGTGTACCAACTCTGTCTCTAATATAGGAGCTGTGAAAAATATTTCCGGTTTTCATTTGACTGGCCCTCGTAACTAGAATAAGAATGGAGCTACTTATTGGTTTTATAATGTCAGTCCATCCCCTTCATAATTTCTACATTTTCTTGAGGTATAAGGTTGAAATTCGGAATTTACTGTAGCTTACAATGGGCATGCCCATCTGCACTATTTAGTCTGGTTTTGTTTGGTATACGGGGGTCAGAATTACGGGGATGGGATTCAGAGAGGGCAACATATCTATGTGCTACACTGATTGGAGGAAAGTAATTAGACACCTCGCACAGTGCGTTTATTTGCTTTTATTGATAACAGCTAATATCCTGTCGGCCCCCCTCTGGCTGCAATCACGGCGGCCACTCTCCGGGGCATGCTTTCCACAAGAGTACGTACGACCCTCACAGGAATCTCCCGCCAAATGTCTCGTACAGCCATCCACAGTTCAGGTAGTGTTTTGGGGAGTGGACTAATACCCCTGAACCAACGCTCGACTTCATCCCATGCTTTATTGTTTTGTCAATACATCATTTTATGCTCATTATTAATAGTTTTCGGAAACGAATATTAAATCATCGCATTATCATCATCTCAGTTTCCAAAATATTCACATTCACACAGAATATAGTCAAAATGTATTTTTATGAAATGTTTGGATCTATTGTGCTACCAAATAAGCTAGGTGATAACCCTGGCGTGGCTCTTTGTTTTTTTTTTTTTATTTAGCTTTGAAATATCTTAAAAATAAACACATGAAACCGCTTAAAATTAACACAGTAAAATTTCATAATGAAAAGTCTAAAAAAAATACTCACATTGGATGGACCTCTCAAGTATGCCACGGCAAGCTTAAATAATTTCTTAGTCACGTAATCTTACTTAAGATGTACACTTGATATTGTTGCAATTCCCACTCTTTACTCGATGTCTTGAAGCAAAACTTGGCCACTCATCACTTTGTGTAGTCTAGCAGTCTTCTATTTACATGCTCACCATTTGCTCAATATAGCACGGAACTAAAGGATTGCTTCCTCTGTCGTCTTTCCACTCTTTCCGTATAGTCTGCTAACTCTCCATTATCTCCAATTACTGATGATTTTTAAAGATTTTCAAGAAATTGTTAAGTACTAACATAGTGTTACAGCGAAAAAAAACCTCGCTGTAACAAAACACGCATCTTTTGGAGGAGCAAAGTTCCCGAGAGTCAACGCGGCGAGAGAAGAGCGGGAGATTCGATTGCCTGCACAAGGGAAGGCGACTGGAGACGAGAGGAGAATTCGACGGAGCGAATTACGGAGTCGTCCGGGTTAGTTCGAGAGACTTGGAGGAGCGATAAGCGACGGAGTCGACAGGTGTTCAGCAAAGACAAAACTAATGCCAGGCGTGGAGGCATTAACGTTCCTCGGCGTAGGAGAAAATTGCTGAAGAAGAAAAACGTTTCGCCGGCTTCTTGTTGGGGAAAGCAAAGCAAGGCGTTCCCGCGGCAGAGGTGAGCTCGTCCGGCAGTGGAAATTTCCAGTCATCATGCAACGCAGCGAGCGTCGGCCGGATTCCCAAATTCACACCCGTCAACCTTTTGTTCCTTACCTGCTTCGAGGTGGAAATATGGTATGAGAGCCGTGAACACGAGGAAAATACGTGTATCGTATGCTGGAAGCGCCTCCGTTTTCTAAGCGTTCTTCCCTACGGCTTGACGGCGTTCGTCCACGACCGAATCGGCAGAGTGGTGGCTCGTCTGTAAATTGTGCAGCGTTGTTTTACGAAACGAGTGCAGACTTAAATAGTGAGTACTGAATTGTCAATTCGTTCCCGGTAATATTTTTTTTAAAAGAAGGCATTCAAATGCTGTGTAAATTAAAAGTTAGGCTTAGCACCCGTAATTTCTTTAAGCCTCATATTATTGTGTGCGCCAGCATATGAAAGTCTGTGTAATTACGCTCGATTATTAGTGCAGTGTTATTTGGTGTGCTTCGTCTGTTATTAATTATTGTTTTGCTGTGCTACGAATACTACTGGCATTTACCGAATGAGATGTGTATTTTTTATATTACGAGTGTATTTTAAGCATTCTATTTATAAATTTTATTTCCTCCTTTCGCAGGCTCTTGTCGCTGTTCATTAGTCTATTGACCACTATTTCAGATATAATTTAAGACTGTTGTTTGGCTTTAAGACTTTAACCTCAGTCCCGGACTTTAATTCATAGTTATTGAACTTGATTCAATAGTATCTCATTGTACTTGTGTGAACTATTAGAACTGAGTACGAGTGAGCACAAAACACTCTAGTTTTAGTTATGGGCTTGAACTGATTTACTCAAACATTATTGTGACAACTTTCTTATTGTTGGAGATTTCAATGTGCCTGATTATATCCCCATTAACCCCTGTTCAACTTTTTCAAATTTATCTCCGTCAAGGGCTCTGTCCTTACACAACTTCATGCATTCTCTAAATTGTCAGCAACTAAACTCTATCCAGAATTCGCAAGGTAAACTGTTAGACTTTGTTTTTGTCAATTTTGCAAGTTTCTCCTGTTTCAAAGACAGTGGACTAGTGCCTGAAGACATTTTCCATCCGCCCCTGCATATAATGGGGAGTGTCTTCAGTAAACATGAAAAGTATGCTCATATTTCTTATCGCTACAATTACAAAGCTGCGGATTTTAAATTGTTATATAAACTCTGATCATCTGTTGACTGGTCCTTCTTAGAGACATGTGATAAAGTCGATGATATGGTTCAAAGCTTTTATGATACTTTTCATCGCATTCTCTCTTTTTGTGTCCCTATAATTAAAGATAAAAAAATTAACAGTTATCCCATCTGGTTCACAAATGAAACAAAAAAATTATTAAAGCTCAAGCACAAAATTAGAATGAAACTTAAAAGAAACCCTCTACCCTCTTATAAAGAAGAATTTAGTCAATTGCGATCCAAAGCCAAAGAACTCATAAAACGAGATTTCAAGAACTACATGTCATCAGCCCAATCTAAAATTAAATCAACTCCCAAAATTTTCTGGAACATGATAAAAAAGCTTAAGGGCTCCAATAATGCAAGCTTTAAAAACAAAATGTTCTTAAATGGTGAATGCTTGAACTCCGCAGAAGAGATTGCAAATGGCTTTGCAAACAACTTTGACTCTGTATTCAATCCCTCTACCAATGATAACTCAAAATGCTTTGAGGAAGTCTTCCCACGCAATTATATTCTTAATGACAGGGTGGAATCACCAGGACCTCTCACCGAATTCTCATTGTCTGAAATTCATACAGCCGTCACCCAAGTTAAAAACACAATCTCCATCGGTTCAGATGGCATTCCCTCCTACATCTATAAAGCCTGCAGTGCTTTTCTCATCTGCCCTCTAAAACAAATCTTCAATTTTTCAATCAAAACCGGCACTTTTCCTCAGTTATGGAAAAATACCAAAGTTGTCCCTTTGTACAAAAACAAAGGTGATTCAAACAACATCAAAAATTACCGCCCCATTTCTATACTTTGTTTTCCAACAAAAATTTTGAATATGCAGTCTATCAAAGAATCTATCCCACTGTCTCACCCCATATTTCTCCCTACCAATATGGCTTCATGAATGGTAGATCAACTCAATCGAACCTCATGGATTGTATACATCTCATTGGTGATGGGATTGCCCAAAACTGTCAGGTTGACCTAATATACATCGATTTTGAGAAGGCGTTTGACAAGGTGGACCATTTCCTCCTTATTAAAAAACTTTTACAATTTGGATTGCATCTCTCGCTTGTCAAATGGTTATGCTCATACCTTACTGATCGAACAAACTATGTTGTCATAAATGGCACTAACTCCAAAAGCTTCATATCCTCCTCAGGAGTGCCCCAGGGTTCAATCTTAGGACCATTATTATTTCTCCTGTTCATTAATGACTTACAAGATGTAGTAAAATCATCCTCTTTGTTTTTGTTCGCAGATGACATCAAAATGGGCAAAATTATTCGTACCCCTCTTGACTGCTTTGATTTGCAACTAGATCTATACTCTATTAGTTCCTGGTGTATCGAAAATAAAATGTACACTAATGAAAAGTGTCACTCGGTCACTTACTCACTGAAACATTCTCTTCATAGCTTCTCGTACACCCTTAATGGTTCTTCTCTTGAGAAACAAACTACCACAAAGGATCTAGGGGTCTTTTTTAAGCACAACCTGTCTTTCACCGACCATATAAACCACATTATCTCTAAAGCCTATAGAATCTCTTATTTCATTATTCGCAACTCCACACGTTTCAATAGCACAGAATTTTCTATTTTCTTATTCAACTCCCTCGTAAGACCCGGCTTAGAGTATGCTTCGACCATCTGGTCTCCGTACAACGTTACGTTACAGCGGCGGCTTGAGAAAGTTCAAACTGATTTTCTACGCTCCCTTCTTCACTTATCAAATCATAAATTTTTTAATGAAAATTTATATGCTACAAACTCTTACCTCAGAGATCACTTTCGTTGTGAAACGCTACTTAACAGGCGTATTTATCTCGACGCCTGCTGCTTATTCAAATTATATAATCATATAACCTATTCTGTTAGATTTCTCGAGTTCATAAAACTACGCATTCCCAAACTAAACTCAAGAAACACTGATATATTTTATTTACCACTGACTAAGAAATGTATTAAGCAATCTCCCTTTCAATCGATTATGTAAATTAGGCAATATATTCTCAAATTTAATTGATATTAACTTTTTAAATTATAATGAATTTAAAGTTATAATTTATGAACATGTAAACTCTTGATATTAATGATGCTTATATTTTGTTTTGATGTTTCAATTTTTGTTCTTATATTTGATTTTTGATGTTTTCAATTGTTTGTTCTTATTTTTGTTTTCCTGTAAGCTGTCATTGGGCATTTCTAGCCTGTTGCTTGCAATAAATAAATAAATAAATAAATAAATAAATTATATTGTGTTGTAAGTGTAGCATCTTGTTAATTATCTCATAAGCTATTTTTTAGAAACGTTTATCACTTACTTGTTGACAATTAGAATAGGCGTAAGAGTGGCCTATAGAGATAATTGTGTATACAGTTTGGTCAGAATTTATCGTTGCAAATATTCTATTGGTTGATGATTTGTGCTTACCTATTGCCTATATAAGATAGGATTGGTTAATATTTTATTGAATTGTTTGTTTGGTATTGCTTATTAAGAAGTTAGCATTTGTTGGAAAATTTATTGAAATTATTAATTTTCTTTCATTGCGCAAAATATTTTCTCATAGCTTTAGCATTAAGATCAGTTCGATCAATTTAGTATCATAACATTATTGCATTTACCAATTTGTGTATTTGTATTTTGCTTGCTTTCATACTGCTTTATTTCGTTATTGCGTTTATTTTTGAATTTATTTTTTGCCATTGAAGTTATTGGTTTAATTAAATGTTTTTGTACGTACTTAAAACGTAGTGCTTTGACTTAGTGTCCCGTTTTCTGTGTTAAAACCTAGCAAAGTTTCCACTGTGCAAATTGGCATGTGACACATAGTCTTTTAATCCCCTGGTCTGTGCACAGGCATTGAATACCATTGTTTTAGTCCACCAAATGGATTGCTGTATTTACTGAAAAGTCGTTTTTTGCACCCTCTCTTGACTGAATTTGGCTACAGCTCAAACATAACAATGCATTTTAACGATCGCACAATGTAACAAAACTGTCAGCTACTATTACGTGTTCAGCAACAAAATGTAACATTACCTGACAGTTTTGTTACGTTGTGCGATTAAAAGACTATGGTACTAAGAACTCTCAATTCTAAGAAAAGCCTATGTATTGTTACAAATTGAAACTTATCTATATTGCACAAACTTTGCCTTGCATTGTTGGTCATGAGATATTTCTTATTAATATATACTGCCGTCATTATTAATATCGATTTATCATCGAAATCTGAGGTAGACAATGACCTTCCTCATGCTTTGAAGGTCAAATATGCAAAATTTAATCAAGATCTGAATAAAACTGTAGATTTGTATAAAAATCAAACCCACCCACCCGTAAACAAACATCCTTTTTATATATATAGATGGTACTGTACGAAACGGAGATTCTAAACGCGACGTCCGTCTCCAACCGGAGCACATTCGCAGACCACAAGCAGAGGGAAACAGAAGTCAAAATGCTCGCAATTTTAAACAGGCTCACTGTTAGCCAGTAAGCCAAAGACTTCTAGGAAAGGAGAAACAGACGAAAAGATAAAATGATTATTCGGCAAAACGTGACTGTAGCATCAAAGAATTAGGGTTTGTGAGGCAAAACATCGTCCGGAATTTCTTGCTTACTACAGTACCTAAATGCCACATAGAACTTTTGTCTTCTCTGATTCCTACCCCATAATTCCGACCCAGTGCACCTCAGCAACGAAAACGGCCACCCTTGTTGGCGTCAGAAGTACTGAGAAGCACTGTTATGACCGCCTATAAAAAAACGGGGAAAGACGTCTGCTAAGGTCAACGGTATCCGAAAGTCAAACCTTATTGGTAGAGATAGAAGGGTTTTGAAGCGAATGGTGGCCAGAAAGCACAAGACAACAGCATCCCAGATGAACACACATCTATAGGAAGCAGCATCAACAAAAACTATCCGGCGTGACATACACGGTAGAGCTGCTATTCCAAAACCATTGGTGACACCATGCAATGCATTGGAACGATGAAAATGGTGTCGCGAGCTTGGAAATTAGGCACAACAACAATGGGAGAATGTCACCTGGTCAGACCAATCGTCGTTCGTATTTTTCCAGACGAACGGACGTGTTTACGTTTGGAGAATGCCAGCGGAAGCCTATGATGTTAATGGTCTCCTTCCTATTGTTAAGCATGGAGTGGAACCAGTGGTGTTGTCGGGACCAGAGTCTTACCATGGTCTCGGCCCACTTCTTGTCCTGCATGAGCGGGTTACAGCACAGGATTATGTAAGTTTTCTGGCCGACCATCTTCATCCAATGCTGCAAACTGTGTTCCCTGATGAACGGCCTGTGTTTCAAAACGATAATGCTCCCATTGACACGGCTCAATAAGTGTTAAATGTTAACGATGATGAACCATAACACCTGGGCAGCCCCTCTCAGTGCCCTGATCTTAATATCATTGAACCTTTATGGGGGATGTTGGAGGCCAAGCTGAGCATTTACACTTTCAAGGACACTTTCTGAATGAGTGACCTTTTTGCAGAAGGAGTGGCTACGTATCACTGTGATTGTTGTGCAAGACTTGTATTTGTCCATCCAACGTCGAATACAAGCTGTAATTAACGCAAAAGGATAATATTTATTAATAATTAATAATTATTTTAACTAATTTCACAGGTGTTCGTATTATTTGGTCCATCCTCTGTATGTCTCTTCCAGTTTATCAATGAACGTCCTAACTTGGTCGCATAGACTAAGAGGGATTTTGCATCATTTGTATAGACCCCCAACTACCATCTGATCGTATGCCGTGTTCCCCGTATTCCGCTCGATAAATCAATCCTTAGTTGTTGGTTTCCTTTAGGTATTTGTTTTCCCCTTTCAAAGTAATTTCATGTATTTATCCGAGGGTTCTTTGTATACTGGGATAACTGAGCTATTGAGTATGCAATGTTCGGTTGGGTTCTTTTAGCAAGATAACGTCAGACAGCCAATCTTTTTTTAATACGTCTCCTAGGCAAAATTGGGTGAGCACTTCATAGTCGCAACGTTCTGAAGGGCTTCCCTTGGAGTCTTCATTCTGATAAAATTCTTCAAACCAAAACGGGATAGCCTATTCTTGAAATAGGCCTCTTGGTTATGTACTTATACATGTATCGGTGTTTTATATTTGAATTCCGAAGAACGTTTGATTTTCTGGGTTCTGAATGAGTTCGAAGTGTTGGCTAATACTAATATTCTTAGAATACAACTGTTGTCCCTTACAGACTACATGTATATCAACTACATACAGACAATTTATTGTCCTATCCTTTTCGGTGCCTTATACGCATAGACATCTCTTCGTCTTCACTTGTCCAAAACTCATAAAAATTTCACTGAGACTTCTGTTCCAGTATTTGCCCGACTGTGGGAGGCTGTATAGTCTTGGTTAAAAGTGGCCCGGTGAACAACGTGTAAAATGAGCATGAAAAGAGATAACAATGATCAAAGATCAGTGCAAATAAATTAGAGTAGGGGCTGGAAGTGTTCTCCATTGACCTCGAGGCACGTGTAAAGGCACGAGCAAGGGTTTCCGCTGGAATGGCCTGAATGGCTGCCTGGATGTTTTGTTGAAGGTCGGGGACCGTGCGCGGATTGTTCTGGTAGACCACACCTTTCAGTGCACCCCAGAGGAAGAAGTCGCAGATCGATAGGTCTGGCGACCGTGTTGGCCAGGGGTGTTCTCTTCCTCGACTAATCACGTGTTCGGGTGGGAACACTTCCAGGACACGGCAAGTGTTGCGTGTGCAGAATGGGCTTGTTGCAGCATCTTGCTGAAAGTAAGCATTGGCACGCTCGTCATCAGTAAGTTATGCGGCAAACACTTTAAAGATATTGTGCATAAAACGGTCACTATTCAGTTTCATTGAAATCAACAGGGATAATGCGACAGGCGGAGATACCACACTACATTCCAATTTTTTGTGGATGCAGTGGAGACTCCATGAACACATGCGGATTGACGGAAAACCAGTGGCGCATATTCTGTGAGATGACGCAACCGGACAGATGGAACCACGCTTCATCTGAGATGAAAACACAACCATCCTGCAGCACCTCTTGAGCAACTGTGCTCAGGAACCATTCACAAAGCTGAACCCTGGCCGGCTTGTCCACATTATGCAACTGATGCACAGTGGTCATTTTGAAGGGGTGTAAGTGTAAATTCTGCTTAATGATCTTCATTGCACTTGACTGAGACAAACCCAGTTGCTAAGACAGCCGCCGTGATTTTGGGACTGCGTACGGACCGTCCTTTTGCGCACTTTCTTTGCATTCAGTACTCATCCCCGTTGCATGCCATTTCGCAATTAAGTTTTGCATTGCATTCTTAGCAGGAGGTTTTTCAGGCACAGAACCAAGTTGAAGCTTAATTTTAAACTCATCTGCACACTGTTTCCATGCCGTGCATAGTGTTCTACCACAAAAATGTGCCGTTGCAGTAATAACACCATTTTCGCCATTTCGCACAAACTACTACCATGCACACCAATATCACTCTCTCAACTGCGCAATATCACATGAATGACAAATCATTTGAAAACTTACTGCGCAGTATTTCTCGCCGAGCGACTTTCATAAAACTCATCCTGTATATCAGGAACTGTTCTTTGATGGTTATTGCTCGGTTTTTGAATTTTCATTAAATTAAGAGTTACAAATACTGTTCCATTATCACTCCTAATATTTTTTATTTTCTTCCCTGTCTGCTTTTCTTCCCTTTTGGAACTCTAAACACTTTACAGAAGCTTCATTTTTGTTCTTGAGTGAATTATGTGAACAGACGCTCTACGGAATAGTGAGATGCACCAACTGATCCATTCCTTACAGGCCGAAAGAAGTCCATGTTCGTTCCAATGACTGGGTTGTCTATCTATTGTTAACATGAATGGAGTTCTAATCAGCTTCCCCTTGACACATATTGGCAGTTCCTTTTCTTCAAAATTGATATTTCTCATCATATATTTATCTCCCCGGAATGTCATAAATATTCCTTGGGGAAACAAAACATTAATGCAATTTTCATTCTGTTTCTTAGCATCGATTCCTATAGTACCACGGATAGTATTGGTATTCTTCTACTCAGGTAGTTGCATCGGCTACCACCATTCCCTTTGTGCTATCAATTATTTCAGTTACTCTTTGAGAAGATAATTATTTTTCCTTTACTCGCTGTCTCACTAACTGATAGATTTGACCTTAATTTTGGCATATACACTGAGTTAGCAAAACTCATGGGATAGTTACTTAATATCTGGTCGGGCCACCTCTGGCCCTGTGGAGTGCAGCAATACGGCGTGGTAGTGAGTCTGCAAGTCCCTGGTACACTTCTGGAGGCAGTTGACACCAGATAGTCTGCAGAGCCGATAGTCTGCTGCCCGTTCGTGGGTGGAGGATCCAGTGCCCGGAGCCTGACTTCAACAGCATCCCAGATATGATCGATGGGATTCATGTCAGGGCTCTGGGCTGGCCAGCTCAGTCGTTGGACCTCTCCTGCATGCTCCTCGAACCATTCGCGGACGACATTGGAGCGATGTGGTAGCGCATTGTCATCTTGAATAACTGCTACGTCGTCAGTGTGTTGAAATGTCAAAAACGGGTGCAGATGGTCTCCGATGAGTTGACGATACCGTGGACCATTCAACATTAGGTCCAGGATAAGCAGAGGGCCCATTTCAAACCAGGAAAATGCACCCCAGACCATCACTGACGCCCCATCACCCTGCACCACCAGCTGTTGGCATGCGGGATCCATCGTTTCGTGAGGTCTGCGCCACACACGGTGCCTCCCATCAGCTTGGTACAGTTGATATCGTGACTCATCTGACCATATGACGTTACGCCACTGTTGCAGAGTCCAGCCAAGATGGTTGGTGGCAGATGCACGCCGGAGTGTCCGATGACGGTGGGTAAGCATTGGCACCCGTGTATGGCGACGGCTGCCAAACCCGAGGGCATACAGATTCCGACGGATTGTCCACCGAGAGACGTTTCTAGTGCGGCCAGTATTGAACTGGTCTGTGATTTGCTGCACTGTTGCGCTCCTATCTCTCTGAATCATTCGTCCCAGGTGTCGCCGGTCACGATCATTCAGGGCAGCTGGACGCCCGGTATGGTTGCCTGTTGTGGACTGTGATGCCTTCATCCAGCCATTCCCGATACACCCTGGAGACAGTTGAGCGGGAAAAGCCAAATTCTTGCACCACTGCCGAAATGGAACTTCCCATGCGTCGGGCACCTACTATCATACCCCGTTCAAAAGATGTCAACTCGCGACGACGTGCCATTTCTGATTAATCACTTATACAAGCTCTTCCCACAACGTCTAATGGTCCATTCCCAGAATCCGTTACCCCTGTGAATTCTTGAGCCATGCCCATCAATCAATGTGCTTGCTATCCCATGAGTTTTGCTAACTCAGTGTACTTCATATTAGTCAATGTGAAATTATGGATTACACCAATTCCAGTCTTAGTTCTTATCTGTTTACGTTGCCTTTAACTGTTATGGAGATTTCACTCCTTTCTTCTGATACACTATGTGATTATCTAGCCTAAAATCATTTTTCCTCTAATGCCCACATTTTGTTTTCACCTTGCAACCCTAGCAGCACTGAAGGCACACTTAATGCCACATATCAAATTTCCTCTATTTCTATGTGGTGATCAGTTGACAATTCTGCTTCTCTTCTCACACACGACTATTCAATATTGATTGGAATAATTCACCTGAGACGATTAAAAATCAATCGGTGAGTTCTTACCCACTGCATCCCTACAGCATTTTCGCTTATGGTCATTCCACAGACACATCCCATTCGCATTTAAATCAGGGTTACCATTCCTCTCAATCAGGCCTTTCCACGTTTGGTCATCACCTCCTTCATGCGCATTAAACTTCCCGCCTAGGATGACTCCTCATGACAGCAACATCAATTTTATTTAGAAAGAGCAGGTAATGTGGATTGAATTCGGGGCATATACAACGAACACAGAGAAAGAGCCCGTTTCTCTATACGAAGTCTCAGAAAAATTTTCACGCAAAGGGTTCGAATCTACAACACAATTTGCTAACCGGGGGATCACCAGTATTCCCACTTTCGACTGGGCATTTATTCTAGGATCGATACCCATGTAGAAAAGTTTAAGCCCTCCTTCTAGGTCCACAGTTTCAGAACCCGGTCGGTTCGTAAAGGTAATACCTACAATATCTAGTCGATTTCCTTTGGCTTTCTCCAATAACTCAGATTCCTTTCTTATCAAGGAGAATACATTCCACGTGCCGATTGACAGCACCCGATCCTGTCATCTCTTTTCTCCAATAGGGTAATGACAGACAATGCCCCTGACCGTTTCCCCAAGCGCATAGCGAGTGCACGGGTGGGGCTTCTCCCAGGCATTGTCTCGAGATAACAGTCAGGAGATTGTCGACTATTATTTCTGAATATCTTGCTTTTATCATCAAACCCTTGTTTTATCATCTTTCTCTTGTTTAGAAAATAGACTTAATATAATAATTTAATTTTCTTTACGACATCGTTTGAAGAAAAATTGATATATATATATATATACATAGCAAATTTTCACAATCTTCTAATAAAGGAACCGTTCACTGAAGATGAGAGCTTTCCACTGGATTGGGTTGTTGGTTTATATCGTACGAGGGGCATTCAAATTTGACTTGGACTGTTACTTACTTTTCACTTACTTACTTTTCAAACCCGCTTATCCGTTAGGGTCGCGGGGGCAGCAGCCCTATGGATAATTTCCAGCGAACACGATCTTCCGCCATCAGGTGTATGTCCTCCCTGGTAATACCCAAGCGACTCGAACCCAGATTCTCCATGTAGTCTAGCCACCTGGTTCTAGGCCGACCCCTCGGTCTCTTACCCACCGGCTTGGAAAATAACAACTGCGTAGGAAGACCAGTTTGTGGCATCCGTATCACGTGGCCATACCAGCGCAACTGAGATCTCTCAATGCGGAGAAGTAGCGGCTCAACACCTAAAGATTCCCTTATTGTTCTGCTGTACACTCTGTCTAGTAGGGTAACACCTGCCACTCCTCTCAGAAATCTCATTTCGGCCGCTTGTACCCGCGATCGCACTCTTTCGGTCATTACCCAAGCCTCATGACCATAGGTGAGAATGGGGACAAAGATAGATTTGAAGATGGAGAGCTTGGCCTTGTTACCCAGCTCGCGTTTCGTTACCACGGATCGCCACAGTTCGCGTTTGACACAGCTTACTGCACCGATCCGAGCATCCAATTCTTTCTCCTGCCGCCCATCACTCGTGAATGCAATCCCGAGATACATGAATTTCCCCACCTGTCTCAATGAGGCTCCCCTAACATGGAGAGCGCACTGAGCAGGCTGTCTTGAAAGGACCAGAACCTCAGTTTTAGCCACACTGATCTTCATTCCAGCTTCTTCACATTTGGCTGCAAACCGGTCTAGTGCATGCTGAAGGTTCGTGCGAGAAGATCCAAGTAGGACAAGGTCGTCAGCAAAGAGCAAGCTCTCCACCAGGCAGTCACCCACGCAAACACGCTCATCGCCTCGGCTGCCCCTGTCTATCCAGTCCATAAAGATAATGAACAAGAGGGGCGACAGTACGCACCCTTGGCGGAGTCCAACACCCACGGTGAACGATCTTGACTTAATGCCATTTATCCGGACACACATCTCAGAGCTTTCGTACAGAGACATGATAGCAACCAGTAATTGCCCATCCACTCCATACTCTTGCAACACTTGCCAGAGCTTCTCCCGAGGAACTCTGTCATATGCTTTTTCGAGGTCTACAAAGCAAGCGTAGACCTCTTTTGCATACTCCCAGGATTTCTCAAAGATTTGCCTTAGAGCAAAGATGTGATCCGTCGTGCTTCGGCCAGGTCGGAAACCACACTGCTCCCCCGACAGTTTGGATTCGACTATTTCCCGACTTCTCTTCTCCAGACACTTAGCGTACACTTTCCCAGAATGCTGAGCAAAGAGATGCCTCGATAGTTGTTGCAATCTCTCTGATCTCACTTTTTGAAGATAGGGATCACAATTCCTGTCTACCATTGCTTAGGGGCCTGTCCAGATATCCAAGCAACCTGACACACTCGAGTCAGCCACAGGATACCATCCTGATTTAAGGCCTTTAACATCTCGAACCGGATTTCATCATCACCTGCAGCTTTGCCAGTCTTCAGGGGCTTAATTGCCCATCTGACTTCTGCTTCAGTGATATGGACTTGGACTGTATTTTTTTGTAAATTTCATTGTTGTAAAATCTAAACTTTCATTGTTGAGATGGCAATGCAAATTCAGTACCTCTCATGCAAATGCAGCACCACTCACCCGGTTGCCATGACAACCAGTTATTTGTTTAAACAAAATGGCGGACAACGGTGTGTCGGCCAAAGTGGAACGACGAATAATCGTCAAGTTTCTCCACAACGAAGGCCTGAAAGCATCTAAAATTCATCAGAGACATCAAAGACAGTTCACCGAATCATGTTTGTCTCGATCATCCGTATTTGCTTGGTGCCAAAAGTTTGAAGGAGGGCGAGAATCTACCGGCAATGAACCTCATAAGGCAAGGCCAGCAACTGCTGTCATTGACGGCATCATCGTACGAACAAATGAGCTGATAAATGGTAGTTAATACTGAACATCAGCACTGGTAGTAGGAGACCATCATCCACGATAATCTGAAATTCAACAAGATCTGTACCAGATGGGTCCCAAAGCAACTCTCAGAGGATTACAAAAACACCCGGGTGAAAATCTGTTCCATGCTGCTGCAGCGACATGATAGGTTTAGTGATAGCTTCCTATGGTGTGTTGTGACCACCGATGAGACATGGATTCATCACCACCATACTCCTGAAAGCAAGCGTGCGACACACTGTCTCACCACAAGCCAAGAAATTTAAGATGACATCGTCGGCAATGAAAGTGATGGCGACTGTATTCTGGGATATTAAGGGTATCATTCATGTCGATTTTCTGGAAGAACGTCGAACCATAAATATACCCTAATACTGTGACATTTTGAGGACCTCCCTGAAACCGGCACTAAGGGAAAAGCGACCAGCACTCCTTACCGGTAGTGTTTGTTTTCTGATAGAGGATGCCGGACCACACACAGCCAAACTGACTATGGACACACTGACGGAACACAAACGGGCTATCTTACCACATCCTCCGTACACTTAATTTAATAATTTCATTTTCTCTCCCCTTGCGACTATCACCTTTTTGGACTATTGAAAGAATTCTTGGGGGTGGGGGGGGGGCAGAGGTTCGGCTCCAATGAGGAAGTTAAAAAGGCTGTTCTGACGTGGTTTCGACATTTTCCTAAAGATTAGTACAGAACCGATATCCGGATGCTCCCAGAACGCTGGAAAAAATATGCAGAGAAGCAAGGAGAGTTCTTTGAGAAATAAATGGTGTAAGTGTGTGCGTGTGTATTTGTAGTTTCTTGATTTTATAAAAGATGAAATATCTAGGTAAAATTCGAACGCCCCTCATAGTTAAGTGTATTTAAATCTTACGTTGCTTTCGAAGGCGATTTTTTTCTAGTTGTATATATCCCTAATTTGCCTATCGCAAACGAGGCTGGACCTGTCTCCTTTTAGAGATTACTTGAAAGCATAGTAATGCTACAATAAATTTGGTAGAAATTTTAAACGTCGTTTTTCAATGCAAAAACAAATCCAACTCCACATACTTTAAAATGCAATCCACATGAGAAAACTTTCGAGAACCTAAAGTATTTGTTGAATTGCATTGAATACAGATCTGACAACTCTGTGGTGATCTGAAGGTCGTGTCTCTATTCATCGTTCTCCAATAGGGATGTTGACATGAGAGCTACTTTTGCGACTTCTGATGTTCTCTGAAAAATTATATTATAACTTCTTAAAACCTTATTCATTAAAAAAGTGATTTCTAAAGAGGTGGTTTAATGAAAGCTGCTTTTTTTTCATCTTTTCCGTCTGCTTTTATACAGATACCCTTGGATTATTGTGTGCTTTTCGACCTATACAATAGTTGGGCCAGTAAAATATAGATGAATTTTATTCAAAGGGCCCTCTCTTTGATCCGTTTGGTGTAAAAAGATGGAGTAGCGATTGCATTATTTTCTGAAGTTGACTCAGCTAATATTGATTGGAAAAACAGATTTTTATTCTTAACACAAGTTTCATATATAAAGGAATGAAAACTGAGGATGATTGTAGTTTCTTAATTCTTAATATCATAATTACTAGTGGAGAGTTTTGGATTACTATATCATAGCACAGGTTGTCTCAGTTCTTGTTCGGGAAAGCGGATGTGATAGTCCCTTTTTCTGGTGG
Organism: Rhysida immarginata; assembly: GCA_023313115.1. Taxonomy (NCBI): domain Eukaryota; kingdom Metazoa; phylum Arthropoda; class Chilopoda; order Scolopendromorpha; family Scolopendridae; genus Rhysida; species Rhysida immarginata. The sequence continues at coordinate 2,743,940 of JAHWFO010037539.1, forward strand.
CACCCGCTGCATTACTTTTGCCATAACTTCCGTTCGTATGTGTTTCCTGGACGATTGCACTCACTCTCCAAAAATAATGGCACAACTACGTAATAGCGTGTTGGGCCCCCTCTGGCCCGAATAACGGCGGCGAACCGTCTTGGAAGAGAGTCTACCAGTCGCCGGAACATATCCACAGGCAGTACAAGCCATGCCGCCTCCATTGCGCTCTTTAACTATGCTGCATTTACCAGTTGTGTTGGTGACGACTTGACGTTCGATAACGTCCCACAAATATTCAATGGGATTGCAATCTGGGGAAGGTGGAGCCAAATCATTGTCGTGAAGTCAGTAGTATGTCCTCCAGCCATTGCCGTGTCACTAGGGCCGTGTGTGGAGACGCATTATGGTGCTGGAGGATGCTGTCGCCCGCGGGGTAAAAACAGTTCATGAAGGGGTGCAGGTGGTCCCCAAGAAGATCGACGTAGGAAGTAGCACGCAGAGTGGATGTCAGATGCACCAATGAACCCATTACATGCCACAATAAAACACCCCAGACCAGTATGGAGCTTCCACCTACCTGAGTGGTCTCCACCTGACAAGCGCGGTCCAAGGCCTCGTGCGGCCTGCGCCAGACACGGACACGACCATCGGCCCGATAGAGCTGAAACCGTAACTCGTCGGACCAGGCAACCCTTCGCCAGTGCACACAGGTCCAATGTCGATGTTGGTTGGCTCAGGCTAGGCGTTGCCGACGATGTGCAGCTCTCAACAGTGCCACCCGTCGTGGCCTCCTGCTCCCAGAGCCTGCAAGCTGCCAAGGTTCGCCGAATTGTCGTCACGGACACACATGTGAGACGTCCCTGGTTGTACAGCATGGTGATTTGTACCGGCGAACACCTCTGGCATAAATGAAGCGTGGGCGGGTCATCCGCTATTCGACATGGGTTGTAACTCCTCGATGGGTATACTCTCGATAGACCCTTGCAAAGGTTATGCGGGAAAATTACAGGGTGTTGGCAACATCTGATAGTGAAGAATCCACCCGTACAATGATTGTCAAGGAGTCCTGTGCACCTGCATTCCGAGAATGGAAACAGCGGGATCTGTCTCATTACGAACAGGGAAACTGATTGGAGGGGTGTGCTATGAATTTTGTAGAGTGAGTGTATATCGCCGGTAAATGCAACTGGAGACAAAATTTCCACAACTTTTGGGTATTTATGCAAGCTAAGAGATCGTGGATAAACGGTTGGCAAATGTGATAATATTATCAAAAGACTCATGTAAAGACAAGAAATATCGGAAAATTCACACTCAACAGATTTATAATTTCCAGTACACATTAAACATGTTTAAAATTCCCACTATAAATGTCGCTATTGGCACACCTATCTATGTTCACGGAGCACATGGCAACTTTTCCTGAGAAAATTGTTTATTATTGAGAAAAATTTTTTTGTGTGGCATTCCAAAGTTATTATATTTTTGTCAGTTGAGAATTGTTTTTGCCCAAATTTTGTGTAAATAAATAATATTCGTAATTTTATTTGACAAGGATTGTGTATTTGTTTACCTCCTCCTTCGACCGAAAAGTCATTTAATAAGACTCTTCGAAAAAGATTCCTTATTTATTCATCACTCTTCCAATTCACTTCAATCTAGAATATTGTTTATTCACATTTTTATTTTAATTTTAAAAATTGTCCATTGTTATTTACTGAAACTTGATGAAACAAATGTTATTTCTATGATAAGTTATTGTTAAGCGTCGTGTTTCGACAATACATTGTTAGACGTCAATTAGCCATTTACGCGGAGAACGTGAAAGAAGATTGTTTCGCCCAACCGATTCCAAGCGTTCGAATGTAGTTAAAAGAAGCAAATCTCATATTTGATCTTGGCAGCTTTATCTTGGTTTAATCATGGATGAAGAAGACGTCCATGGGTTTAATTTACTAAAGAATGAAACTAAACTAGGACTTCTATTTTGTCCGTAGAATCGGATGATAAACGACAAGAAAGAAATACGATAAACTATAGAGGATCTAGCACCTTTCACCCAGCTACCTACGGACTCTCTCGGAACGGTGAGGAAGCGAATCTCGAATGGCCAAAGGCGTGTATATCGCTATTTACTCTACGAAAACCTAACCTTCTGACAGATCTAATGAATGTGTTTGCAGTTATAACTCCCATTCAAATCATCTTGACGTTGATTACTTTAGCCGCACCCCCCTCCGCCATGACGATAATAACAACCTGAACTAAAGGTAATAAACCCTTCCTTGATAATTCTGTGAAGAGTGAAGGCACAGAATGTCTAAAATTTAACTCTAGGGCACGATTTTATGCCTTTATGGTTTTCCCTTTACCGGAAGCCAGACACGTCTGGAAGCCGTTGTGTGATGTACAGTGACGCCATCTATAGAGAAGATTCTAAAAGTGCGCGACTTGTTTTGAATGGTATTGAGAAAAATGGGGGCTTAGTTTTTTGGGGAGTTCATTCTAAAAGTGTGGGCGGGTGTGGTGTGTGGCTCTGGTGGGGAAGTGTGGGCGGGTCTAAAAAGTGGCAAAATGTCGTCGATTGCGTCAAAAAAATTTTTGGCGTTTTTTTTTTCTTCACTTTGATTCTTCTGTCACTCTTTCCTCTCGCTCTCACTCTTCCCTGCCACTTCTCCCAGTATCGCCTTCTGTCTGTAACTCTTAACACTTACTTACCGAAGTTGTTTTTTTTCCTGTGTGTATTTCTGCGGTGCCGAGATTCGATCCTGGGGCGATTGGATGTCTTTTATTCAGAGACTAGTGTCTTTACCAACTGAGATATTGGGTTGTTGGAAGGTGATGTGATTGATGAAACTTACGAACGTTTCAGCAATGAAATTGCGAGTTTTGTCGCAAGTGGGCGCAGGCGGTCCTTTAGTCTTGGGTTGGGGGTCGGGTTTTGCACTTGCAGGCCCCCCACCTTGAAGTTGGGGTCGATTTTGTGGAGGTGGGGTGGAGGAGCTCTAATACGAAAAAGCCGCTTCAAGTTTTTTTATTTTGTTTTTTTCGTGCTTCTGCAGTGTTCTTTTAAGTTTGTGGTGAAAAGGGATCTGTCGGGTGGGAAGGATGGTTGTGCCCTGTGGCTGGTTAGGTGGGGTGCATTTGGTTTCTTAAATGTTTGTTGTCTGATGTTTGGGGTCCACCGAAGAATGAAAGAAAGACTTTCATAAAGTGCAATTGTGTTAGCTTAGGTTTGATGAAATGGTCTCAAAAACTACGCGAACCAAAAAATGTGTTAGCAGTGATCGCAGTGTTGCCACCAATGATTATAAAAACGCGAACCATTAGCCAGGTAGGGGGGGGGGATTTTCCGCCCCCTGTGACTAAACTGGCTGGGGTATGTATTTTATTCGTCTTCTGGAGGAGGGCGTCGTAGACCGAACTCCGAGGTCGTTCGAGTAACGGAAAACAGTGACCAACGAGGCCCGTAGGGCCGAGAGTTATGTGAGGCTCAAAGCGCCGAAATTAGTAAAGGATTTTTTTTTTTTGATTCTTTAGATTGGAGCCGCCAAATTTAAATGAGTTTTTTTTCTCTGCAAGGAGTTTTGAGGTGGTTAACTACTTCTTAAGCGGGTTTCTCAAATTCCTTGAGGCGAGCGGATCTGGGCGCGGCGCGGCGTTAGCCTGGAGCGCCGCACCGCAAACTGTTTCACAAATAATTTGAGCCGAGCGGTTGAGCGCCGCGCGTCGTCCGCAGAGGTTGTGGACGAAGTTCGTCGTGTCATGGATGAAGAAAAGATGGATGGGACACTCCATTGCCTTCCTCAGTGAGTTTGATTTTGGGGCGACATCTGGAGCTTTGCGTAGTACTAAATATAATCGTCTGCTTAGATTAGGTTAATAAAATTAAAAATAGACTAAAAACATAAAAATAAAAAATATAAAAAACTTTCTAAGCACACTTTTATCTTAAAAAGTCACTTAATATATGAATTTCTTTTTTAAAAAAAATTCTAGTACTGCGCAAATCGAAACGATGGTGGTGAAGTTTCGGTTTAGTACTGCGCAAAGCAGAAACTGAAACTATTTTTTGTTTATTTCCCAGACAGTTTTGGTTTAGTACTACGCAAATCGCCAGAGAGCGCCACTGAAAAAAAACTCACGCTCGACGCATAGGAGTGTCCCATCCATCTTTTCTTCATCCATGGTCGTGTTGAACCTGGGCGGCCGCGGCAGCGGCAGCATGGCTCAGCCATTCAGAAAACCTAAATTACATGTAAATTCTGGGAAGGCAATAGCACGTAGAATTAGAGTTCGGGGCAGTTTGAACCTGACATTGGCCGACTTCATTTCAGTCGAGAATAGAATAAACACGGCAAGCGGGCGTTTAATGGCGGACAAGCAAGGAGTTGATATTGTGATTTGTATGACGTCTTAACCACCGACCAATCGGATTGCAGCAGCAGATGGAAACGCTTGCTGTGCCGTATTTTGTCGTAAAACGAGAAGCGTTTGCGGTTATCACCAACTATATGCCGCTTTTGGAAGCGGATCTGCGAGGCTTGCGGCGCCGCGGCCTCCGCCGCTAGCTTTTTATTTGTGAAACCCGCTTTACGCCTCTAGGCTCATCTTCCGTTTTATTTTTTCCCGACCCATTTCCCTTATTTTTTTTCCTTTTCTTGTGATGTTGTAAAGAAAAGTAGGTTCATTCAATTAAAAATTTTTTTTTAGTCAATTCTTTTTTTGGGGGGTTGTTTGCATAAAACTGGTTGAAGTATCATTTTTCTTTCTGGGTCATGGATCATGGCTGGCGAACTTGGGTGTTTTTGTGTAAAATTTGGTGCTCTACATGCTATTTGGTTCATTGATGAATTAGTAATAAGCATAAATTTACAATTTGTTACAATTGTATGTGCGTGTGTAATATATGGTACCGTTTATTGCAAATTTGATACTATTTCAGGGGTGCTTTAGTGCTTTCGTTCAAAACCGTTTTTGCAGTGGTGCCATGAATTCCAGGAAGTATTTTTCAATGAGTTATAACGTTTGAGCAGATCATTCAAATAAATGATTTTGCCAAAAACAAATTCTTTGGTTGATTGTAATTTAATATTTTTTTTATTTACAAATTTTTCAAAATTTACCAAAACTGAATGAGCAGTTTTGCTCGTGAAATTTTGGTTTAAAATTTAAATCACACGTAAATCGCTGTATTTAAGATAAATATAGAATATAAATATAAAAATAAAATCACACACAAAAATCGCTATATTTTAAAATTCAAATGGGAAGAATATAAATATACACAGACTGTCCACCTGCGAGCGCCGCCATTTTGAAAACAGCACTCAGGCCTTTATCTGGTGGGCTGTGCCTCGACCTAGATTTACGTCATTCCTGCGCTCTACGTCATTGCCATGCCACATGTTTGCTGCGTTGAATAAAATAAATCCAAATTAATGGTTTTAGCCAAAACATCAAGTGGAATTTTTTTGGCGTTGAAGGGAATAGAAATTGCTTGGTTTGATACTGCTGCTATCCCGGGATGGAATGTTTTTCTCAGGTCATCATGTGCTGTGTATTGAACCTCGGGTGTCTTTTATTCTGAGAGATTGAGCTTGAAGCCGAAATGAAGGTGTTTCGGGGTGATGGACTTAGTCTTTTTGGTGCTTCTTTATGTTGTGAGTGTGTTGCTACGGTCACCAATGCCCATGTTGTTCGACCAGAAAGGAACATGGCTGGAGGGTACGACGATGTCTTGCTGTTGACTTTGCCTTCGACGACACAATCTTCTGGTGTGGGTGGATGCAGTTTCTGCTGAGAGAGGTTGGTTAAAGTGACGAAAGAATAGTCGCGGTTGGGTGGTCTGACAGGAGTTCCGCAAGTTACGTCGGGTGCTGGAAGGGCTCTGATGGTCGCTGGAAGCTTGTGCTCACGTGTGGTGGCAATGCAGAAAAAATTAAGAGAGCTTAAAAAGCAAAAAAAAAAAAAAAAGAAATGTATTTCTTAAGATAAAAGAACGTTTTGAGTAACCATCAAACAAACCACGTTCCTTTGATTATTTGTAGAAATTGATTAAAATTAAAATTGATTTTGAAAAACTTGTTGAAAAGCCATTTCTTCTTGATGTTCAAATTGTGCATTAAGTTGATGTGTTGTTTTCATGCTGGTAATCATGTGGTAGTTTCAATTTTTTGGAAATCAATTTGGACTTAAATTGGATTTCATAAAGGCCTCAAGGGTTGGGAATCATTGGCCCCCGAAATTTGTGGACAGAAAAGTGAGTTTTACTTGTTGGTTTTGTTTGTTTTTTTTAGTTTTTTTTTGCAATCCATTAAAGGAATTTGTGCGTTTGTTTTGCTAGGGCACAATCCATTAAAAGAATTATGTCCAAATTATGAATGATTTCAAGTGAGAAAGCAAAATTTATTAAATAAAAAATATTTTTAAATGTGTTGTAATACCCATATGGTTAATTTCTACTGTCTAGCCAAAATAGTGAACTGTTAATTTTGCGTTTTTCGATTGTCGACCCAATTGTGGACTTCCGCTTTTTTTCTGCTTTTCTGAATAATCAGGCATTGTCAAAAGGAACCATATTTTAACGGTAAGCCAGAGTTTTTTTTGTGCATTCTTGTGTTGGTTAGGCAAACTGAGGTTGGGTTAATTTAGGCAGGTCCATAAAATGAGCTCCCAGAACTTTCTGGGAGCCGTTTCTTGGCCAATAAAAAAATTCAGTCCGGGTACTGTTGGCACCCCCCTGCATGCAGCTACCAGGGGGTATGTATGTCTCTAGGGTGCGTGAGCGCTCTCGGAAACAGATTTACCGCCCACAGAAAGTAGAAAAACGAATGAGTCTTGCCACACATCAATCGGAGTACTTTTGGCACCCTCCCCTGCATGCAACCACCAGGGAATGTATGTCTCTAGGGTGCGTGAGCGCTCTCAGAAACACAGATTTACTGCCCACAGTAATTTACCACCCATAGATAATAGAATAACGAATCAGTCTTACCACACTTCAGACCGAGTACTGTTGGCACTCCCGCCTGCATGCAACCACCAGAACCTCAAGACTGAGAGCTTGGCTTTGTTGCCCTGCTCGCGTTTCGTTACCACGGATCGCCACAGTTCGCGTCTTTCTCCTGCCGCCCATCACTCGTGAATGCAATCCCGAGATACTTGAATTTCCCCACCTGTCTCAATGAGGCTCCCCTAACATGGAGAGCGCACTGAGCAGGCTGTCTTGAAGGGACCAGAACCTCAGTTTTAGCCACACTGCTCCCCCGACAGTTTGGAGTCGACTATTACCCGACTTCTTTTCTCCAGATACTTAGCGTACACTTTCCCAGGAATGCTGAGCAAAGAGATGCCTCGATAGTGTGTTGCAATCTCTCTGATCTCCCTTTTTGAAGATAGGGATAACAAATCCTGTCTGCCATTGATTAGGGGCCTGTCCAGATATCCAAGCAACCTGACACACTCGAGTCAGCCACAGGATACCATCCTGATTTAAGGCCTTTAACATCTCGGACCGGATTTCATCATCACTTGCAGCTTTGCTAGTCTTCAGGGACTTAATTGCCCATCTGACTTCTGTTTCAGTGATACAACCGTGACTATTCTCCGCTCCAAGGTGCACCTCGTATGCTTGAGTTGTTGTTGTCACCGGATTAAGAAGAGATGCAAAGTATTCCTTCCACCTATGCAATACGCTCTCCTCCGTTTTCAGAAACCTCCCATCTGAACTCTTAATAGTTTGTGATGAAAGAGATTTCTTTCCACGGAGGCGGCGCACGGTCTGCCAGAACACCTTGTTTGCCGAACCATATCTGGCTCCAATTTCTCCCCGAACTTCTCCCAGGCCTTGGCTTTAGCTGTTGATACTGTCTTTGCTGCTGCTTTTCGCGCCTCAGTGTACCGCACTCGACTCGAAGTTGACTTATTTGCAAGTCATAGCAAATAGGCTTCCTTCTTTGCCTTGACAGCTTCTTGGACTTCACCGTTCCACCACGCAGTCCTTTTCTCACCGCCCTGCGCCACACTCAGCCGCTTACGACCACAGCACAATGCAGCCGAAGTAATCACAGCAGTTTTAAACAACTGCCACTCCTCTTCAACAGTACCACGATCACTGGGTAGTTCTTTGAAATTTGAAGATATGTTATCTGCAGAGGTCTTGCTCACAGCTCTATCCTCCAATGCATCCCATTTGATGCGCCAAGTTTGTCTGAACCTAGTATTTCTCTTGGTTGGCATGGATTCAGAGAACCGCAAAGTGCAGTTAACAAGGTGGTGATCAGTTGATAGTTCTGCCCCTCTTCTCACACGAGTATCCAACACTGATCAGAATAAGTCGGCTGAAACAATTACAAAATCAATCAGTGACTTCTGGTCCATTGCATCCCTGTATCAGGTATACTTATGGACATCCCTGTGCTGGAAGAAGGTGTTTGTAATGGAAAGTCCATTGTTGCAACAGAAATCCAACAAGCACCTCCCATTCGTATTTAAATCGGGGTCACCACTCCTCCCAATCACGCCTTTCCACGTTTGGTCATCAACTCTTACGTGTACATTGAAGTCGCCCACCAGGATGACAGAATCTGCACTCCCTCTCCTACTAAGAGCAGCATCAACTTCATCTAGAAAAAGTGGGTACTCTGTGACTGCATTCGGAGCATATGCAACGAATAGAAAGAGAGACCGTTTCCTTATCTGAAGCCTCAGGAGACACAGTCTTCCACCTAAGGGGGTCCAATCTGCAACATAATCTGCCAGCCGGGGACTTGTGAGTATCCCCACTCCCGCCTGGGCAGTCATGTTAGGGTCGACACCAGAGTAGAAAAGCTTCCACCCTCCTTCTAAGTCCACAGTTCCAGAACCCGGACGTTTCGTAGAGGTAATACCTATGATATCCAGCCGATACCGTTTGGCTTCCTCCACTAACTCTGATTCCTTTCCTGTCATGCAGAATATGTTTCAAGTACCTAAAATTAACGATAGTCGAAATAGGTTAAATGGTATGTGTTTTCATGGAACCATTATGATTCAGTGGAAACTTTCAAAGCACAGATTTAGCATTTAATATATCAAACAACTTGGAATGGCGTGTCATGAATGAATATAACATAAAATTAATTATATTCGAAATTGGCCCAAACTTTCAAAGATAAGATACAGCATGTAATATATCAAACTACTTGGAATGATGTCTCATGAATGACTATAACGTAAAATTAATGATAGTCGAAATTGGTTCAGTGGTATGTGATTTAATGAAACAATTATGTTCCATTTGATACTTTCAATGTTAAGATATGGCATATAATACAGGGTGTTTCAAAATTTATGTACAATAAATTTAGTGACATATTCTTCAGGTCAAAAGAAGACGAAAATGTTCTATAGCACTTTGTCTGGAAACGATTTATTTACGCGATACAGCCAACTAAACCCGTGGCTCCAAATTACAGGAATTGTTCAAAGTGCCCGCCACCAGCTCGCACGCACGCTTCGGCTCGTTGCATGAGCGACCGTCTGATGTCATGGAAGAGTTCGTCGCCAGAACTTAAGAACGGTTTGGCATGCATTTTCAATTCGTTGTCGCAGATCCATAATGTTAGGAACTTCTGTGCTGTAGACGATCGTTTTCACATGATCCCACAGAAAAAAGTCCAGGGGATTAAGGTCGGCTGATCTTGCAGGCCAGGCTACCAGTCCACCTCGACCTATCCACCGATTCGTGTATGCAGCATTAAGGTGTGCTCGCACAACATGGCTGAAATGTGCTGGAGCGCCATCATGCATGAACCACATGTTAGATCTTATCAAAAGAGGAACATCTTCCAGTAATTCTGGCAATGCATTCTGCAGAAACAAAAGATACGTTCGCCCAGTCAATCGTGGCGGCAACACATAAGGGCCAATTAAGTTATTTCAGACAATTCCACACCAAATGTTCACGGAGAAACGCTCTTGATGCGCTCGAGCTCTGGTAACATGCGGGTTAGCATCTGCCCAATGGTGCTGGTTGTGAGAATTTACGATTCCTGTCCGGGTGAAGGTTGCTTCGTCCGTGAAAAGTATCTGGCTGAAACAACTAGGGTCTGCAGCATGACGGCGTTGTATCCATTGGCAAAATCGTTGTCGGTGTGGATAGTCCGTTGGGTTCAGTGCCTGAACCAGTTGCGGGTGGTATGGATGCAAAAGCTGACGGTGAAGAATGCGCCAAACAGATGAGTGCGGAATGTGTACCATGGAAGAAATACGACGGGTGCTTGTCTGTGGTTAATCATGTATGATGTCAATTATCACATCCTCTTCATCCGGAGAATGTGCTACAGGCCGCCCTTGTCCTGTTTAACGGCCAAAGGAACCACGCTCCCTCAAATGTCTGTCGACAGAAACAAATGTTCGGTTATTTGGCAAACGTCTATTCGGAAAGCGTTCTTGGTAGAGTCTCCTTGCTTCCACAGCATTTCCGTCCGCAAGACCATACAATAGGTGCATGTCAGTGTATTCTGCACTGGCATACGTGTACATGACTTTTTTTACGTAAATCGTAATGCGTATGTCAAAGCACGCAAACGTTCTGAAATTGATATTCCTAGTGGATGTACAGTAGTGAAACTACAATAATGGAAACAACCGTACACAACTAATGGAACGACCCTAAAGTAGGTTTAAATGGAACAAACCACTCAACCTAGTGTTGGGTCGAAACGCTGGAACTGCTAAAATATCGTCCGCTAACCAATTTGTATGATATTGGATTACTCGCAAACAAATCGTTTCCAGACAAAGTGCTATAGAACATTTTCGTCTTCTTTTGACCTGAAGAATATGTCACTAAATTTATTGTACATAATTTTGAAACACCCTGGACTTGGAATGATGTGTAATGAATGAATATATTGTGAAATTAATGATAGTTGAAATTGGTTCCAAGGCTGGTTTAGTGGACCCATAATGGTTCATTGCAACTTTCAATGCTAAAGTATACCACGTAATATATAACACAACTTGGAATTATGTGTCATGAATGAATATAACGTAAGATTAATGATAGTCGAAATTGGTTCAATTGTATGTGGTTTAATTGAACCATTATGGTTCATTGGATAGTTTCAATGCCAAGATATGGCATCTAATATATCAAACAACTTGGAATGAAGTGTCATAATTGAATATATCGTAAAATTAATGATAATCGAAACTGGTTCAAAGGTACGTGGTTTAGTGGAGAACCATTATTGTCCATTTGAATCTTTCAATGCTAAGATATGTCATGTAATATATCAAACAACTTGGAATGATAGTCGAAATTGGTTCCATGATGCGTGTTTTAATGATACCATTATTGAACCATTGGAAATTTTCAATGCTAAAATATGCCATGAGTTATATTATCTTATGCCTTATATGCCATGAGTTACTTATGCCTTATATTATCAGTAGTTAACTTGTGTTAGGCAAATTTAACAATAGCTAGTAGCTAATAATTCGCTTCAATAGTACATGGTTACCCAGAAAAGCGTTAGCAATTGTTTATGAAGAAAGAATTGGCAACGTTTTCTTCCCGGATAATTGGAAGATGTGATACCACCCCCTCCCCCTCCCTCACTCTTCTGACAATCGTCTATCTTATTATTTTTTTTTCATAATGTCGAAGACCTCTTTGGGTTATTCATGCTTATTGCCTATTTCAGTTTATTTCATGTGGTGTTTATTCCGGAAGGGTGAGACTCGTGTAAGCACTGCTTACGTCTCACTTGAACAAATGTACAATTCACTACCAATGATATCAATACAATTATAGATTGCTTACTTAATGAGCAGAAAGCGTTCTAGAAATTCAAGCAACCAGGAACGACAACTCGATTACTTTGGGGGACACTGAGGCAGTTGTATTTAAGGCTGTAATTTCGGGAACGCGAAGGAGCTGCTTTCTTTATAGATAGGAACGATCCAAGAGTTGTATAGATATTATTGGGAGGATGTGAGGGGGCGGGTGGGGAGTTTTGATAGTAACCAGGAACGATTAGTCGATTAGTTTGGGGGACACAGGCTGTAATTTCGGGAACGCGAGTGAGCTGTTTTCTGCCATTGGGTGAGCAATCCAGAAGTTGAATTGATATCATTGTTCACTAATCGATTGTCCACTTGCTATATAACTCTCCCTCCAATGACCCTGCCGCAGCTTAGAGGGCGATATCGAGAAACACTGGGTTAGAAGTTCGAGCATAAAAACCCTTCTATTTTTATGCTCGAAGGGTTAGACAACACATTCTAGCTGTCATTGTGGTAATCTTTCATTGATTATAGTCCTGAATTACCGCCATATCGAATGTAATACTATACAGTAATAACGTGTAGCTAAATCACAGAGAAGAATCCCCTCACGTTCACTCTGTTCGAATCTCTCATTCCCTTGTGTGTTTTTTTAGCATCCCCCCCCCCCCCCCTTGGTTTTCACAGGATGCTCGATCTATGAAAGTATAGTGGCTAGAAGAAAGTATAAAAGTAGGAATAAGGATCTTATTCCTATCTCCTTGGCTCGATCACGTGTTTCAACAATGGGTGGTCAGCTGATTCAGATATCAGATTTAAGCTCTTTTAAGAATTGAAGGGAAAAAATTATTTAACGAAATGAAATCTCCTCCCGCTCCCTTTTCATTCAATTTATTACTTTAAATGAAAAGTTATTTCTAACAATAAAACTTCAGGTACAATCCTTATTTTTTATTTGTGGCGCTTAAAACAACTGAAGAAAAAAATAAATTGTCAAGTGCGAGTTGAACTCGCCTGGAGAGGGTTCCGTACGATGAATATGTCATCTACCATGTTTTATTTAAATCTGACCCAAATTTGTTTGCGGTAACTAAAAAAAAGTATATATGATACCGGATTGTAGAGGAAAATTGCTGAATATATTGTCTATTGCTGAATTCTGTCTTGACGTATATTCTTTAATACGTGGACTAAGACCGAGTGATAGAAAGAATTCTGATATTTCATTTTTTTTATTTGTCTTTAAAATTAATACTGAAGCCTCCTACTATAATAATCTTTTCGTGTGCACTGATAGCATTCTTAATGCATTCGACGGCAATTTTCGGAAAGCATTTTGGTGATTCATATACGGTTAAGAATTGAACACCAAATGCTTCGAATTGGAGGCATTCACAATGCCCATTCCTGGACTATGTATAAATAAAACCTGAAGAGAATTAGAATTCGGGTCAACAGGCAAGAGTTCTCTGGCCTAATTCGTCTATTATCATCTGATAAACACTTCGGTTTTCATACCCATGAACTACTCTAAGTAAGGAATTAAACTCCTCCACATCTTCCTCAACATACCTATCACTATCCAATAGATAATGATACAATAACTAAACAACAGATATAAACCTTACTAAGACAGAAAAGACGAAAATGATGCCGATACTTCGTGCGGGGAAAGAAAATTATTAGATGTATTTCTTTTTCCTGCAGTGCCACTATCGCTATCTAGTGGCGTTTTTGTTTTTGTAGAAAAATATTACGATATTACCTTTTTATATTAAAGCCCGTCGTATGACAGGTGCCACAGTACGCGGATCTGAAAATTCGATTTTAATTAAGAAATATCGTCTGTGACAGGATCGGTAATTGATCTGACCGCTAATAATAAAAAAAAATTGCTGTCAGTATGAAAGCGATATTGTCAAAATAGCTGAAGAATATGATCTTACTTGCTTTTCAAAAGCACTAGAATTTCCCATCCACGTTCGAGGTATGTGACTCTGGTGACTCACCTACGTACACCAGGACAGGAGAGGGATCCTTTGTGCAAGCCGTTAGGCGACCAATCAACCCGTCCAGGGAGGCAACGAAAATGTGCTGCGGGACGGACTCCCGCGGGACCGCCCTCCTTAACCCGGCTTCAAATATTCCACTGGTCAACGCAGAACGCGTTGTGTGCCCCTTTTTCTAATCAGCAGGGGGAGGAGATCGGAAACCACCATAAGCTCGGCTCCGGAACAGAGCGTTCGCGCGAATACTTGTACAAGTAACAAGCGGAAGACCGTCCCCACAGCCTAACCCAACGGGTTCTCAAGCCTGCATCCTGGACAAAGATCACGGATTACAGACGCAATTGCAACTGTCTTCTCCCACTAAAAGCAGCCACATACCCCACAAGTCATACACCGCTCAAGAGATACATACAGGTGCAAGTGACAAAACTTATCTTCAAACATCGCTAAAAGTAGTCTAACACATAGGTTCATAGATCACCAATATTCGACACAACCAATCTTGGTAACTTCGTTACTGACTTGCAACACGTCAGCAACTGCGTTCACGTGTATACTGGAACACACAGCACTAGCTGAAGGGCCGGCTCAGAAGACAAACAGTCGAACGTCCAGAGGACACAAACGAGAGGGATCTTGAAGCATGGAGAAACGGGCAGAGAAGAAATAAGACACTCACCGCTCATCCACGGACGGTAACTCTCTTGTCAAACCTCTAAATTGGCCCGTGTCGACGGCTTGATTCCATTATCAACACACGGCTTCCTTTTGTGCCAGTCAAGGCCTCGTCTATCATTCTATCACAAAAAATACTAAAATTGGTTACTGTTAAAAAGAACATATACTTGGCATGACATACTTTCAGGCAGCCAATAATACTCAAATAGTTTCTCGTTCCACATGGCCAACAGACTTTGAACCAGTCTTCAAAAACCTATCCTTCACCACATATGTCTATTCATGGCGACCGACATTCCATCTCTCCTTACCGCAGGCAATCTTTCTTTTATTTCACAACAAAATCACAAATTAAAACAAAACTTCCCATAACAACCGCAAACAACAATGCACTGACGCTGTCGCTTTCTTATCAAGCAACAACGGCCGTGCAAAACTAATACGACCTTCTCACTATGAAATACAACAATATCATTATATGCAACAGAATTCTATTACTCACATTTTACACGATTACTATACAGGGTTGGTGAAACAAATGTACTAACACTTTGAATGACTATAAAATCATTATTTATGAACATAGAGAC
The DNA here is from genome assembly GCA_023313115.1 of Rhysida immarginata. Taxonomy (NCBI): domain Eukaryota; kingdom Metazoa; phylum Arthropoda; class Chilopoda; order Scolopendromorpha; family Scolopendridae; genus Rhysida; species Rhysida immarginata. The sequence goes on from JAHWFO010037539.1 coordinate 2,758,974, forward strand.
GAATTTAAACGCTTGAATTACAGAAGACAAATGTAATTAAAGAATCATATTCGCAAAAGTTCGAACAATCAAATGATGACCATCATTGTCCAGACAAAGCTGATAACGAGCACCAATGGATTCGCAAACGTCACGAGAAAACAAAGTGTTAGTACATTTTTTGAGACACCCTGTATATTAAAACAAAAAAACTAAATATATACATTATTATATAAGAGGGGAGGAGTGATTAGATAAAAAAAATTTTTACACTATTGATTTTTTGTATACGTTAATGCCGAACACTATTTTTCATTTAATTATATTTTGGTCCTTCGACCAAACTGATTAACTGTCATTTTGGCCCAGTCCCTGAAGAGACTGGAAGTAGTTAATAAAAGTGCTATTCTGGAACATTTTTGCGCCAATATGTCCGCTACTTTCAGTCCAGTTTCAATTCCAGCTCTCTGATTGGTGAGATCAGACCACGAGACCATTTCGTGTCGTCACTTCCCGTCGCCATCTTGAATGAAGGATTATGGGATCGCGTTTCCTACGGGGCTTTCAAAATGACCTTTTGTATAAGGAAAAAACTTTTTTTAAAAGTTATTTCCTTCTTTTTTGTTTACAAAGACTTTAATCCGTTTAACTCTTCACTTGATGAATGAATTTCATGTACAATTGAACTTTAATAAAAGAAATATACCATGAAATAAATAAATAATACAACACCAGTTTAGTTGATTATTAAATGCTTTTTATTTACAATTTATAATAAAAAAATTACTGCAAAAGTTGTAATGAAATAGAAATTCAAATAATAATGGCATGAAAAAAGGATGGAAAAAAAAAGTTTGATTGTCTCTAGCAGGTTCGATCCTACTCACAAGAATGATGAGATATATATATAAGCTTGAGAAAAGTGAGCAGGATTTTGCAGATGTGCTACGACAACCAAACTGTTTCTCAACATGTTGTTTAAACTTATAAAAAGTAAAAAATCATTTCATTGGTGTATTGAAAGTGTTATTAAATTCTATTTTACAAAATGGTTACCGGACTTACCACTAAGTACGGTGTACAAGATCGTACGTAAAGTGCTGCGGTACTACCCATACAAAATCCACCTTGTCCAATAACTCGAACCTAACGATCTTCCTCGTAGAGAAACCTTCGCATTGGAATTCCTTGCACGGATGGAGGTGGACGAGCATTGGCCATGGAACATTTTCTGGACGGACGAGGCCCATTTTTACCTGATGGAGATGTCAACACTCATAACTGCAGGATTTGGGCTACCAGTCCCCCTCATGTTCTCCACCAAATTCCATTGCATTCTCCAAAAGTTACTGTGTGGTGTGGTATGACAGCAAATGTCATAATTGGACCGTATTTATTTGAAGAGGAGTCGAGAGATGGGCTCGTGACATGCACTGTGACTGCTGCTCGCATGGCGTCGATGCTAAGAAGTTTTGCGATACCAGAACTTCAGCAACGTGGCATTTTAGACACAACGATTTTTATGCAGGATGGGGCTCCACCTCATATTGGTACATGTGTCACAGTTACTTCAGCAACATTTCACAGATGAACGGATTATAGGCCAAAACTTCCCCCTTTCTTGGCCACTCCGGTCACCAAATATCAACCCCTGTGACTTCTGGCTCTGGGGTTACCTCAAAGCCACTGTTTATGGTGATAACGTCAGGAATTTGGCGGAACTGAAAGATGCGATATACCGACAGACGCACAACATTCCTCCTGATATGCTACGAGCTACAGTTGAGAACGCAGTAATTCGGTGTAACCTGCTTTCAGTAACTGGTGGAGGCCACATTCAACATGTAACTAATTTTAGTAACGATTAAAGACTTGTTAACCTGTGTCTTCGTGTCTAATTTCGTATGCGAAGATTGCGTAGAGCGCCATTCCATGCTGATGGTGGCCTTTTGAACTCATTTTTTTGGTGGGTATGAACTTCCCATGCCCTCTTGTATAATATTACCATGTATTATAGCTTTTGGTCCAGTAGTTTTTTTATGGCCATGTCAAAATGGAACTTTAATTATAAAGACCTTGTATGTCCATCATTTGATGCCCGATTTTTATGTTTTGATCCGCGTAGGCTGACTTCCCGTCTCTATTGAACCAAATCACTCACGGAACGTCCTGGATGTCGAGCCTACGTAGACCGCCTCACAATCTATACTCCTGCACTCTGGAATCCGTCCACACTATCATTCTTCTTGGTCGGGTTTAAAATCCGGTTTGCGTTGTTGGTCGTGCGGAATACCAGGCCAGTTCCTTACCTCTGGAACTGACTTGAAATCCGGTGGATGTTTTGTCCAATATATATGAATGTGACAAATTTTTTTGGTCTGTGGCTTTGGTCCAACCCCTGGCTTCATTCTTCTTACCTAACATACTGGAGGATAGAGTTCGTGACCCTCAACCTCGCCATCTCAAAAACTGTGGATGTCTCGAATTTTCGGGCCTTCTTATTGATGGGGTATGTTATTACTCTACAGAACCCGTGACGTATTGCAGCTTACTTATGCGTCGTCGTGTACATGGAATCGTGAGGTATGATGTTTGAAGTCAATGCTACGTTTTCCAGGTGAATGAGAAATAAGTTGGCCAGCAATGGGCTTAAGCTGCTTCCCATCAGGGTTCCTTTTTCCATTTTATAGTATTTTTATTGATTTCGAAATAGTTGTTACAAGGGCTTTGAAAAGATATACAAAATGTTCGACCTACAAGTGGCTTACAGAAGCAACAATATACTCGAACGGCTCCATGGCAGCACTAAGGATAAGATAGATGCTCCTGAAAGATCCGGGATTTACGAAATCCAATGTGGTACCTGCGACCAGAAATACTTTGTCCAAAGCCGCAGAAGGATTTATACAAGAATCAAAGAGCACTTCCGTTGAATTAAGAACTACAGACCAGAAAAATCACCATATGCTGAAAGCATTTTGACCATAGGTCATCAAGAGAAGAAAGAAACCGTTCGAATTTTACGCGTTGTAGAATATGCCAAAAAATTAAATTTCCTGGAATCTTTGGAGATATCGAAGAATAATAGTGATAAATTCAAGTATCATGATAGTGGTCCACTTGATTTGACGAACTGGAAAGCCTAGTTATCATACGCAACATAAACCTAATATCTTATTAGCTCTATATTAGGTCCTCCTTTTGGTTTACAAGTGGTAGCCAATCAGAACAGCATTGTTGTATCTTTTTCCTGATTGGCTACCATTCCTTGTAAGTATCTGTAACCAAAATGTTATTGCTTTGATACATGCTAATGATGGCTACTTGGTAGCCGGAATGTATACATCTATTGCATATTAAACTCGTTTTTGTAGACAACTGGTTTCTCTCCTTCATCTCCTCCAGATTTGCCGGGAAGGGGCACAATAACACGATTTTGAATGCGATCAGAAACTACTAGTAGGTCTAGCTTATAACTGCTAATAATGTATGATAAAGACAACATAAATCTTAATAAGCGCTCGTCTTTCCTTATCCTCTGTGCTCATATTTTGCTCAAAGCCCTCATATTTATGGTCTTTGATCTCTTCTCAGATGTTTCGGGCATTGTGAGGCAAATTTTATGCACAGATGATGGAAAAAAGCTACCGGTGAGGTTGGGAAACCTAACAGGCTTCTCAGGCGGTGGGTTGGCGAATCAACTTAACTACAGTGGAGCAACTTACTGCGCAATCGAATCAGGGGATTATCGCAAGTGTGTCCAGAACGACATTTCAACGAACGTTGCTGCGTATGGAGCTCTGCAGCAGATGGATGGTGACAGCACCTACGCTCACGACCGTGCATCGGTGGAAAAGTCTGGAATTGTACGGCAGTACTGACACTATTTGACAACGATTGAAAACCAACTGACTATTCCGCACCCCTTCCATTTACATTATTGAACATCTAACCACTAGTAAATACAATGTCTCAATGTCATTGCTGCTATTATGAATCGGTCTAGGGCATCCACTGATTGGCTAAAGCTTGCCTTCTCAGATGAATCATGTTTTTGTCTCCATCGGCACAGCGAAAAACGTCTGAAAACAAACACCATTCAATCATTTGTGGACGGCACAAGCTTGTCTAGGTAATGTTTTGTGTTTTCTGGATGGACTTATCTGTGTGGATAGCAATCTTAATAGGTTATGTACATATCGATCTTTTTTTTCTTTTTCTTTATCTTTTCTCATTTATTTCTTCTTTTTTAATGTTCTTTCTACTTCTATGTTCATTTTGTGTCCGTCCCTGTACTCTCCTTTTTTCCCAGGATTTCTGTACTCTTTTATTTTAGTGACCTTTTTTATGCAGTACTATTTTACAGGGTGACTAGCGACCGGGAATTGTCAAAAATGTTTTAACTGGGAACAGTCAGGGAATCATAAAATCTGCAAAATTTGAACAATGTCAATAATATTCTATCAGGATAGCCCCCATTTGTTGGCCTTTATGATCAGGAAAAATCAGGGAATTTTACTAAATCGTTTTGCTAGACAGCCTATTATTCCTAAACTTTGTTATGATTTTAATTTTTTTTTTATTATCTTATTGCATTTTTTTTGCCGCCCTCTTATTACCTCCTATTTGTCCTCCTTCCTGTCCTATCCAAACACGTCTTCAAATTCATCTCCTGTCCTCCCATTGGTACTCTTCTAGTTTTTCAGCCAATACCGTCTTACTGTTCCCTATGCCAACTATATATAAAGGGGTCCTTTAGTACTCTTTTCATAACTTCAGGATAATTCTCTAATATTCTAACTGCCTTTAGAGAATTATCCTTTTTGCTTTGATAAAGGATAGTCTCTATCCGAAACGTCAGCTATTTATTTTATTTTTTATTTTTATTTTTATTTTATTAATTATTTATTATTTATTTTGTCAAATATTATTTATTTTTTATTTTTATTTAATAACTATTACTTATTGTATTCCAGGGTTTTTGTGTCTCGTCCTTTTCTCTTATAAATTTCCGTTCACTGATCATGTACACTCATACATGGACATTGGATGCGATGGTGTCTTCCAATATGACAATGCGACATCTCATACAGCTGCAATTATACGTGAGTGGTTAGAAGAGCAAGAGGAAGACTTTACTGAGCTTCCCTTGCTCCCAAATCCCCAGACATTAACCAAATCGAGCTGCATCTATTGGACAACCATGAATACTCTACCTCTTGCCCTCCAAGGACGTGTACATTGAACTGCAGTCAGCCTGGCTCAATATCCTTCTGAACTTTTTTCAGCACCTCACAGACCCTCTCTCGGCCTGTCTAACAACTATCTCTCCGAGCTACACATGGTTGTTACTCCAGATATAAACTGATAGTCACATTAATGTGCCTCGATTCCTTACAATATTCAAGAATATTAGTAGAAAATATTGTCTGTTTGAACATCATCTAGATTTCTGAACGTCATCTAGGGGTGACCAAGATTTCTGTCCGCGGGCTATTTTCCTTCCCCCCCTATTGCATATTACGTTGATCAGTTCCTTAAAATCGAGTTGCTAATTATCAATTCGACACTGTAAAACAAACAAAAAAAACAAAAAACGAGGTAGTTTACCATTTTATTTCCTTCGTTATAATGTGGCAATTTTCTCGTTGTCAGGTAGAATTGTATTTTCTTTTTCCCGATAGGACACGAATGCATATTAAGCATTTAGAATCCGATACGTGAACAATGAAAAAATAAAAACAGATTCTCCCACTCTGGTTTAAATACTGGTTCAGTGATTTTATGCTTTTTCGGAATGTGCGCCATGTTATGCGAGATAAAAAACAAGCAAGTATCAGGAACAAAAGAAATAATGCCTCATTTATTGGAATCGTCCCCTAAAGTCTGGAAACACTGCATAGGAAAAGCTATACCCACTCCCTTCCTGCGTTTTGGGCTCTCTCCTCGGCTTTGCCCGTGAGTTTTTATGTTGCACGCGGACGGCGGGCACGATTTGGATGGCCCTGCTCTAGATTGAGGGTGAGTCAAGCCAACATCATAGATAAAGCACTACGTGAGGCTATTTATGCGTGGACCTCAGCGGCATCAATGTCACCTAGAAAGGTATCAAAATGTTGCTGCTCGACGTGCACTTCGAGCACTCAATATGGTAAGATTGCCTTTAATCTCGTACTGAAAGAGCCGCCAAATTGCTACATGATCATCAACTTGGCGGTCTGTGATGTACTTGTTGACTTCATCACAACGAATCTGGGCCTCCAGTTTTTCATTTCTGAATCGTACACAACTGACGTCAAAACATTTGTAGATGCACCAGTATATGTAGGGCTATTTGACAGATTTAACTGCCGAAGACACCTCCACATTCAAATGTGCATTGTAAGAAGGATTATAAGGAACAATCTACCGGATATCAATGTTTGGGCCAACAAATTACGACCCCAACAAAGTTCAGCCGCTTCATTCAACAGCTGCATCGTGGTTAGGTTAAAATCGGTTGCTTGGGATAAATTCAACGTCGGCATCTATTCGGTATTAAATACGTAACACCTTCATATATTTCATCAGCATTATTAACACCAGTAAATTCGCTAGAAATGTTTTAACGTACTTTGTTGGTACGAAAACTTACTTTTAAAATGCAGTCCACATGAAGAAAACCATAAAGAACCTAAAGAATTTCTTGAATTGCATTGAATACAGATTTGATTTATAACTTCTTAAAACCCTATTCATTAAAGAAAGTGGATTTTAAAAAGGTGGTTTAATAAAAACTGCTTTTTTCATCCTTGCCGTCTGCTTATCTACAGATACACTTGCATTATTCTGTGTGCTTTTCGACGTATTCAATAGTTGGGCCAGTGAAATCGGTTATAGATGAATTTTATTCAAAGAGCCCTCACAATCATTTCTTTTTGATCCTTTTGGTGTAAAAGGTTGGAGTAGCGTTTGCATTATTTTCTTAAGTTGACTCACCTAATGTTGATTGGAAAAGCAGATTTTTCTTCTTACACAAGTTTCATATATAAAGGAATGAAAAATGCAACAGGGGATAATTGTAATATCATAATTACTAGTGGAGGTTTTTGGGTTATCTATATTGTTCATAGCACAGGTTGGCTCAGCTCTTGTTCGGTTGTAGTAGTTCACTCAAAGGCGGGGGAAAGGGGAAGTGATACGTCACTTTTGCTACTGGCGCCCGTTGCATTACTTCTGCAATAGGCTCCGTGCGTATGTGTTTGCTATACGACTACATCGCTGGTACAGTATATGCAACTTGCGAGGAACTTTCCACAACTTTTGGGTTTTTAGGCAACCTAAGAGATCATGGATAAACGGTTGGCAAATGGGATAACATTATCAAAAAGAATCATTTTAAGACAAGAAATATCGAGAAATTCACACACCACTGGAACAGATTTATAATTTCCTTAAACATGTTTTAAATTGCCAATAGAAATATCGCAATTGGCGCGCCTCCTATCCATGTTCTCGGAGTCTATAGCAACTTTTTTTGGATAGAAAAACATAAATAATTTTTTTTTCAGAAAATTGCTTATTGAGGAGAAATTTTATTATGTGTTGTCATCCCAAAGTTATTATTTTTTTTGTTAGTGGAGAACTGTTTTTGTCCAATTTTTGAGTATATAAATATTATTAATATTCTCAATTTTATTTGATAAGTATTATCTATTTGTTCACCTCCCCCTTTGATCGATAAGTCATTTAATACGATTCTTCGAAAAAGATTCCTCACTGATTCAAAACTCTTCCCACTCACTTCAATCTAGAATTTTGTTTATTCGCATTTTTATTTTAATTTTAAAAATAGCCCAGTGTTATTTACTGAAACTTGATGAAACAGTTGTTATTTCAATGCTACGTCATTGTTAAGCGTTGTTTTTCGACAATACATTATTAGACGTCAATTAGCCATTTATGCGGAGAACGTGAAAGAAGATTGTTTCGCCCAACCGATTTCTAGCGTTCGATTGTAGTTAAAAGAAGCAAATCTCTTATTTGATTTTAACAAATTTATCTTAGTTTTATTTACTAAAAAAATTAAACTAAACTAGGACTCTTATTTTGTTCGTAGAATCGGATGATAAACGAAAATAACGGAATACGATAAACGATACAGGATCTAGCACATTTCTCCCAGCTACCTACGGACTCTCGGAACGGTGAGGAAGCGAATTCCGAATGACTCCTACGAGACTAAAGGCGTGGACATTGCTAATTACTCTATTAAGGCCTAACGCTTTAACGGATCTTATGACAGTACTTGCAGTTAGAACTCTCATTCAAATCGTCTTGACTTTGATCACGGAAGCCCCGCCCCACGCCATGACGATGATACACGACAATGATTATAACAACCTGAACTAAAGGTAATAAACCTTTTCTTGATAATGCTGTGAAGACTGAGAGCAGAGAATATCTAAAATTAAACTCTGGTTCGAACAGGACGTTTGAAGAGATTCAATATAGAAAGATCCTAAATGTGAACTCTTAGATCCATCGGAATTTTTCATCATTAATTAACATGAAAAATGAAACTGTATAATTTCTCTAAATATAAAAACTGAAATAATTGAAGGAAATAACCTCAATATATTTTTAGAGAATTTTTGAAAAACGATGATATGGGCCATTTGTTTAGAACCGAAACCAGAAGGGCTAGTTTGGGGTTCGGTGAAGAAGGTGTGCCTTTCCCGTATGAAGTTTGAAGGGTCGAACATCCCCCTTTTATAATTAAACTTTAGACATCCCAATACTTGAGAATTAATTTTTATTTATTTATTTATTTTTTATATATTTAGTTATTTGCATTCCGGATGGTATAATTACATTTAGGTTAGTAAATTAGAGAAGGTGTAGTTTATAATTGGGAAAATATAAGTAACAATATAAATACTTAAGAAGAGTTCGGAATTGCCTAGTTGCTCCTCAGTAAAATTCTAATCTTGATCCAATTGTCCTTTAATATAATGTTCTGTAATTATTGATTATAGTGTAGACTATTTCGCGGTTTTGAATCTTTTCATCCATTTGTTGTCGTATCGATACTGGTAGTTCGTTCCATAAATAAATGGGATAGTAGGGAAAATGATTGGAAAGATATTTGGATACCATTATTGGGATTTCGTATTTGTATCGACGTGTTATCCAAATATCAATTGCGGGATGACCTTTTAGATATTGAGCATTTGTCAATTCAGTTATAAGTCCAATGCAACTGCAAATTTGGGTAATTGAAGTAGTTTTGCTTAATTTGAATGCTGTACGTATGATTTGATTATAAGGAACCTTAATGCAATTTAAATAAGCTTTTGTGGTGCTCGCCCAGATTATAATGTTGTAGTATAGGTTTGATATTACATTAGATTGTATTACTTGTCTGATTTCAGTGGCCATGAGAAAAGTACGGAGACGACTGAATAAATGACATTTGCGGGTAGATTTGTAATTATGGTATCTGTTTGATTGAATTGTAAACGAGAATCAAAGATGATGCCTACTATATTTTTATAAATGAGTCTGCGTGCATTTTTTGATATAATTATTGCTTTGAATTTATCTTAAGTTTAATTCCTCGCTGCTTGTACCATGTAGCTAATAACTGTAGATCTTGTTCTATTTGCTTGTTTATAGTGTCTAAGTCTTTAGGGTTAAAGATTTTAAATCGAATGTTATCATCTACGTAACATAGTATGCTTAGAGTAAATTTATGTCGGTAAATGGATAAGGTTAGGTTAAGCGTATAGTAGAAGCCTAGACCTGATCCTTGGATCACTCCACGTCGAGAATTGGCAGTAATTTGGGCGTTACTGTTTACAGTGCTACTCAAAAGTATAAGACCAGGCGCTTTTTTGCGCCAAAGACAAAACAGACGCATAATTTCTTTCTGAGAATTTTTATATCCGTAATGAACACAAATGCAAAACAAAACTACAACTTTGGATGAAGTAAAAATAATTCTGGAAAAAATTATGCAAAAAAACCCCCCCACAAAAACCACATGTGCAAAAAATTTGGACACTTCATGATAGTGGGAAATCGCAGGGCCCAGTTGCTGCAACGATTGGTCGTTTAATATGTGCTGCTGCCAATGTATTAGCCAGAGGACATGATGGGCATGTGAAACCTAGGAAAGGACGACCAAACCTCTCTCTGAAAGATCTCGTGGTCAAATCTGTGCTCTTGCCACCAGGGAGAATATGTCAGCAGCAAATATAAAATTTACCATGAACATCTCCTGTTCCATGAGCACCATTACAAGAGTTTTGAGTACTTAACAGAACATACGATACTGTAAAGAAAATAGACCACTGCCCCTAACACCAAGACACAAAACAGAACGTCTGTCCTTTGCCCGTAAAACCATGTCATGGAGCCATGAATGGTACGCTGTAATTTTTTTTTGATGAGAAGAAGTTTAATCTCGACAAGCCTGATGGCATTCACTATAACTGGCGCGATGTACGACAAGCCACAACTGAGCCGCTAATTGGGAGGAGGTGCACTCATGGTTTGGTGTGGATTTTCTGTTCTCGGAAAAACGGACTGTGTTGTTATCAATAGACGCAAGAGGTCAGTCGAGTATCAGAAGATGATAGACCAGCAACTTCAGGGCTATGGTGAAATTTTCAAAACGATAACGCACCGTGCCATACGTCCAACATAAAGAAACTGGTTTCAAACACAAAATATTAAGCTTCTTCCATGGTCCGCAAGATCACCGGACTTGAATCCCATTGAAAGCCTTCGGATTCCTTTTCTGTTTGGTCTGAAAATTTTGTCCGTTTTTTATAGTCAAGTTTGGCTCTTTCTCTTTTCTTTTGCTGTTGTCGACTTTTTTTCTCTTGTATGGGGGATGATCCAGGTTGTTTGCAAATTCATTGGCAGCATGACACCTGGGTTTACTTGGAATTTCTGTAGTAGATGTTGTGGGAAGCCAACCGTTTTGTACCGTTCAAAGTCTCTTTGGGAGAAGAGGGGTTAGCTTCCATTTCGGCGAATTTACATTTGCTGTTCCTGGGCTTTATGTGAGTTCTTTCAGGTTCTATCTTTCATTTTTGAAACTGCTCCTGCATGTCCCTTAAGGGTTTTGGTCGCGGGTTAGCATTATGCAACAAGTACTATAGGTGGTTGTTACTGTACGGTTGTTTTTTCGGTTGCTATGGTTATTAGCATTCTGGGTGCTGTGTGTGTTCAGCCAGTATGTCATGTCAAGTGTTTGGCCGGGTTGTTGCTGTTTATTGTTTCTTAGATTCAGCGTCTTTGTGGTGTTATGTCTGCCTTCGGATTGCTTTTCTGTTTGGTCTTAAAGTATTGCTCAGTTCTTCCAAATGTCAAGATTGGCTCTTTATATTTTCTTTTTCTCTTGACGGATTATTTCTTGTGCGGGAGATGATTCTCGTTGAGTGCATATTTCCTTGCAGCATACTACTTGAGACTTGCGTTTGGTTGGAGTTTCATAGGAGATGCAGTGTGGAGTCATCAGGTTGGTGGCTTCCAAAGTCTTTCTTGGGGTGTTTCGCTTTCATTTTAGCAAACGCATTAATGCCGGGCTTCGTGGCAGTTCTTGCAAGTTGTCTTTTTTCGGTCGGGTAAGTGCTACTGTGCCCTTCTGGGGTGTCTTGAGGAGCGCTTGAGCGTTTTAAAAAGGACGTTTTGTTTGAATGTGTCTGTAGGGTCGATGCTGCAGGTGTTACCATGTGAAGTTTTAGATCATTTAGCCACTGCTTGCCTTTCCAAGGTGCACCGCTGGGAAGTAGGTCTAATTTGCATCTCATTTAAAAATTTGAACGAAAAACACATAAACGAGAACACAAAAATATAATAAATTTAAAGTAAATTGATTTAAAATAATTGAAACAATAGTAACTGTTCAATTTTGGGGCTGTTTTAAATGGCGTAGTTTTATCACAGCGTGAGCAGAAAGCTGGAGATCGCGTCATTCATCCCCTAACGACTCCCTGTACATGAACTCATACAGGCAGGATTGGAATAAGTTGCTGCTTGTTGCATGCTGCCTTCTCGCCTTCTGCTTGGCACGCATCCACAAACTCTCAATGCTTTGGACTTCGGGATTGTTTGGATCGACGAATTTAATTTGGTGGATTACCGTGCTGTGTGCAAAAATGCCATGCATCGATTTTTTCAATGCGTTTTTACGCTTTCCACCCATCTGATATGATGTGGGTTCCAGGCAGGATGTTTTTTTTGATTGTAGCTTCCAGGGTTGTTCTTTTACGGTTTGGAACAATCACCAATAAACACCGTCTTGTTCAATGCCGCCAAAAACCCAGTGGGCTCCATGGAAGTAGCCTGCATGGTATTTCCGTTGGAAAAACCAACTTTCGTCGATCTCAACCACCTTTCCCACTCTATCTTCGGTAATCCCGCCGATTGGTCTATCATTTCTTTCATGTCATTTCGGCATTCCTCACGGCAGAAGTTCGCCCAGTCAATCACTGTCTCTCTGTTTTCTGCTTCAGCTTCACGCTGAATAATTCCTTGGGGAAGGTCATACGCCCAAGCAATAACTAGAAGGATAATGCTTTTTAATGGAAGATGACTTCTTGAAAAAAGGAGCCATCTCTCACCGACTTGAAATATCCGCAGGGCGAATAACGCCATATCCTTCCGTCAATCCCTGTAGAAAGTTTTACTAGAGATGCTTCTCTGCCGCAATTTCCACATGGAACGGAATTTTTATGAGTCGTCTGCTGTTTGCAAAAGGAGTCCTAAGTTGGCCAATATCTATCGCTTCAGGCTCCAAAATGTCGGTTGGATTAATGATTACATTTTTCTCACCATCGAAATGGAATGTTGCTTTCTTAGCATAAAGGGTGGCACGAAACACATTAACAATGCTAACAATGCTGTTAATATGACCGTTTGCGGACCTGCCAGAAAATAAACAAAAAGTTTTGACTGAAATTTTCAAACTACGAAACCCCTTGGAAGAAGATACAGGAGCTACGGCTTATCACGCGTTATCGCGAAGATGGAGTATTCAGACATTTCGTGGGCATGTTGGAAGGTCTATATTTGTATTTATATTTGACGAATTAATGTTTGTTAAAGAAAGAAAGAACAATAATAGTAATAAATAAAAATAGTAAATAATTTGAAAAAAATGAAGCTTGGTCAATTGTCTACACAGAAAATTAAGAAAGTGGTTTTTCCGGTTTTGCACTTGGCATCATTGTATCCAGTGGCATTTTTTCCTAAATAGGTATAATATGTCGGTGTTAATAATTCACAATTTAAGGAATCATTTACACTGCAAAATATCTTATTTCATCAACACCTCAAAATTAATGAAATTCAGTTTCGAAGTTCGCAATACGACTGTCGATTTGTATAAATATTTTAGTACATTTTAGTTTACAGAAAAAAAAATCCATCCATCCAGGGCCTGTATGGCCCTATGGCCGACAAGTTAGGTCCCTGGATACAATATTAAACAAAAAAATATAATTATAGATTAATCTATATGTGATAACAATCGGTTTGAAGTAATATGGAAAAACTCAGATTAGTGGTATTTCGGGTTAGATTGTTTAGTAAAAAAGGTAATTTCTTAATTTAATTTACACACACAGGCTCATGAATTAGAAACCATCATTCAATATGGTATTGACCCTCCTTTGGCTGTAATTACAGATCATATGCGGTTTGGCATGGACTCTACAAGGTATTGCAATGCAGGTAAGGTAATCGCCGACTATGCATTCGTCAGAGAGTCTTTCAGGTCCTGCAGAGTAGACGGAAGCGGATGCCTTTGACGAATGTCTCTTTCCAACATGTCCCAAACATTCTCGATCGGATTCAAATCCGGACTTTGCGCTGGCTACGGCAGATGTTGCAACTGGGTGTCATGTTCAGAAAACCACTCGTCAACAATTCTTGCTCGATGGACAGTAGCATTATCGTCCATGAAGAACCCGTCACCATTTGGGTACATAATCCTGGTCTACTGCCTAGCTTCGGGACCGAACTTCTGGATCGCCCGATCTAATTCAATGGGTACATCCACGATGTCCATGGCTTGTAGCGGTCTGGCAATGTTATATTTTAGTCGTTTGTTCAAGAGCGCCGTTTCATGTTAAGTTTACGACTCTCTCTTTGAGGTGAATTGGTCTTTCTCAGTCCTGTCCTTGTTTTGTAGTCTAGATATTTTGTCCGTCAACTTACGAACTTTTCCTTCTTCATCGGCTTTACCGCGACTTTTCCTTCTTCATCGGCTTTACCGCGACTTTTCATGATGCATCGACCAATCTCCATCACGACATCGGGTAAAAAGAATTTTTTATCTGGCGATATGCATTGTTTCTCTCGAAAAGATCCTCAGAACATCCAAATAAATTAAATTTTCCATTAACCAAAACTTGATAATAAATTTCCCGTTTCAGATTAGTAACTAAATTGACTTTATCTAAGCATTCTTTTTCTGATCAACCTTCCGTCAATTTATTAATACTAAAACAATTTAATAAACAAGTTCTCAAATATATTTTGTGTAGAATGTTACGAAGCAGATTTAAAACTAAAAAAAAGCCATTTTTAATATTTTGAGACAAATTTGACATTCACATTTCATATATTGCCCTGAAAAAAAAAGATATTATAGTTCTTGTCTTCCTCCTGATCGAGAAAGGATTACATTGGATTGCAACTGCCTTCAGTTAGACATTGGCGGAGTTCACCATCAGCGAACTATGAGTCATCGAGAAGAAATCGAACATCTGCGACATACCCATCATGTAACCCACGAAATCGAAACTTGGTGTACCCATGATATTGTATTCATTGAAGGAATGCTCGTCAACTTCTCTTTGGTTATCGGTCATCGACAAAACGACTAAAGTGAACCCTACTCTTCAGGCATAAAACAAGGAGTAAAACGGATGGCCGAACGCAGGGAGAAAGTGCTGACTCAATTAAGAGGATTTGAACATGCTAACGTTTCGTCCTACCAAAGATATCGGGACTTGAGCGTTTCTGGTTGACATACTACAGGAAATTTTGACAAATATATTCCGTTATTTATGCCAGGATATTTAAGAACATGGATGGTTACTGATGTGCATGAACTCCTTAAATGGTAGACATTGAAGATATATATCTACTAAAACAATTTGCAAAACTGACATAAGGCCGGTTGCAACAACGTCAGTTTAAACGACTCTTAAATTTCGGCTAGTTAACGATTTTTTCAAGTCCTTTAACCTGGGAAGATTGCATCAATCCTAGGTAAGTCTTTGTTATCTAACTAGATGGAAAATAAATAATGAAGACTGCTTTTTAATTAGCTGTTTGATATTTAGCTTATCTAGCAACGTGTTGCACTATTTTTAATTTGTAAATTTAAATGTGGGTAGTCTCCTTTTAATGGGGAAAATCGTAAAATTAAAATTTAATAAAAACAAAAAAATGAAGTCAAGAATCTTGAAAAACGATGAAGAAACTTGTGAGATGGAAGAAAACTTAAACGATGTAGTGTATTGAAGATGTTGTTGATAGTAGAAATAAACTTAGTCTATTGAGAATGCAGATGAAGTCTTGTGAAGTTAGTAGAAAACGATAATCTTGAAGGAAATGTTGGTTTTGAAATACAGATGAAATTTTGAAGAGTGTGATCCAAATATTTGGAATAAAATTTATATAAAACGTTTTCGAGAATATTTCTCATCATCAGTAGGATAAAACATTTTTGAATGGTGAAAACAGTTGAAATAATAATTTATCAATTGATATAAAGATGATGAAGCTAAGTTGGTTGTAATTGTTGGTTATGATTGTTGTCTATTGTAAACTAGGATAATTGTTGTCCATTTATTGTTTATCTCTATTGATGGCTTGGCTAAATTTTTGTTATTTGTAATGATATTTATTGTTTCTTTAATTAATCTTTTTTTTATAATTTTCTTCTTTTCCAATGATTTTTGTGTTATTCCAATCTGGTGTGTGGTATTCTTTGATACAATGATTTACTAAATGGTTGTTTTTGTCTTTGTGGGAAGTGCTCTTTCATGTTCTTTTAATCTTATCTCTAATTGTCGTTTAGATATGTTCACAATTTTTACATGGTATTTGATAAATTATATTTCTAGTGTTGCACTATCGTTCAACGTTAACTGTTTCACCCCATTCCAGCCAGTCGACGAGTATATTACACTAGTTGTTACCCGCGGCTTCGCCCGCCCGTGCCATCTGTTGAGGGGAATTACAAAGCAAAAGCAGATAATTTTAAATGAAAACCCCAGAAAGTGGAGAAAGGGGAGGGGGGTCGTAGGGGGCTGATTTTTGGCGATAGAGCAGGTCCTTTATTGATAAGCCTGCCCTGAAAATTTCAAGTTGCTAGCTCAAACCGTCTAGGAGGAGATAGAATTACAGATAAATAGATAAATACACGCAAGAGTTTTAGTATATAAGATTCTTCTTCGAAAAAAAAAAACTGAGCATCACTTTTCAGCCTTTTACAGTTTGTAATGACAATAAAAATTTGAACAAGTTATGATATGTCAACCTTTCTAACTGAAAATCATTTTTCGAAATTAGCTCTTCTTAAACAAATCAGTTTCTTGAAGAAATACTAAATCGTTTTAAGTATCGGTAAAGTCGTTCATCTTGTTTTAAATAATTTCAACCAATTACGCATATGTTAATTCTCGATTCGAATTTTAATTCTCGGACAACCTCGAATCAGTGCAGTCTAATGAATTTTTCGTGGTCATTTGTATACTGGGATAACAAGCTATTTTCGGACGCCGCAGTATAAAGCAAGGTTCATGTACCTAGTTATATCAAGCAGCCGATCATCTCGTGATACGTCTCCTGGGAAACATTAGGTTACCTTCCTAGGCATCAAATGTCTGAGTGTTTCGTCTAGAGTCATCATATAACAATTTTCTAAACCAAAACGGGATAGCACGTTCTTGATATAGGTAAAGGAGAGTTCATCGATCGGCACTTTTGAATGAATATGAATAAAACATTCCAAACAGCTTTCCTTTCTCTGTCCTTGCATGGCATTAATTGTCCTTGCTTTATTTTAGGTATGTGATAAAACGCAAAAGCCCCAAATAATTTGATGATCAGAACCCGTATTTATTTTACCCGTTCTCCTCTCAATGGGTGTTTTATACACGCATTGAAGTCGCCCACTAGGATGACAATCTGTACTCCGTCTTGCTGAGAGCAGCGTCAACTTCAACTTGTCACGTAATATATCAGCGAAAGTGAAACCTTTCGACGGCGGAATCGGACAGTCGCAGGTTCGAAACTACACTTCTAGAATTTTCTGGAATAAAAATTCCGCCCGGATCTGTGCTCACCCCTTCCGTTGAATGGATCAACTCGGACGGAAAAAAAAGGAGCGAGGCATGATTCGAGAAGGAAGACAGCGTTCAAGCGAAGACTGAATCGGAAGGAGGTTAATGGTAGTAGGAAGGAGGGTAAATATTGAATATACCCACCCGGTCTGTTAAATATAGATCCCCTTATAGTAACATGTTCTAATTACAGCCATCTATAGATAAAATTATACTAACTCCAATGGAACGTTCGGTTTTGATCTAGATCACCTGGTTAGGGAGTTATGGAACCACAAAGATTCCGTTCATATAGCGAGGATAACAATGCTTAAGCTTCGTTATAGCTTGGAAGTAACGTGTTACCCAATTTCGACAGCCGGTGGCGTCATGTTTACCAATTTCGACACCAGAAGCTTACAGTTTAAAATTTGCATAGCATTTTCCACCAGGGGCTTCGCATAAAATAACGGCTGCATTATGAAATGTATGGACTGCCATTTGTATGATAAAATTTCATAAAATATTCAGCGATTAAAATCAATCATAAAATCAATTAGACTTAAGAATATAAACCCATAACAAAGTATTAATATTCAGCTAATAAAAATAACCTCAGAAACTGAGTCACTTAAAGCAGCATCTTAAAAAAACTTGGATTTTCATTAACATTACATATTACATTTCATCTATTCAGGTTTATTCTAAACAAGCTATTTTACCCGGTGTTGCTCGGGCTCTTTTTTGAGGAAACGTTGCCATTTCTGTGTGTGAATTTCAGATGAAGAACACACGAAAAAGGCTTAGAATTTTTTTTGGAAAAAATTCATGTTTTAGATTCAGCTAAAGGGCTGTATTTGGAGACGCCATCCATTGTGAGCTTTTTAAAAGATTTTTTTTTGAATTTTTTCTATTTAAATTGAAAGTTTTTTTTCGTCGCTCGGGCTCGAATTCGAAGAAATTTTGATTCATCTGAATGTGAATGCACAGCCAAAATGAATACATGGAAAAAATTCAGGATTAATAAACCAATTAACGAAAGACATAATCAAGACGATACCATTAAACCACGTACCTTTGATCCTTTTTTGACTATCATGAATGTTACGTTATGTTCATTCGTGAAACATCATTCCATATCATTCGCTGTAGTCGCAGTACGGAAACCGGCAGCCATCCCAATTGATTCTTTGTGAGACATCCTGTATGGGAACTGTGGAACTAGGCCAAAAAGAGTGTGGCAGGATTCAGTAAAATATTATTATATGATTGAGAGTTCAAATGAAACATTATGGTTCCATTATTCCAGGTGCCTTTAAACCTGCTTCGACTATCATAATTTTACATTATATTCATTCATGACACATCACTCTAAGTTGTTTGATATATAACATGCCATATCTTAGCATTGAAAGTTCCAATGAACCATAATGGTTTCACTAAACCAGGTGCCTTTGAACCAGTTTCGTCTATCATGAATTTTGCGTTATATTCATTTACGAGTCATCATTCCATGTTGTTTGATATATTACATCATTCTGATATCTTTGCAATAAAAATTCTGATGAACCAAAATGGTTCCTTTAAACCATGTGCCTTTGATCCTACACTACTGTTTATAAAAATCGCAACACCCTGATGGAATGGCCTAATCCATATGCAATTTGTAATATTTGCATACAATGGGTCAGAGTATAAATGATTAGATTTTCAGAGTAATTGCTTGAAAGAACACCATGCCTCGACAGCTGACAGAGTTTGAAAGAGGACGCATAATTGGTCTGCGTGAAGCGGGATGGTCGTATCGTGACATTGCTGCTCGTGTAGGACGTAATGCAACGACAATTATGCGTGCATGGAGGCAGTGGAGCGAAGAGAACAGGGCACACCGAAGACCAGGCTCAGGAAGACCCAGCACGACGACACCGCGAGATGACAGACACCTCTATCGCATGTGTGTAGCAGATCGTACAGCCACTTCCATAGTTATAGCACAACAGTGGGGTGCTACAGTAGGCAGGACAATGTCTGCTAGCACTGTACGACGCCGTTTGATTTCCAGAGTATTGATGGCACGAGTACCATTGTTGCGGATTCCTTTGACTCAAAACCACCGGCGCCTCAGGTTGCAATGGGCCCATCAACACCAACAGTGGCAAGCTGAATGGCAACAAGTTGTGATTTCGGATGAGTCAAGGTTTAACTTGCAGCAACATGACGGCAGGAGACGAGTCAGAAGACATCCTGCAGCGTCATTCAGAACAAACGCCAGGGGTGATGGTGTGGGGTGCAATCAGTTACCATGGCCGTTCCCGTCTGATCAGAATCCATGGCAATCTGAACAGTGACCGGTACATCAGGGAAGTTGTGCAACCCGAGGTCATCCCCTTCCTGCAGAACCTTCCAGGCGCTGTATTCCAACAGGACAATGCCCGACCGCATGTGGCCAGAAATGTCCTCGCCTTTTTCCAAGCACATCAGACGCCCTTGTTCCCCTGGCCTGCTCGTTCACCAGACATGTGCCCAATCGAACATGTGTGGGACAGGGTTGCTCATCGATTGGCTCGTCAGACTCTTGCAGCAGCAACTGTGGATGAACTGCATACACGTGTAGACAGAGCATGGCAGGACATTCTCCAAGCCCTTATTCAGAGCTTGTTTGACTCAATGCCACGACGTTTAGAGGCTGTAATTGCATCCCACGGTGGTTTCACCCGATAAAACGCATTGTATTGACCTAAAAATCTAATGGTTTCTTTTCTGACCCATGATATGCAAATGCTCCAAATTTAATGCAGATTGGGCTATTCCATCAGGGTGTTGCGATTTTTATAAACAGTAGTGTATTTCGATTATCAATAATTTGACGTTATATTCATTCCAATTCTGTATATTTGAATTATATTATTGTATACGTTGTATTCATTATTACACACTATTCCAAGTTGTTTGATATACAATATGCCATACTTTTACATTGAAAATTCCAATGAATCATAATGGTTCCACTAAACCAGGTGCCTTGAAATCAATTTCGACTATCATTAATTATAAGTTATATTCTGTCATGACATCATTCCCAGTTGTTTGATATATTACATGCCACATATTAGCATAGAATGTTTCAATGAACCGTAATGGTTCCACTAATCCATGTGCTTTGAATCAGTTCGACTATCATAAGTTTAGGTTATATTCATTCATGACACATTATTCCAAATTGTTTGATATACACTGTCATATCACTGAATTATGACCACCCGCTTAGTAATGGGAGTAGCCACCCTTCGCCGCTATAACTGCTGCTAAGCGTCGTGGCATGGACACATGAAGTGCGCTGTATGTGTCCGTTGGTATGGCAGTTCATTCCTCTTGAAGCGCTGTGCACCGAGCTTCGAGAGTCATAGGTGGAGGGACCAGCTGCCGTACATGGCGATGAAGGTGCTCCCACAGATGTTCGATTGGATTGATGTCCGGCGAATTAGCGGGCCAAGGGAGCACTCTAAAGTCAGTAGAGTGTTCCCCGAACCAATCCAGAAGATGTGCCTTGTGGCAGGGTGCATTGTCCTGCTGGAACACACGATCACATTGGGGGAAGATCGTGAGCACGTACGGGTGCACCTGGTCCGCTAGGATTGACAGATAGCACCAGATTGAGGTAGAAGGTTGAAATTCGGAATGTAGCTTACTATGACCATGCCCACCTTCACTGTTTAGTTTGCTTTTGATTAACCCACTGGGAATTACGGGGGTAGGAGTTAGAGAATACGTGATCCATGTTGAATATAAGTATGTAAAGGAGTGAAATTCGATATGGAAATTTCTCTAGACAAGATCTCCTTACTATGTGGTTTGGGCCAAATTGTCCCAGTGGGGTCGGAATTGTTGTGGGTGGTACTCACTTGGTCTCTAGAACTAAGGCAACATATAGGAAATGATGAGAAAGGAAAGATGATAAGGTTCTTTTATATTTTCTAAATAGTGTATTCGAGAAATTCAAATTTTTGATTAAAAAACATGGGGGGGTGCGGTTAATAGGTGCAGATGAAGGGTAAAAATAGATGAACTCGAGGGTACCGCTACTTTCTTATACCTTCCTCGGGAGGATTAATTTCTTGTTTAGATTGGTTCGTGATGCTATCTCTCTCTATCGCTAGTTTCTGAAAAAGAAAAAGTAAGAAATCAGTGTTTCTCAAATTGTTACTCTTCTTACTCACGAGTTGAATCAGACGGATTATTTTGAGAATTCGATTTCATAATGCGTTCATGAAGTTCCTAATGATTATTAGACTGAAATTAGAATTACGAAATATTGAGTAGCAATTTTGATTTTGCTTAATACTTAGTCATTTGCTTGCTTTCTACCCAACGTCGCTATCAAATCATTAACATATGCAATTCGGTTTTCAGGATTCAATTGACGAGTCCTCGAATTTTCACAAATAAAATTTGAACCTTTTTATGTTAAAATTCTTACATTTGAACCATTATCAAATTCCTCGAAGGAAAAAATACCTGTAGATAAATCTTTTTGAAGGTCCTCTTAAACTGAATTCATCATTCTTATTCTTAGAATCAATTTTCGTGTAATGTTCTACCTGAATCGGGAAGCCTTCTCACCTGATGCCATCAGGCTGATGGCGATTTGGTTCATTTACAGAGTATTTCAAGAATAGGCGGTTGGATCCGACCATTGGATATATTCGTCAAACGGGAAGGAAGTCCGAATGGCGGTAATCATTGCCTCTTGAATCACGCTAATTTACCTAACAGTAGTCAATTATTATTTATTTTTTATTTTTATTTAATAACTATTACTTATTGTATTCCAGGGTTTTTGTGTCTCGTCCTTTTCTCTTATAAATTTCCGTTCACTGATCATGTACACCACCCATACATGGACATTGTTTTTCCTGGACGCGATGGTGTCTTCCAGTATGACAATGCGACATCTCATACAGCTGCAATTATACGTGAGGGTTAGAAGAGCAAGAGGAAGACTTCACTGAGCTTGTGTCACGTGGATATCGTCGGCGACCGGCAAGGACGTCCGAGAGAAATGACGTAAGAGACGACGATGACGTCGAGCGAGCCGCTCCGAAACACGTGAGTGAGAAGAAAAAGAGAGGACAGAAAAGCTATCGTCGGCGACCGAGAAGGTCGTTTTCTCGTGATTGGCGCAATAATGCGCAGGACCAAGTTTCTCAACAATATCTCCGTAGCGACGTTAATCACCGAGAAGAGTTTTCTCCGAACTGCGGGTTGCATGCGACGGCAACAAAATCTTCACGGAGCTACGGACGAGACGACGTAGAAACGGGGAACCCAGCCGGCGAGCGAACCGAGCTCGGCGTTGGAGAGTCAGTATTCTCGACGCAAGAAGACGGCCAAGGAATTAACTTTAGAAGTGAATGGGAGAGCCGCCTGAGGACCCTTATTGAGCGGGCTGTTATTTTCGTCGCGGGCGAAATTGCGAATCGAGACGGAGAAGGAAAGGCCGACGCCCTTCCCTCTACCCCGGCAACTACGAGAGAATCATATGGACAGTCCCCGTCAAGAGAATGTGAATCAGTGTCTACCCGGCAAGATTCACGACGAGAGGGTAGGAACTTTTTATTGTTTGACATTTTTATGAGCCTATATAGTAGCTACGGCAGTATACTGACGGTACTCTATGTAGGAGAGCACTTCCGCCGACAAGAGCTCTTCGAAAGCTTATTTCAAGCTGATATGGTTGGGCTCGTCGAAGGGGAGGACGTAGTCGGAGTGTATCCTTTCACATTAAATGTGTACTGTGCACATGGAACGGGAGGTTTAGTCCCGCCGCATATGATTGCGTTTTCATCGATATAAATCAAGTGCTGGAGTGCGGAGAAAGGTGACTTCCTTGAGGCTGCGAAATTGTTCTCTGCACGTACGCTGGAACGTAGTAAGAGTGTCGTATTACCTCTCTTAACTAAGAGCAAAGCAGCGAGTGATGTGCCTCTTCGCTTTGTAATTGCATATGTCTATTTAGTTTTAATTGGCCGTATCAATTTTCTTTAGTGCCTTCAGAGTAAAGTTATTCCGACCAAGTTAAGAGCGGTTTCCAATAATTCGTCTATTATTGCGACATTAAAGTTAACGTAACCAAGTGTCTTGCTGTGTAATTGTGATCTAAAGTGATGACTCGAGAGTTGGGCTGACATAGCTCAAATATTTCGTTGAAGGTGCTAAATTGCATACTTTTCTTCAATGAGTGTATTTATGAGTCAAGTGCTACGAGTGAAAATCACCTATCACGTGATTTTGCGTTGAGAGGCAACGTTGAGGCTTTACTGATGCGTTGGGCTTCTTGAACGTTTGGTGCAGTAATAGTGAAGATATATTTTTTTTGATTTTGTGTTGTGCTAGACAAGCTCACGAACTGTGTGTGTGTGTGTGTGTGTGTGTGTGTGTGTGTGTGTGTGTGTTTAACCTGAGTTCTTACGGATCGGAATCTTCGTGCTGGGTAGAATTCCGCATTTATCCTTTCTTCAATTTCCTGGTGATTGGCGTCGTAGGATTGCTTGTCCGAACCTCAGCGCCAGTCGGCCATCGGCCTGAGGCACGTTTGTGAGTCGCAGTCCAGATCGGCCTAGTTTTCGTCAGAGCTGTGATTCTTCAAAGATAAGAATTCTTGGGGAGCATCTTAGCTGTTGTAACGGATGATTTTTTTTTCATTTTCGTCGTAGCCACTTCAAGGTTTTATCCCGGAGCATCTAAGATAATCGTTTCCTCGGGATTTTCGCAGGAGTAGCAACAAGATGTAGACTCTTCTAAGATAAATGGAGCGGAGACCTCTAGTGGCAAAAACTAAAGTACTTACCTAGATTTACATGGAGGGCAGCTGCGTCTAAAGTAAACATTCTCTAACCCGTATGTTGCAGCGAGCATCGGACATTTGGACTTAGAACTAAAATCGTTTCCACTGTAACAAGAATCGAATCTATCGTGGACCTTCAGTTTGATTCTTTTTATTTATAATTGCTTATTGACCACAAGTTAATAAAATCTTTATTTCTTTACACGTTCTGCGTTCTTGTCTCACTCTACACAATCCACGTGACAGCTTCCCTTGCTCCGAAATTCCCAGACATTAACCAAATCGAGCTGCATCTATTGGACAACCTTGATCGGATTATTCGCTTCATGAATACTCCACCTCGTGTGCATTGAAGGACGTGTACATTGAACTGCAGTCAGCCTGGCTCAATATCCTTCTGAACTTTTTTCAACACCTCACAGTCCCTTTCTCGGCCTGTCTAACAACTGTCTCTCCGAGCTGCACATGGTTGTTACTCCAGATATAAACTGATGGTCACATTAATGTGCCTCGATTCCTTACAATATTCAGGAATTTTAGTAGAAAATATTGTCTGTCTGAACATCCTCTAGATCAGGGGTGTCCAAGATTTCTGTCCGCAGGCTATTTTCCTTCCCCCCCCTATTGCACATTACGTTGATCAGTTCCTTAAAATCGAGTTGCTAATTATCAATTCGACACTGTAAAACAAACAAAAAAAAACAAAAAACGAGGCAGTTTACCATTTTATTTTCTTCGTTATAATGTGACAATTTTCTCGATGTGAGGTAGAATTGTATTTTCTTTTTCCCAATAGGCCACGAATGCATATTAAGCATTTAGAATCCGATCCGTGAACAATGAAAAAAAAAACAGATTTTCCCACTCTGGTTTAAATATTGGTTCAGTGATTTTACCGCTTTTTCGGAATGTGCGCCATTTTATGCGAGATGAAAAACAAGCAAGTATCAGGAACTAAAGAAATAATGCCTCATTTAATGGAATCGTCCCCTAAAGTTTGGCAACACTGCATAGGAAAAGCTATACCCACTCCCTTCCTGCGTTTTGGGCTCTCTCCTCGGCTTTGCCCGTGAGTTTTTATGTTACACGGCGGGCACGATTTGGATGGCCCTGCTCTAGATTGAGGGTGAGTCAAGCCAACATCATAGATAAAGCACTATGTGAGGCTATTTATGCGTGGACCTCAGCGGCATCAATATCACCTACAAAGGTAACAAAATGTTGCTGCTCGACTTGCACTTCGAGCACTCAATATGGTAAGATTGCCTTTCATCTCGTACTGAAAGAGCCGCCAAATTGCTACATGATCATCAACTTGGCGGTCTGTGATGTACTTGTTGACTTCATCACAACGAATCTGGGCCTCCAGTTTTTCATTTCTGAATCGTACACAACTGACGTCAAAACATTTGTAGATGTACCTGTATATGTAGGGCTATTTGACAGATTTAACTGCCGAAGACACCTCCACATTCATATGTGCATTGTAAGAAGGATTATAAGGAACAATCCACCGGATATCAAGGTTTGTTTGGGCTAACAAATTACGACCCCAAAAAAGTCCAGCCGCTTCATTCAACAGCTACATCGTGGTTAGGTTAAAATCGGTTGCTTGGGATACTGTAGAAGGCTTCTCTTGTTTCTTCAAAAAATAGGGGGAGGTGGCTTAAATTCAACGTCGGCATCTATTCGGTATTAAATACGTAACACCTTCTTATATTTCGTCAGCTTTATTAACACCAGTAAATTCGCTAGAAATTTTTTAACGTCGTTTGTTCGTGCGAAAACAAATCCAACTCCACTTACTTTTAAAATGCAGTCCACATGAAGAAAACCATAAAGAACCTAAAAAAATTTGTTGAATTGCATTGAATACAGATTTGATTTATAACTTCTTAAAACCCTATTCATTAAAGAAACTGGTTTTTAAAGAGGTGGTTTAATAAAAGCTGCTTTTTTCATCCTTGCCGTCTGCTTATCTACAGATACACTTGCATTATTCTGTGTGCTTTTCGACGTATTCAATAGTTGGGCCAGTGAAATCGGTTATAAATGAATTTTAGTCAAAGAGCCTTCACAATAATTTCTTTTTGATCCTTTTGGTGTATAAGGTTGGAGTAGCGTTTGCATTATTTTCTTAAGTTGACTCACCTAATGTTGATTGGAAAAGCAGATTTTTCTTCTTGCACAAGTTTCATATATAAAGGAATGAAAAATGCAACAGGGGATAATTGTAATATCATAATTACTAGTGGAGGTTTTTGGATTATCTATATTGTTCATAGCACAGGTTGGCTCAGCTCTTGTTCGGTTGTAGTAGTTCACTCAAAGGCGGGGAAAATGGGGATGTGATACGTCAGTTTTGCTACTGGCGCCCGTTGCATTACTTTTGCAATAGGCTCCGTACGTAAGTGTTTGCTATACGACTACATCGCTGGTACAATATATGCAACTTGCGAGGAACATTCCACAACTTTTGGGTTTTTAGGCAACCTAAGAGATCATGGATAAACGGTTGGCAAATGGGATAACATTATCAAAAGGAATCATTTAAAGACGAAAAATATCGAGAAATTCACACACCACTGGAACAGATTTATAATTTCCTTAAACATGTTTAAAATTGCTAATAGAAATATCGCAATTGGCGCGCCTCCTATCCATGTTCTCGGAGTCTATAGAAACTTTTCCTGGATAGAAAATCATGAATAATTTTTTTTTCAGAAAATTGCTTATTGAGGAGAAATTTTATTAAGTGTGGACATCCCAAAGTTATTATATGTTTTGTTTGTGGAGAACTGTTTTTGCCCAATTTTTGAGTATATAAATATTATTAATATTCTCAATTTTATTTGATAAGGATTAAGTATTTGTTCACCTCCCCCTTTGATCGATAAGTCATTTAATACGATTCTTCGAAAAAGATTCCTCACTGATTCAAAACTCTTCCCACTCACTTCAATCTCGAATTTTTTTTGTTCGCATTTTTATTTTAATTTTAAAAATTGCCCAATGTTATTTACTGAAACTTGATGAAACAATTGTTATTTCAATGCTACGTCATTGTTAAGCGTTGTTTTTCGACAATACATTATTAGACGTCAATTAGCCATTTATGCGGAGAACGTGAAAGAAGATTGTTTCTAATCTTGATCCAATTGTCCTTTAATATAATGTTCTGTAATTATTGATTATAGTGTAGTCTGTTTCGCGGTTTTGAATCTTTTCATCCATTTGTTATCGTATCGATACTGGTAGTTCGTTCCATAAATAAATGGGATAGTAGGGAAAATGATTGGAAAGATATTTGGATACCATTATTGGGATTTCGTATTTGTATCGACGTGTGATCCGATAATCCGTGTTTTGAATATACCAGCCTCTAAAAGGTCATAACAATTGCGGGATGACCTTTTAGATATTGAGCATTTGTCAATTCAGTAATAAGTCCAATGCAACTGCAAATTT
Source organism: Rhysida immarginata (assembly GCA_023313115.1). Lineage (NCBI taxonomy): Eukaryota > Metazoa > Arthropoda > Chilopoda > Scolopendromorpha > Scolopendridae > Rhysida > Rhysida immarginata. The sequence goes on from JAHWFO010037539.1 coordinate 2,786,595, forward strand.
GGGTAATTGAAGTAGTTTTGCTTAATTTGAATTCTGTACGTATGATTTGATTTTAAGGAACCTTAATGCAATTAAAATAAGCTTTTGTGGTGCTCGCCCAGATTATAATGTTATAGTATAGGGTTGATATTACATTACATTGTATTACTTGTCTGATTTCATGAGAAAAGTACGGCGACGACTGAATAAATGACATTTGCGGGTAGATTTGTAATTATGGTATCTGTTTGATTATTGAATTGTAAACGAGAATCAAAGATGATGTCTACTATATTTTTATAAATGAGTCTGCGTGCATTTTTTGATATAATTATTGCTTTAAATTTATCTTAAGTTTCATTCCTCGCTGCTTGTACCATATAGCTAATAACTCTAGATCTTGTTCTATTTGCTTGTTTATAGTGTCTAAGTCTTTGGGGTTAAAGATTTTAAATCGAATGTTATCATCTACGTAACATCGTATGCTTAGAGTAAATTTATGTTGGTAAATGGATAAGGTTAGGTTAGGCGTATAGTAGGAGCCTAGACCTGATCCTTGGATTACTCCACGTCGAGAATTGGCAGTACTTTGGGCGTTACCGTTTACAGTGCTACTCAAAAGTATAAGACCAGGCGCTTTTTTGCGCCAAAGACAAAACAGACGCATAAATTCTTTCTTAGAATTTTTATATCCGTAATGAACACAAATTTCAAACAAAACTACAACTTTGGATGAAGTAAAAATAATTCTGGAAAAAATTAGGCAAACAAAAACCCCACAAAAACCACATGTGCAAAGAATTTTGACACTACATGGTAGTGGGAAACCGCAGGGCCCAGTTGTTGCAACGATTGGTCGTTCAAAATGTGCTGCTGCCAATGTATTAGCCAGAGGACATGATGGTCATGTGAAACCTAGGACAGGACGACCAAACCTCTCTCTGAAAGATCTCGTGGTCAAATCTGTGCTCTTGCCACCAGGGAGAAAATGTCAGCAGCGAAAATAAAATCCACCATGAATATCTCCTGTTCCACGACCACCATTACAAGAGCATTGAGTACTTCACAGAACATACGATACTGTAAAGAAAATAGAGCACCGCCCCTAACACCAAGACACAATACATGTCCTTTGCCCGTAAAATTATGTCATGGAGCCATGAATGGCACGCTGTAAATTTTTTCTGATGAGAAGAAGTTTAATCTCGACAGGCCTGATGGCATTCACTATAACTGGCGCGATCTACGACAAGCCACAACAGTGAAGATGAGCCGCTAATTGGGAGGAGGTGCACTCATAGTTTGGTGTGGATTTCCTGTTCTCGGAAAAACGGACTGTGTTTTTATCAACGGCGCATGAAGTCAGTCGAGTATCAGAAGATGATAGACCAGCAACTTCAGGGCTATGGTGAAATTTTCAAAACGATAACGAAGCCTTCCTACGTCCAACATGAAGAAACTGTGGTTTCAAACACAAAATATTAAGTATCTTCCATGGCCCGCAAGATCATCGAACTAGAACCCCAGTGAAAGCCTTCGGGTTCTTTTTCTGTTTGGTCTGAAAGTTTTGTCCGTTTTTTAATGTTTCCGTTTTGGCTCTTTCACTTTTCTTTTTGCTGTTGTCGTTTTTTTCTCTTGTGTGGGGGATAATTCAGGTTGTTTTCAAATTCATTAGCATCATACCATCTGGGTTTTCTCGGAATTTCTGTAGTAGATGTCGTGGGAAGCCAACAGATTTGTACGTTCAAAGTCTCTTTGGGAGGGGGGGGGGGTTGGCTTCCATTTCGGCGAATTTACATTTACTGTTCCTGGGTTTTATGTGAGTTTGTCTCAGGTTCTGTCTTTTTTATTTGTGAAACTGCTGTTGCACGTTCCTTAAGGGTTTTGGTCGGGGGTTAGCATTTTGCAACAAGTACTATAGATGGTTATTGCTGTACGCTTGTTTTTTCGCTATGGTTATTAGCATTCTGGGTGCTGAGTGTGTTCACCCAGTATGTCGTGTCAAGTGTTTGGCCTAGTTGTTGCTGTTTAGTGTTTCTTAGGTTCAGAGTTTTGTGGTGTTTTTTCTGCCTTAGGATTGCTTTTCTGTTTGGTCTTAAAGTATTGCGCAGTTCTTCCAAATGTCAAGTTTGGCTCTGTACATTTTCTTTATCTTGTGTGGGAGATGTTTCAGGTTGATTGCAAATTTCCTCGCAGCATACCACTTGCGACTTGCGTTTGGTTGGAGTTTCGTAGGAGATGCAGTGTGCAGTCATCTGGTTGGTGGCTTCCAAAGTCTTTCTTGGGGTAGTTCACTTTCTTTTTAGCGAACGCATTGGTGCCGGGCTTCGTGAGAGTTCTTGCAAGTTGTTTTTTTCGGTCGGGTAAGGGCTACTGTGCCCCTCTAGAGTGTCTTGAGGAGCGTTTGAGCGTTTTAAAAAGGACATTTTGCTTGAATTTGTCTGTAGGGTCGATGCTGCGGGTGTTACCAATTTGAAGTTTTAGATCATTTAGCCGCTGCTTGCGTTTCAATTTTTCAAACGCTATTTTTCGATTTCTAAGAAGATTTTTGGACAACTTTTTGTAATCAGTAAGTGCTAGAACTTCTAATCTAGGTACGAAAATTAAATTTGAGATTTTAGCTGCAATTTTTATTGAGGAATTAACGTTTTCTTTATACATAGGAATAACATTAGTGACAAATCTCATCGATTTTATCCATTTTATCGAGTTCTAAGATATTTATATCGACTAATTTTTCACCAAAAAGTAAGATGTTTATATCGGAAAAGTGTGGCATTCAAGAAGAACAATATTTCATGCACACGAAAACAATTTCCTCTTCGATTTGCTTACGCAATCAGGATACATAAATCTCAAGGAATAACAGTGGAGAAAGCGGTCTTGGATAACGGAGGAACTGAATTCCAACCAGCTTTGTCATACCTTAGATTTTCCAGGGTCAAGTCATTTGAAGGTTGGTTTTGGATCCAGCTTTCCCGTTACAACGTCTGGCAGATATCAACAACGGTCATGGTTGGGAAAGAAGATGACGTGGTTTGGAGAGGCTTCGCTTATTGAGTTTGCAATAGGAAGTTCTCATTTCTTTTGTAGCCTTCGTGCTGCACCCTAATAATGCACATGGTCATCGTTGCCCTCCGACTAATCAACTCACTGAGCTCTTTTTTGCAAGTGCCCGTTGGCACCTGTTGCACACATAATATTTAAATCTAAAAATGTGATATGGTTGTTGGTCATGTTATTGTGTGTAAATTTTAAAGGATATCTTTCTTCTAATAAATGTATTAATATTTCCATTTGTTTGTTTGTATTGACTAGGATGTCATCTACATATCTAAACCATATTTTTGTGTTGTATTTGTTTAGTGAATTGTGTTCAATGTTATTTAAATAATGTTGGAAAGACTTGGCGATAATGGGCTACCCATGGGTGAGCCATCAATTTGTGAATAAATTTTTCCATTGAGTTTTAAATGACAGTTGGGAAAACATAGATTTATGGCTTGTATGATTTTTAGTATTTTCGTGTAAGGTAATTTTGTTTTTAATAGATTTTTATGATGTCGAGAGTTTGTTTCACTGGGATGTTATCATACATAGCTGTTATAATCTATAGTATAAATTTTGTATTATTCCCTAATTTTATTTTTTCTAATGCTTGCTTGGCTAGTGCTGAGTTTTTTATTGTGTACTTAAATTAAAAAGATTTTTTAGATAATTATCAAAATATTTTGCCAGTTTGTAAGTTGGTGATTTTTTGGAGGAGGTTATGATTCTTAGAGGATTTCCTTCTTTGTGTATTTTTATTACTCCATTAATTGAATTTGGTGATGTTTCTATTCCAGGAGAATATCCAGATTTTAATTTATCATTAAACACTCATTCTCCATTAATAATACTTTTTGATTTCATCAAAACGAATCTGGGCCTCCTGTTTTTCATTTCTGAATCTTACATTACTGGCGTCATTTACAAAACATTTGTAGATGCACTTGTATATGTAGGGCTATTTGACAGATTTAACTGCCGAACACATTCAAATGTGCATTGTAAGAAGGATTATAAGGAACAACCTACCGGCTATCAATGTCTGAGCCAACAAATTACGGCCCCAACAACGTCCAACCGCTTCATTCAACAGCTACATCGTTGTTTCTTGGTTTAGGTTAGGTTAAATTCGGTAGATTGGAATACTGTAGAAGGCTTCCCTTGTTTCTTCAGAAAAGGAGGAGATCGGCTTAAATTCAACGTCGGCATCTATTCGGTATTAAATACCCATTTTTAACGCAACACCTTCATATATTTCGTCAAGTTTATTAACACCAGTAAATTCGCTAGAGATTTTGAACGTCGTTTGTTCGTAAGAAATCAAATCCAAGTCCCCTTACGTTTAAAATGCAGTCCACATGAAGAAAACGTTAAAGAACCTAAAGCATTTGTTTAATTGCATTGAATACAGATTTGAGAAATCTGTGATGATCTGAAGATCGTGTCTTTATTTATGTTTCTCCAATAGGGATGTTGAAATGACAGCTGCTTCTGAGACATCTGAAGTTTTCTGATAAACTATATTATAAATTCTGAAAACCCTATTCATTAAAAGAAGTCGTTTTTAAAGAGGTGGTTTAATAAAAGTTGCTTTTTCATCTTTTCCATCTACTTGTACACAGATATCCTTGGATTATTCTCTGTGCTTTTCGACGTATGCAATAGTTGGGCCAGTGAAATATCGGTTGTAGATTAATTTCTATTCAAACGGCCTTCACAGTAATTTCTCTTTGATCCTTTTGGTGTAAAAGGATGGAGTAGCGATTGCATTATTTTCTGAAGTTGACTCACCTAATGTTGATTGGAAAAGCAGATTTTTATTCTTATACAAGTTTCATATAAAAAAGAATGAAAAATGCAACTTTTTTTTCCCGCGGTCCCATAAGTTTTTTTTTTTGGCTCGCCTCCTAAGATTCGTTCCTAATGAAACCAGTGAATATGATGACATTGATCCTTATATGGAGTATAATAGCGTGCCTGATACGGCCAGAAGATGTCGACAAGATGGCGCTCATTCAACACGGACGAAGTGTAAGATTATCTTTAAGAGAATCGAAGTCCACACGCCCTCAGCAAGAAGACCCAAGGAGCAAAAGGGGCAATAGCCGGCTTTCTCAAGCGCAAACTTTTTTCGCATTGAAGACAGTCCTCAACCGTCGACGGAAAGCCTGTTGCCGAGATAAGGGAGGGGACGGCGGTACCGTTCCGCAGACTTTTTGAAGCTCAAAACGAACCAAGATTGGGAAAGGATACCATAGAGACGAGTGAACCCCCCGACTATATATTAAGTGCAGACGTTCCAATTTCTCCCATTGAAAAGACCGGAATACCAACCCCGAACTGAAAACTCTCCAGAAAATTAAAGACTGGCGAGGTAGTTTTTTTTTTGTTTTTTGTTTTTCCAAGGAGGGGATTGTGACGGACCCCTTTCAGTTAAAATTTTGACGATTTATTGCCGTTATTTTCAAGATATTGACTAATGTTGTCGAGTTTGTCGTTCAGGACTGTAATATTTGTCCAATTTTCCCTTTGATTGTCGTTCTTCTGAACAATTGTGTTTCTTTGTGAATTTTAAAACTCTCTTGTCCCCAGCGTAGACGAACCATTGTTTGAGTACGTGCTTTTGTTGTGAAAAGACAGATTGTTAAGTGACTGTTGAAAAATTACGAGTAAAAGATAAAGAAAGACAGGCAGCCATCTTCGTTCGGCGAGAAGGGTGGAAGTACGTTCCACTGCTTCCGTCGTCCTGTTCGATCTTAGAGAACGGCGTTGATGCCAAAACCACGAAGTGGAATAGAAATCCTACGACGAACGATAAAACGAATAGAAAAAGATAATATACTCTATTTCTTTTCCTTATTTTTGATGATTTTCTTTCTCAAATTCAAAAAACACGAACTTAGTCTTGACTTAGGCGTAATTCCAGAAATCGCCGTTTTTTGTTTTTTTTTTACCGAATAAGAACAATTCAGAGACTCTTGCTAATTGATTATTTTGTTGAACTTCTTGTGCTACCGAGAAAACCCGACCGATGGCTCCTATGATATGTTTCCGGCCAAGCTGCTTCTTTCAAGTGATTCAAGCGTTACTGTGAAATTAAAGTATACAGACTTTACTTACCTAATTTTGGGAGCCCTCGACAACTTACCACTATTTTCCGACCCCTAAGAACGACGACAAAAACGTTAACCCTGTTGTGCTTCGGCCCTTCTGACGACCCCGCCATCTCCGTGTCGACAACGCTGCGTGTACCCCAGCTGAGTATCGAGATACTGACCTTTCAGCCTAAAAAAGCAAAGAAAAGGGGTGTTGTTGAATTTAAGCTTAAGAGTTTCTCTAAATCTTTCCATTTTCATCGCTGGAATTGGATTATGGTGTGAATCAAAGTAATTAAATTTATCATTATTTCGTCGTATAATGATGCGATCTCCATAGAACGCTTCGATCACCCATGGGTATTGTTCAGACGGTAAGGGCATCTTTGGCTTTGTGCCAACCTGCATCAGGTCTATTACTTCCTAATCAAATAATAACGGCCGGGCAGACTTGTTAATATGATAAAGCCAAATAAGTGCAGTCCCACCCGCGGGCCCAAAATGAAAATCTGAACGGAAACTGGGATGATTGTAATATCATAATGACTAGCACAGTTTTTGGATTATCTATATTTTTATAGCACAGGATGGCTCAGCTCTTGTTTGGTTATAGTAGTTCACTCAAGGCTGGGTGGAAAGCGGAAGTGATACGTCACTTTTGCTAGTGGCGCTCATTGCCTTACTTTTCCAATAACCTCCGTACGTATGTATTTGCTAGACGACTACATCGCCGGTATATGCATCTTGCGACGAACTTTCCACAACTTTTGGGTTTTTAGGCAACCTAGGAGATCATGGATAAACGGTTGGCAAATGGGATAACATTATCAAAAAGAATCATTTTAAGACAAGAAATATCGAAAAATTCACACAGATTTATATTTTCACTAAACATGTTTAAAATTGCCACTAGAAATGTTCTCGGACTCCGTAGCAAATTTTCCTGGATAGAATAACATACTTTTTTTTCAGAAAATTGCTTATTGAGGAGAAATGCTATTATGTGTGGGCATCCCAAAGTTATAATTTTTTTGTTAGAGGAGAATTGTTTTCGCCCAATTTTTTAGTATATAAATATTATTAATATTCTCCATGTTATGTGATAAAGATTATGTATTTGTTTATCTCCCTCTTCGGTCGAAAAGTATTTAATAAGATTCTTCGAAAAAGATTCCTCAGTGTTTCATCACTCTTCCCAATTCAGTTCAATCTAGAATTTTGTTTATTCACATTTTTATTTTAATTTTAAAAATTGTCAAATGTTATTTACCGAAACTTGATGAAACAAATGTTATTTCAATGATAAGTAATTGTTAAGAGTTGTTTTTCGATAATACATTTTAGTCGTCAATTATCCATTTACGCGGAGAACCTGAAAGAAGTTTGTTTCGCCCAACCGATTTCTAGCGTTCGAATGTAGTTAAAGGAAGCAAATCTCTTATTTGATCTTGACAAATTAAATTGAACTAGAACTCCTATTTTGTTCGTAGAATCGGATGATAAACGAAAAGAAAGAAATACGATAAACGATAGAGGATCTAGCACATTTCAGCCAGCTACCTACGGACTCTCTCGGAGCGGTGAGAAAGTGAATCCCAAATGACTTCTACGAGACCAAAGGCGTTCAAATTGCTACTTACTCTACGACGACCTAACGCTTTAACGGATCTTATGACAGTACTTGCAGTTAGAACTCGCATTCAAATCATCTTGACTTTGATCACGGAAGCCCCGGCCCCCGCCTTGACGATGATGCCCGACAATGATTATAACAATCTGAACTACAGGTAATAAATCCTTTCTTGATAATCCTGTGAAGACTGAAGGCAAAGAATATCTAAAATTAAACTCCGGTTCGAACAGGACGTTTGAAGAGATTCAATATAAAAAGGTCCTAAATGTGAACTCCATCGGAATTTTTCATCAGTAATTAACATTAACATGAGTTCGTCTGTCGCCATCCGCCGACAACAGATGTCGCCTTCCGCAATCAAGAGACAACTGTTTTTATATGATCCCTGATTGCGGAAGGAAGCGAGGGAATCGACGCAAGCGTATGCGCGAAAGGAAGGCGGATGAGCGGGAGCTTGAAAACAAGGATTTGGCTAGTGAGATTAACAGGGGAAGGTCGCCCATTAATCGGCACTCAATCTCATCAGAAAACCTTTAATAAGGTTCGATGCGAAATTGTTCGGACACCAAGGTGCTGAAGGAAGTAAGCGAGCTAGCAAGAGAACCAGCGAGCGGCGTGGACACTGACTTTTGCTTAGACAGTAATATTGTTCCGTCTCATAATTTGATTAATGGTTCCAATTCATTAGTTTGCTCTTCAGTACCGGGATATGTGGATAGCTCTTCAAGCGAGTCATGGTTCTCAACGTTTCCCGTGAATCAGACGAGTGGTCAGCGACGAGCTTCAAGCGACGCTCCTTCCGAGAAGAGGACATCGTTTCGAGCCACTGATTCTCTCGTCGTGATAGACGAATCACAGGACGACTCTAAGGATGACGCTCTTACCGAGCCGAGGACATCAATTTACCCGAGTCTAGGTAATTGATTTGGAACTAATTCCGACCAATTTTTTGTCTCGACCAGAGTGGAAACTTCACTCGTCGTGATAACCGAGCTACGAGTCGCGTCATGCTACGGTGTTTTTCCTGCGGAGGATCTAGCGCCATTTTCTTCGGACGATGTAGTCGCCGGAATTTTTCCCTGGACCATTCCAGCTTATATAAGGAGCCTCGGCACCTTCGCTCCTCTCACGAGGTAAGCCGATATTCCACTTTTATCTAAAATAAACGCCCTTAATAAAATATGCTTCATGAGGCCCAACAACCCACTTTTGAGGCCAAGCAAATTAGCTCTCGCTCTCCGCACTTCGCCTTGCCGATATTTTTTTTTGGCTTTAAATCTGAATGCCATTTCAGATTAATTACGTTAGTGGTATTGCTAGGAATAACTAACGTCGTAAAGAGCATCGAGCTGCGTTTAAGGGCGCTTGTTTCCAATTACACAATTATTTGGAGTTTGAGTTGTAGTGAATTGCTTCGTACTTTTTCTGGCACATCTCAGACCGCTCCTTTTCTGAACTAATGGCTACTCTGTTTGTATTTCGTAGCTTGCCTTGCGGCCTGGTCCAGGATGGTCAACGCTCTGTGTAGCCGCGAGGTACAGTGCGGTCAGCAGCAGTTTTCCAATTCCCTACCAAAGAAATAATATCCCGTTTCTAAGAAGCCAGGCAGCGATAACAGATTGCGTCTACACGTCTACACTCGCCTTTTAAATTGGGCCGGTAAAATTTTGTATGAAGACGTGGCGTCTTATTTTTGTCTGCTATTTGTTTAAGGACACCAGTCTTTTCGATTATTTATTGTTTTTTTGAGCGGTAAAGTTCCGCCTTTAATAGCCGGGAGATTTTCCACGTGTAAATGGAATTCCCCCTTTAACCTTTTAAGAATTGTAAGGAGTTGTCACATCACCATAAGTGAGTGAACTCCCATTTCTATCACTAAATTGTTTTGTATCAGTTATTATTACTGAATTAAAGTTGATGGTTATAAAGATACGTAAAAAAGAAGCATACATTTATTAATAACTCTTGTTCACTCACACCCTCCCACTGCGCATGTTCGTGACATGGAGTTGATATGCAGGATATACCCCGGATGGGTCCAACCTCCCCCTTTTTTTAATTAAATCTTTAGACATCCCAATACTCAAAAATTTATTTTTATTGATTTAATTTATTTAGTTTTATTTAGTTAGTTCCATTCCGGATAGTATAAATTACATTTAGGTTAGTAAATCAGTGAAAGTGTAGTTTATAATTGGGAAAATATAAGTAACAATATAAATAGTTAATAGAAGTTCGGAACTGTTTATTGGCTCTTCAGTAAAATTCTAATCTTGATTCAATTGTCCTTTAATATAATTTTCAGTAATTATTGATTATAGCAGGGGTGGGCAACCTACGGCCCGCCAAGAGTTTATAAGTTTCCAAATTTTTTTTCGTTGTTCAAAATCTTATTCGTTTGACACATTTCTTTTTAGTGTTACAAATTATTGGAAATAACTTGTTCAGTTCAAAGCCTTGTTCAGTTAGAGCAGTGATGACGTCATATCATTGTTTCTGCTCCTATGTTTGTATTGTAACGGATACAGTAGCCAATCTGGTTTCTAGAATTGGCGCTGGCTCCCCATTGGTGCTTTATCTGTATGTCTGGAAACTATATAAACGTGGTGTTCGTAACACTTTCAGTTCACTTCACACTTCGCTGTTCGATTGTCGATCGTCGTAACACTTTCAGTTCGTTGTAGTTCGTTGAAAACTTCTTCGTTGGAAGACTTCATAATTGTAAGTAGACTTCACAGTTTTTAGATAAATATAATATTGTAAATAATAATAGTAATGAATACAGGGTTCGTACGGGTCATGAAAAACCTGGAAAGTCTTGGAAAAATCATAAAAAAAATTCCAGGCCTGGAAAGTTTTGGAAAATCAATGGTTTCTGACTTAAGTTATGGAAAAGTTTTGAAAAAGTGTTTTTTGAACAGATTTAACGTTTTCTTAATAATTATTTATAAATGATATGAATATATTATTCTTATTTGTATTCAGAGTATATTACGCAAAGAAGTTACTTTCAAGTAAGTCCAAAATTTATAAATTAATTTATTAACGAAAAATTACTTAGAAAATAATTTAAATTAGTTAACGAAAAATTTACCACCTAATTTAGATCCTGAAAAAAAGTTCGGTACACAATGAGTAATTCCAAGCACGCAAAGAAAAGGAAAATAGAGAGTGAATGCCGAATCTTTAATCATGAGTGGACTAGAAAATTCTTCTTTAACCAAATAGGAACAAAGGCCGTGTGTCTTATCTGTCGTGAGAGTGTGGCGGTGTTCAAGGAGTACAATTTGAAAAGGCATTTTGAAACAAAGCATCGTAAATATCACGATTTATCGGATTCTGAAATACAGCGCACAGTAAATATGTTGATGAATAACTTAAAGAACGAGCAAACTGTTTTCGTAAAACAAAGTAACTTGAACAAGGATACCACCACAGCTAGTTTTCTACTAGCAAACAAGATAGCAAAACACAACAAGCCATTTTCTGATGCTGAATTTCTAAAAAGCTGTATGGTGGAAGCAATTAATATCGTTTTGCCTGAATATTATGGAAAATATAGCCAACAGCTTCACAAACTAAATGCTGAATTCGGAAGACGATTTGCGGACTTCAAATTAATGGAACCGCAATTCCATATTTTGACATCACCCTTTAACTGTGATGTTGAAATAGCACCGATACCTCTCCAAACAGAGTCGATATACAAAAACTAGATTTGCTTGTGGAAGGTCTCAACAAGTTATCCCCCTCCATTGCCTTCACTGTTGAGAAAGAGAAAGATAGAGCTTTACCATTCTTGGACTTAGTTATACTGAGAGATGAAGGGAAACTCAAATTTGATATATATAGGAAACCTAACTACGTCCCTGCGTATATCAATTCCAAATCCAACCATAGCTTTAGCCACAAACTATCAGCCTTCAACCATATGATCAATAGAATGATGAACACTCCATTGGCACAAGATAAAAAACAAGAGGAGATCCACCGGATTAAAGAGGCAGCCATCTTCAATGAATACAAAGAAGTTATGATTGACAAATTGGTTAAAAAACATGCTCTCAAAAAGAAGTTAAAGGACATTACGACACTACAGAATAACCAAGAGAAAGGAAAATTCATCGGTCTTCCCTACAATCGAAAATTAACTGGCGGCTTAGAGAAGATATGTAAGGTATATGGCCTCAAGATAGCATATAAGAGTAGCCATAGCCTTAAACACCTACTAGGTAGCACGAAAGATAGAATTGGTAAAGTAGATAAGTCTGGAGTATATGAAATTTATTGTTCCTCGTGTGACTGTAAATACATAGGTCAGAGCAGAAGAAGGATCTGTATCCGCATTAAAGAACACTTTAGCTATATCAAAAACTACAAACCCGAAAAATCAGCATTCGCTGAGCATATTTTATCCACGGGGCACATTGGGAAATTAGATAATTTTCGGATACTACATTGTGTTGACGAACCTAAAAAGCTTAACTTCTTAGAATCTCTTGAAATAGCTAAAGTACCGCCTGATATTTTATTAAACCATGAAAGAGGCCCACTTGACCTGTCACAGTGGGCTTCACTGGTTTCCAAACTTTAACCAAGCTGAAATGTTCGTACTTACTTCACACTCCTGATATAAGAGCCTCTCCACTTATAGTATCTTTTTTGTTCCTAAGTTTTTTACTTCTGTATTTTTTACAAATTTTTTTACGTCTGAATTTTTTTGTTTCATACGTGTATTTTGTCATTGGACACTTGACCCTCTCCAATCCTGTATTACCCTTCTTTTGTAAACCAAACATGATGCCCTGCATTCTGATTGGTCCCTCCTCTTTATATATACTTGCATCTGAACTTTTGTAACCTGAGTCATACTGAAGAAGGCCACATTGTGACCGAAATGTATACATATATGGTGTATTAAAATGTTCTTGTGGACAAGTGGAGTCTCCTTTCTCTCTCTCATGTATAAAGAAACTGGTTTCAAACACTGGTTTACATGTTGTTACGAGTTGTTTGATATATTACATGCTATGTTTTAGCATTGAAAGTTCCAATGATACCATATGGCACCATTAGGGCACGTGCTACTAAATAAAAACCAATATCATTATTTACTTGTTATATTCACTCATGGCACGTTGTTACGAGTTGTTTGATACAGTATATTACATGCCATATCTTAGCATTGAATGTTCCAACAGTACCATATGGTACCACATGGTAACATTAGGGCACGTTCTACTAAACCAACAACCAGTATCATTATTTACTCGTTATATTCACTCATAGCAAGTTGTTACGAGTTCTTTGATTTATTACATGTCATATTTTAGCATTGACAGTTCCAATGGTACCATATGACATCATATGGCACCATTAGGGCACGTGCTACTAAACAAAAACCATCATTATTTACTCGTTATATTCACTCATGGCACATCGTTACGAGGAGTTTGATATATTACATACCATATCTTAGCATTGAAAGTTTCATGAATTTCCTGGGCGGCTGAATTCCGAAATTTGTTCTCAGCAGCCTTTGCAGAAGAGAGGTGGCGTGTTAATAAAATGCAGTGTCATCGACTGATGGTGGAAGATGGGATTGTGGATTCTGACTCAGACATCCTGTCAGCTTTCCACAGCCATTTTTCATCGTTCTTTAGTCAGCCAATCATCCCATCTGAAGCTACAAAACACTGGATCGAGGCAATAAGACCTTATTCTGAGGAAACCGATGCCTGTATTTTACGTCCTTTTAACGAAGACGAAGTAAAGAAGATTTTATCAGCGTACGGTCGTCATCAATCCAGTCCGGGCCTAGACGGCCTTCTATATACGTTTTATATCTCGACATGGAAACTTCTGGGGCCTTTCCTGGTACAATTTTATAATTCAATGGTACGAGATCCTTCCTCCATCACACCGGAATTTACTAATGGGAAGATTACCTTACTCCCTAAAGTTCTAAGCCCAGAAATAGTGACCCAGTGGAGGCTGATAACCCTTCTGAACAGAGACTATAAGGTCTTCTTCACTGGGGTGTTCCAGCAACGTTTGAAGCTTTGTACTGATGAGTTCTTCGATCCCGGACAATCCTGCTCAATACCACCACGCAGGATGTCCGATAATCTTATAACCATTCGGTGTGTTATGGAAGAAGCTCGAGTGCGCAAACAAACTCTTGCTGAACTGAGTCTAGACCAGGAAAAGGCCTTTGACAAAGTAAACGACGACTTCCTATTCCAAGTGTTGCTCCACCTTCGTCTTCGGTACTTAGCTACGAATATTACAGCACTGTATGCAGCAGCCACGTCATATGTGACGATTAATGGTTCTATCTCAACAAACTTTAAACTATCGAAAGGTGTCAGGCAGGGATGTCCGCTGTTCCCCCTCCTGTACATCTTTTACTTAGAACCTTTGCTACAACTTCTGAATCGTCAACCAGATGTCCGGGGATATGATTTTCCAGCGGCATCGATCAACATTAAATCGTTGGCATATGCGGATGACGTACTGCTTTTTTGTCTGATGCTTATTCCCTGCGCATCTACAAAGATACATTTGATTGCTTTAGTACTTCGACGGGGAGTACCATCAACTTCGTCAAGTCTAAAGAGATCGCTATTGGGAATTGGACAACAGACTATCTTAGAACATTCCCAATTACATGGTGTAGCCGAATAAAAGTGTTGGGATACGTTGTCTCCTTTCTCCCGATTATGGACTCTAGTCACTGGCAACAAGTGATCGAAAAAAATGCGTTACCCGCCTTGACCGGAACCTACGTTTTCCAAATCGATGCTGGTCAAGGTGAGATTTATTAAACCTCACGTGTTATCTCTTCTGACTTCCAAATGCCTATTCTCCTTGCCATCATGCGAAGATCTACAAAAAGTGCGAAGTGATACAGTAAATTGTGTATGGGGAAACAACATCATATGTCACCCGATAAATTCATCATATCTTTTTACACCCTTTGAAAATGGAGGATTAGGTTTGCTTGACCTGAGAGCGTATCTCATCGCGACCAGATTAGCTGCGATAATTCGTGTGTTTCTATTTCCTCCACCTAGTTGGGCAAACTTTGTATTTGTGCACCTGCATTTATTCTTCAAGGTGAATAGGCTATCGTTACCACCTTCGTTGCCAGTTATAATGACATTTCACCAACCGAGACTCTACTAAAATTTCCAAAATGATCTTCTGACTGTAGTTACCGGACTGCGACAAACAGATATTGAGTGGGGACATTTAAAGCTGTCATGGTTCTTCCAGCAGATCTGTGTGAGTACGACCACCAATATCTTCCGAATACACCAGGACTATCCATGGACAGCCATTCTCAAAGCAATCAAAATGGTTGCCTTTGAATGAACAATTTTCAATTACCAATGGAAACTGCTGCACCATGGATTCCACACGTTAAACGGATTACAGCAGCGGAAAGTAGTGGACTCTGCTAGATGTTTGCATTGCAACATTAACGAAACAATTCCACGTGTGTTTTATGAGTGTCCTTTCACTCAGCCCATTTGGGATTGTCTTAAACAGCACTACAAACTAATTAGATTCTCGTACCAATCCGTACAGTTTTTGTTAGACGATTCTGCTGATGAGCCATTTATGTTAGATTTGGCCGTACCCATTATGTTTATAAATAAAGAAATCTGGTATGCTCGTATAGAGAGGGCTGTGGGGAATAATATAATACCTTCTATTGTCTGGAGGAAAGTGGCTTCTAATCTTCGTTTTTTTCTCTATATGGAATGGGTACGGCTAGGTCCTCTTGCTTTTAAGCGCTAATATTTGCCATTTCATCGCTTATGCTCGATAGTCAGAGGGGATCGTTCGTTCCTTTTTAACTTTTCGATCGAATAGTAATGGTTCACCGGACTGGTGAAAGGTCACAATATAGTGGCGTTTAGTTGAAGATGTAGCAGCCCATAGGCTGCACGAATCTTCAGAGAATGTGCGCCAGATGCTCGAGGAATAAGATACCTTTTGGCATCTGATGAGGCAAAACCACCAGCCTTAGCTACAACAGCTGCCTGGTTCTCGCCCGAGGCTGACGGAGAAGTCCGATGCCCGCCCGAATGAGATGAAGACAGCGATCGAGGCCCACCTTGGATACGAGTCGCCTTGTCGGGAGAAACACCGAGGGAAGGCAACAATAGCCATTCGACCCGTTCCATAGAAAAGAAAGTAGAAGAATACGGGGCCGTCTCAAGTGAAGGCAAGGTATTATTACTTGGACCGTTTCAATCCAAGCAGATTGCTGCTTCACCATGTCGACGACGAGAGCCACGAGTCTCCACCAAGGCTTTCCGTGAAGTGCCGACGAAAACGCCGCTGCTAAGGCGTGCCTGCTGTCTTCCAAAAACAGCGCAGCAGTCACGTGCCTGGCCGATACGACAGCGAGTCGCGCACATTTACCCCCCTGACCAAAGATCCGCGCTCGTAGCTGGTATTCTCGTGAGTTGCCCTGCCAAAGCTGGGTATTCTCGTGGGGCGCCCTGCCAAAGGTCCGCGCTCGAACTCGGGAGTAACCTCCAATGGTACTCAATTTAGTTTATTAAGACTTCAGATAGTTAAGTGAACATTAAAAATTATAAACATATATAGCTTGTGGATCTCTATTACCTAATCGTTCTTTTTGCTACAGCTCACCTTACCCAGTTGATAAACCAGTATTGGTCGCCGCCATCCGAATTAGTGGTTCCAAACCCAGAGCAACATTCACCCACTTACCTGAACGCTTCGCCTAGGCCACTTACCTCTTTGAAAGCGACTTCTAATAGTGCAATTAACCTCGAAGCTCGTCCTAAAACTAATGTTGAATCACATTTTGAAGCCGACCAGTTAAATTCCGAAACAACGTCTGAATTGGACTGATTGATTGTCTTTCGTTATTTATTATTTATCAATTTATTTTGCAATGAAACAATTTTGAATTTCAACTGGAATTAATTAAACTTTTTTGTTTATCTTCATCTCAATCTCACTCTGTTCGTTTAATCGTAAAAATACACGATAAACAGCTGCTCCCAGTTGATGCTTATTGGATAGTGGTGGTTCCATGCCTCCAATAACCCGTTCTAACTCATACCAAATAAGTACGATTGAGTTCAAATCCGGGGACTGTAATGGCCAGAGGAGTAAGCTGAATTCAGTATTGTGCTCCTGGAACCATTCCATGACGATACCATACGGAGCACTGTCCTGCTGGAAGTATCTTTCCGATAGGGGAAACAGAAGCCATGAAGGGATGAATGTGGTCGCCAACAATGTTCAGGTAGCCCTGATCATTAAGGCGTTGTTCTACACATATCAGCGGACCAAAAGTATGCCAGGAAAACATTCCCCAGATGAGTACAGAGCCTCCACTAGCCTGAACAATAGAAACCAGACGGGAGGAGTCATTCGCTTTGTGCTGTTGTCTTCAAATTCTGTGTCGGCCATCTGCATGAGGCAATAGGAAAGGGATTCATCCGACTAGCAGACCTTCTTTCATTCGTTGACGAATCAGTATTAGTGATCACGGAGTAAATGGAGATATTTTTTGCGTTTTTAGGTGGAGATCAAAGGTATCCAAACTGACCGTCGGCTGTTGTAGCTCATCCTTGCCAATGTACGGCGTGTAGTGGGTTCAGAGACGTTATTCTGCGGTCCAGTGTTGTACGAGTCGTGACATTTCTATTGGCACGAACCAGCATTCCCATCCTACTCTCACCCCTTGCGACCATTGTTTGTCTCTGGCTGGTTATTTTTTGGTTGTTCAACTAGTCCTGGTAAACCCTTGAAATGGTTGTTCGGGAAAAGCCTAGAAGACGTGCGGTTTCGGAAATACTCAGTCCACCTCGCCAGGCATCAATTACCTTCCCGCGCACGAAGTCTGTAGACCCTTTGTTTTCCCCATGGTGACGGTCAAATCACTTGCAGTTGGCATGTGTGCTCTCGCTTTTTCTTGGTACGTGACCAACTGATAAGTAGTAAATGGTATGCCAACAGATTTTCATAGTAATGGGTGTTCCTACTAAACTGGCCACTCAATGTAGTCTACAAAGTCGACGCATAACATGACTGCTATGTGCACGTTTTTAATAGGAATTGATGTTGTCGGACAAATACGATGCTTCTACCGAGGGTCCTTCTGGCTATACGTTTTTCGTGTTTCCTGTCTAGTAATTGTTGCTCTAGTAAATCTAATAAGGTTGACGGTCTCGGAGATGCTCGATCCTGTGCAACTTGCTCTAAACTATAAAGGTCGCTCAGAACCTCCGTTTTCAAGAGGCGTTATGCCCAATAAATTGTCTACACAGTATATACAATGTCCTTACATACACAGTCGTACTTTCGTCAACAATAAAAAATGGTGTTATATTAATTTCTCATGGCTTGCTGTATTCTGCAGTTTATATTTTACAGGTTTAACAGGAAAAAGGGAATGCTTATTCAAAAAATTATTAATATTCGGCGGCACTCTGATGGACTATAAAGGAATAGAAGGACAAATACAACTAATCATGATTTTGACGGCTTAATTAGTAGTCGTTTCAAAGGAATTTGTAGCGAATACAACAGTCTTTACAATGATGGGATGGGCAGTCGTATAATTTGAGGGGCAGTGGTGAGGGTAATTGATTCCAAAGAGATATAAGCTGTATGTGGAAAGTGTCTGGAGGTAAAGGAAAACACACGATGAGGAACTTCAATTTTGTAATGGTGGGTAGAACGGTATTGGGCACCGACGCAGAGACAAATCTTTTACAAAGGAAGCAGGATGATCAGCACACATAATAAAGTCTACTATTTCAGATTTTTACAGCGATATTTTTGATCATTTTTATTGTAACGACAAGAGGCTTGGGTTAGACAGTCTATTTTTCTTAGTTTGAAAGCGATTCGAATTATGTGGATGGTTTCAAACAGAGTTACAGAGTCTATTAATTTGCAGATGGTAACGACAGACAAGAAGAGGCCACTGAAGTCCTCGCTTTGAATACCACTGTTGTTAGAGTAAGTTAGAGCTGAATCGATTTTTTGGTTAACGTTCTCCTGATTATGAGGGTTGGAAGATATAAACAAAAAGTTGTCATCGAATACTAAGTTTAACTGGTGACTTAAATTAGAGGCGGTAGATACTGCAAACATAGTAGATCCGATTTCTGATCCTCGAACGATTCCTCTCGTTGATGATTTAATAATCGCAGGGATTGAGAAATCAAGAAACCTGTTAAATACAAAGAAAAAAAACATGTGGACTATGAAATGTCTGAATAAATTAAAATATTATTTAAACAGAAATAGGCCTGCTGAAGAAAATGAAATAATTCATTGGAAAGTAAATTAATACTGACTGACTACAATTATTATGTGTACCTTAAATTTATGCGTATATGATTTATTAGTTGTAATGGAAGTGATGGTTATGTCAGCCTTGGCGCCCTGCAGAAGACGAAATAAAATAACAAAAATTAATGAAATTACAGAAAGATAGATAAGATTAGAAAAATTGTCACGTTTATCTTACCGTCGGATGGAACTCGTACTTTTTTCTTGGTGACGACTGATTAAGATGGTGATTCCAGTGGTCCAATTGATGTCAGACCTGATGGAGTGCATCTGGCGTTCTCAAACACGAGCAGTAATTGTTGCTGTTGTTAACATCTACCTCGACGAAGCACACTATGGAAAATGTGACCTCGCCGACGTAGTGAAATTCGGCGGTGAATACCGAGTCGTGGCAAAACTACTGCCTTTTTGAGACCCCCGGAATACAACTGAGCCACTGCGAGGAAGAAGTCATGTATTCTTCTCATCTGGTTACGATGACGATTCTTCCAGATGAACTCGCATAGATACCCGTAGAAGTGATCCTCCCGACATCCATAGTGAGGAACGCACGTGCGTAGTTCCTGCCATTGGCGTTCGATGGTTTGCGTACGGGCGCCGGTGTCAGGATCTACAAAGTTGTACCGGTGGTTGACGGTGAGGTGTTTGAAACATTCTTGGTTGAGATTGCGATAGGCCCTCCAGCAGTCCGACATAAGTGTTGTGCGGGGGAATATATGGTATTTGATGGTTTATATGAGGGCGTCGGCGTTACACCTTTTGACGGGAACCTTGAACATGTTTGTTGTTCCCCTCTGGATCCCGCCAAACACCCACTGCTGCCTGAGCTTCCTACCGCGATGGTATTTGCTGCAACCAAACATCGCCTTGTCAATTTCGATGATTACTCCAGGGCCGCCCATTTTCCCCAGGTAAAGATGCCGATAAGCTTCATGAACGTAGACTTCTCTCACGAAGCTAAACCAATCGACAATCGTTCGCCCAGAGCATTGAACGTCACTTTCAATGATCTGGTGACGAGGCGGTTCGAAGAGAATGAAATAAACCGTCAACAAGCAAATCTTCTCGATGGTCATCTTCGATTTGCTGAACCAGGTACCATCTAGGGCGGATTAATGATCTACCAGGTACCGCTTGGCATTTCTATTTCGGTGTAACAAAATTTGGAAAATCCAGAGAAATGTAAAATTATGATAAATTAACTACATTTCACATTTGGAGCATAAATTTTACCGGATTTACCTGCTTACGCAACGAAAGAGTAGTGTTTTTAGGTTAAGCCGCACTACCGACCCGCATTTCGGGCATCTTCTTTGACTTGGTATAACGCCGTGTCGCACAAAGAAATCAACGAAGGCCTTCCGGTCTTGTAAAAGGAGGATAAAATTTGGGAGGTTGAAATCGCAACCCGTGCAGCGTTGACTATGTCGAGCCGACGGGGGTGAAGGTGACTGTACGGGTGCTCTTCCAACCTCTCCTCCTGGACGCCTTGGACGTCCTCGATCTCGCGGTGTTGTGGATGGCAATGCAGAAGACGTCGATGGTTGTGGCTCTGGCTATGTTGCTGCCGTCTCTGCAATCCTGTAAGCATCGCTGTTGATTGTATGGAATGCAATAGCAGAATGACTGAAATGTCACAAGGTGCTTTCTTCGTAACAGTAGACAGAGCGTGCATTGTGCCCAGCGCACATGTGAACGTGGCTGGCTCATTGTAAATAACAATCGAATTTAATGGAATTTAATTAGACTCATTGTTAGGGTTATAGATATTGAAATAGAGAAGCTTCTGTAAAATGCAAATACCTTTTTATAAGATATTTTTGATTTTTTTGGGGATATACGAACAATAAGAGAATTTATGTTAATATACACTATTTAAGAGTAAACAGACTTCTAAATAGCTATGGCAAAGAATCGTTGTTCATAAGAATGTTTATTCTTAAAAAAAATCTAAGAAAGCAAATATATCAATTAAGGGAGGACACTTGCACAAATAAAAATTTGGTTGCACTTTCACCCTTTCTCTTATCTTAGTTCAGTTTTTCCCTGGGACAACTCAACAGTGCAACATTCACGGTTCCACCCACTCCAGCCCTGTGATGTTTGTTCATCATCGGATCCCCCAACCCCAAGGCCGTATAAGGATACACCCCTACTTAAACTTACTTACCGATTACTACGAATTAAACCCCTAGACTCCTTACCAATTTTTTTTCCTACAAAACATGGAAAGTTGGAATTAACCTCCCCCTGTACTTAAGCTAGCAATCATGATCTGCACATTCCTAATTTAACTAAGTACCATATACATAAGAACTTGTGTAATGAGCTTACAGCTCCAACATTGACTACTTACCTACATACTTATCAAATCCGCTTATCCGTTAGGATCGGGGGGGGGGG
>JAHWFO010037539.1:2818107-2860649 GCA_023313115.1 Rhysida immarginata
TTCTCCTGCCGTCCATCACTCGTGAATGCAATCCCGAGATACTTGAATTTCTCCACCTGTCTCAATGAGGCTCCACTAACATGGAGAGCGCACTGAGCAGGCTGTCTTGAAAGGACCAGAACCTCGGTTTTAGCCACACTGATCTTCATCCCAGCTTCTTCACATTTGGCTGCAAGCCGGTCTAGTGCATGCTGAAGGTTCGTGCGAGAAGACCCAAGGAGGACAAGGTCGTCAGCAAAGAGCAACCTCTCCACCAGGCAGTCGCCCACACAAACACGCTCATCGCCTCGGCTGCCCCTGTCTATCCAGTCCATAAAGATAATGAACAAGATGGGCGACAGTACGCACCCTTGGCGGAGTCCAACACCCACGGTGAACGGTCTTGACTTAATGCCATTTATCCGGACACACATCTCAGAGCTTTCGTACAGAGACATGATAGCAACCAGTAATTGCCCATCCACTCCATACTCTTGCAACACTTGCCAGAGCTTCTCCCGAGGAACTCTGTCATATGCTTTTTCGAGGTCCACAAAGCAAGCGTAGACCTCTTTTGCATACTCCCAGGATTTCTCAAAGATTTGCCTTAGAGCAAAGATGTGATCCGTCGTGCTTCGGCCAGGTCGGAAACCACACTGCTCCCCTGACAGTTTGGAGTCGACTATTTCCCGACTTCTCTTCTCCAGACACTTAGCGTACACTTTCCCAGGAATGCTGAGCAAAGAGATGCCTCGATAGTTGTTGCAATCTCTCTGGTCTCCCTTTTTGAAGATAGGGATCACAATTCCTGTCTGCCATTGCTTAGGGGCCTGTCCAGATATCCAAGCAACCTGACACACTCGAGTCAGCCACAGGATACCATCCTGATTTAAGGCCTTCAGGAAAAATCTGCAATACGTAAATCTGTCATGGTACCAACTGTCACAACAGAAGGACGACTCTTCACTACAGATGCGTAATTTCGGACTTCATTCCGTTCAACCTGCCTACGTGCTTCGGGAAAAGACAAACCCCCAAGGACACGAACCTCTTGGATTTTCTTTTCCTTCCGCCAAATAGGACAGTCTCTTGAAAGGGCAGAATGGGCTCCCTTACAATTACAACACCGGAACTCGTTTGAACAGTCTTCCATCTCATGTCCGGGCAGGCCGCACTTGCAACAAACAGCATTAAAATGACAGTTTGTTCTCGTGTGGCCGTACTTCTGACATTGGAAGCATCGCAACGGGTTGGGGATAAAGGGTCTCACGTGACAGTGGATATAGCCGATATAGATAGTATCAGGCAAAACTGTTCCCTCAAAGGTAACAATGAAGGAATGAGTAGGATGAGGAACACCATTCCTCCTTGGAGCGATCCGGCGAATGTCAACAACAGATTGATCATCCAATTCGGCAATGATTTCCTCATCCCCCATTCCTTCCAAGTCCTGGCATGTGAAAACACCTTTCTTATAATTTAAGGTTGCGTGAGCAGAAACCGAAACGGCTTTCCCTGCAAACCTTTTCAAGGATAAAAGGGTGGTAGCTTGTTTATCC
Source organism: Rhysida immarginata (assembly GCA_023313115.1). NCBI lineage: Eukaryota > Metazoa > Arthropoda > Chilopoda > Scolopendromorpha > Scolopendridae > Rhysida > Rhysida immarginata. Next base: position 2,819,646 of record JAHWFO010037539.1, read on the forward strand.
TTAAATACCTCTATCAATAGCTGGCCATTAAACAGTCTCTTTACGTGTTTGATATCCCCAACGAGTCGTTTCAGTTCTTTTGAAATTAGAAATGGGGAGATGGTCTTAAACGACTCCCCACTTGCTAATTTCATCTCCAAAAACTTCGGATTCTTTGGAGGCCTGCGGCTCGTTCTCTCTTCACAATCGTTCTTTGGTTTTGAATTAACATTCTTATTTTTGCCCATATTAAGTATGAGAAATTTTCATCTCCCTCGCTCCCCACCCACCACCGAGCCCAACAAGGGGATGCACATTGGCACCAGAGATACGAGGAGGACATAGGCAGCGCCTAACCCTATGGCCGAAGCTCCAAGGAGCGACGACCAGCCGATTGATCTGGACGGGCTCATCCAGACCACCCATCCTTCCGAGAAGCAGGGGCCAAAGTGGTGTGTTGGTCTGGAAAGCCTTCCCTCAACCACCAGGATCCCCCTTTCCCCAGAAGTAGGGTCGCTGCGCACGGCAAACACGCAGGTGGACGTACTGGTCGCAATGGAGGCCATGTCAAAAACATGCCTGCATTGCGAGCACCGGTCCCTTTGGGAGGGTCCACAACCGACCGGACACTTTTAGTCTGGCCTCTCTGCTAAGGCCTGTCTGGCATGGGTGACCCGATCCAGCATAGCCCTTAGCGTCACCGAGGCACTCAAGCCCCTCCACCACGTCAAGGTAGTGCCCACGGAGGGGCGTCGACTGGCTGGAATGGGGTGAAAAAGTTAACGGTGAACGATAGTGCAACACTAGAAATGTAATTTATCAAATACCATGTAAAAATTGTGAACATATCTACACAGGTCAACTAAACGACAATTAGAAATAAGATTAAATGAACATGAAAGAGCACTTCGCCACAAAGACAAAAACAACCATTTAGTAAATCATTGTATCAAAGAAAACCACACACCAGATTGGAATAACACAAAAATCATTGGAAAAGAAGAAAATTATAAAAAAAAGATTAATTAAAGAAACAATAAATATTATTACAAATAAAAATTTAGCCAAGCCATCAATAGAGATAAACAATAAATGGACACTACTTTTAAACAACAACCAGTATACAATAGCCAACAATCATAACCAACAATTACAACCAACTTAGCTTCATCATCTTTATATCTATTGTTAAATTCTTATTTCAACTGTTTTCACCATTCAAAAAATGTTTTATCCTACTGATGATGAGAAATATTCTCGAAAACGTTTTATATAAATTTTATCCCAAATATTTGGATCACCCTCTTCAAAATTTCATCTGTATTTCAAAACCAACATTTCCTTCAAGATTATCGTTTTCTACTAACTTCACAAGACTTCATCTACATCCTCAATAGACTAAGTTTATTTCTACTATCAACAACATCTTCAATAGACTACATCGTTTAAGTTTTCTTCCATCTCACAAGTTTCTTCATCGTTTTTCAAGATTGTTGACTTCATTTTTTTGTTTTTATTAAATTTTAATTTTACGATTTTCCCCATTAAAAGGAGACTACCCACATTTAAATTTACAAATTAAAAATAGTGCAACACGTTGCTAGATAAGCTAAATATCAAACAGCTAATTAAAAAACAGTCTTCATTATTTATTTTCCATATAGTTAGATAACAAAGACTTACCTAGGATTGATGCAATCTTTCCAGGTTAAAAGACTTGAACAAATCGTTAACTAGCCGAAATTTAAGAGTCGTTTAAACTGACGTTATTGCAACCGGCCGTATGTCAGTTTTGCGAATAGTTTTAGTAGATATATATCTTCAATGTCTACCATTTAAGGAGTTCATGCACATCAGTAACCACCCATGTTCCTAAATATCCTGGCATAAATAACGGAAAATACGTGTCAAAATTTCCTGTAGTATGTCGACCAGAAACGCTCAAGTCCCGATATCTTTGGTAGGACGAAACGTTAGCATGTTTAAATCCTCTTAATTGAGTCGGCACTTCCTCCCTGCGTTCGGCCATCCGTTTTACTCCTTGTTTTATGCCTGAAGAGTAGGGTTCACTTTAGTCGTTTTGTCGATGACCGAAAACCAAAGAGAACTTGACGAAGTATTCCTTGAAGGAATTCAATATCTTGGGTACACCAAGTTTCGATTTCGTGGGTTACATGATGGGTATGTCGCAGATGTTCGATTTCTTCTCGATGACTCATAGTTCGCTGATGGTGAACTCCGCCAATGTCTAACTGAAGGCAGTTGCAGTCCAATGTAATCCTTTCTCGATCAGGAGGAAGACAAGAACTATAATATCTTTTTTTTTTCAGGGCAATATATGAATTGTGAATGTCAAATTTGTCTCATAATATTAAAAATCGTTTTTTTTTTTAGTTTTAAATCTGCTTCGTAACATTCTACACACAATATATTTGAGAACTTGCTTAATAAATTGTTTTAGTTTTAATAAATTCACGAATGGTTGATCAGAAAAAGAATGCTTAGATAAAGTCAATTTAGTTTCTAATCTGAAACGGGAAATTTATTATCAAGTTTTGGTTAATGGAAAATTTAATTTATTTGGATGTTTGGATCTTTTCGAGAGAAACAATGCACAAAAAATTCTTTTTACCCGATGTCGTGATGGAGATTGGTCGATGCATCAACGACGCGAGTAAGCCGATGAAGAAGGAAAAGTTCGTAAGTTGACGGACAAAATATCTAGACAACAAAACAAGGACAGGACTGAGAAAGACCACTTCACCTGAAAGAGCGAGTCGTAAACTTAACATGAAACGGCGCTCTTGAACAAAGAACTAAAATATAACATTGCCAGACCGCTACAAGCCATAGACATCGTGGATGTACCCATTGAAATAGATCGGGTGATCCAGAAGTTCGGTCCCGAAGCTAGGCAGTAGACCAGGATTATGACAGTGCATTAAATCAAGAAATTAAACGACACGCAGGTTAGTGAATTCAAATCCTATAAAACGGCTAAACGCAACTGGAGAAAACTTGAGGAAAACCAGGCGATGGTCGCCAGCGCCGATAAAGGAAGGCTACGGTCCTCATTCGGAATGAGGATTACGATAGAAAAGTGACGGAATTCATCGAAGCCAACGGATTCTGCGGATGGAAGAAGATCTTAACAAAAAGTACAGGAATAAAGCCAAGCGGACGATCCAGCAGCTAAAGTCCACGGTATTCAAGGATTTATCCATGCGGACGACTACAAGAAGGAAACAGGAAGTGTAATACCTTTTTCACTTCGGGGGAATATATGAAATGTGAAAGACAAATAAATTTGTTTCAAAACATTAATTTTCAGTTTTAATATTGTTTCGTAACATTTTTGAGAACTTGTTTAATAAATTGTTTTAGTATTGTTTAAATCTATATTCTGTAGTATTGTATTAGGGCGGCGATATCCTATCCACCTCATCCATGATTGGTTGATTCACCATGGCGATAATGTAGCACAGTACAACGAGGAACGTTTTTCTTTTGCTCCTGAAGGTATCGACTAAAGGTTGATCAGTGAAAAAATGTTAAAATACAAAATTGTCAGACCGCTATGTTATGGATAGGCAGAATAGGCGAACCAGAAGTTGGGACCCGAAGCTAGGCACCAGACAAGGATTACGAATGGATGGATGGATTGGGTTTTAGGGCGCGCCAACTACTAAGGTCATTTTGCGCCCAATTCTGACCTAAGACGCCACGCACGACTAAAAATATAACTAGCCAATAATTAAAGGGTAGTAAAAGCATGACCGTTAAAATATGATATGGAGTTCTAAGAATAATATAAAAATCTCAGCAGGCTAAAACAAAAGTAAAATTGGTAAAAATATACTACAACACTGTTGTGACACATAATAAAATTTTGAAATGATTAGATGAGTTTAAAAATGTAAAATTTTTTAAAAATTATAAAAAAAATATTTAATATCAGCAGATCAAAAAAGGGGGGAAAAGAAAAAGGGATGATTAAATACTTTTAAAAATGTGAATAGTCTTTAAGAAATAAAATATTTTTTTACAAATAACTGGATTTTCTCCCAATAAAAAATCCAATGAATATTCAAGCCCCAGCGAACGACGCAGCTTACTATGTAGAGGGCATTGAATAAGGATGTGCTTAACAGTCAAATCCGCTCCACACGAACACAGTGGAGCTGGTTCTTTGTTCAAGAGATGAATATGAGTAAGACGACAGTGGCCTATCCTTAAACGAGTAAGGACAACGTCTTCGCGCCGAATATCTAAACTAGGTAGGGTCCAGGGACTAATAACAGGTTTTATTTCAAACAATTTATTAGTAAGGTTAAGCGACCAGGATTCCTGCCAAGAAGATAGAAGTTTCTTGTTAATCAACGGAAATAAATGTTCCGGTATAGATAATAATTCAGTAACGGGAAGGTGGGTTATAGCGTCTTTCGCAGCCCTATCCACCTTTTCGTTGAGCGGAATTCCCATGTGACTTGGGATCCAAACAAACGAAACTCTAGTGCCCTGGGATTCTAAATAGAAAAGGTATTCTAAGATTCTTAAACAAAAAGGATTGTCAGAATTAAATTTTTCCAATGATTGTAGAGCACTTTTGGAGTCGGAAAATATCCAAAAATTGGAGCGCGGATAGCCAAACGCAAATTCAAGAGCTTTCGCCAGAGCAGTCAGCTCCGCTGAGAAAACAGAAAACTCGTCTGGTAACCTGTATGAAAAGATGGAATTATTTATAAGAAATGCACAACCGACTCCCTTATCAGACTTAGAGCCATCCGTATAGATATGGAAACCAATTGGGAGATTTTCCAGGTATTTGCGGAAAATGGCTTTGATTTCTGCTTCTATAAAGTTCTGTTTTTTCCCATCAAATACTCCATATTCAATGTTTGGTAGGGGAAGAATCCATGGAGGAATATCTCTAACTCCCCTATTGTGCATGGCTGGAAAGGAGACGTTTAGACTTTCCAAAAGGCTCTGGAGCCAAGTGTTAATGCTTCTAAAGGTACGTTGCGGGGGGGCCCAGGATTTTTGGAAGAGACAAGCGTAAGCTGGGTGTAGACCTTGACCATATACCCTGGCAGCATATTTAAGAAGGAGTCTGGTTCTTCTATGCCATAACGGGGGTTCAAAAGCTTCAACATATAGGCTTTCTACAGGACTTGTTCTGAAGGCTCCAGTGGCAATTCTTATACCTAGATTATGGATTGGGTCTAATAGTTTTAAGTTACTTTTAGAAGCTGAGGCATATACAATACTGCCATAATCTAATTTTGATCTGACCAAGGAACCATATAAAAATAATAGCATTTTCCTATCTGCGCCCCATTTTGTGGCGGAAATCGAACGCAAGATATTCATGGCTTGCCAACATCTTGCCTTTAATTTCCGGATATGTGGAAGCCAAGTTAATTTCTTATCAAAAGTCAGACCCAAAAATTTGCAACTATCTACTACAGGGATAGGAGATCCATATAGTGAAAGAGCTGGATCGGGGTGAATACCCCGCAAAAAACAAAAGTGCACTGACACAGTTTTCTGGGTTGAAAATTTAAACCCTACTTCGCAGCTCCAAGTAGTAAGTTTATTAATAGCTAGTTGTAGTTGACGCTCAATAATAGACATTGAAGTCGCCCTGCAATAAATGGCGATGTCGTCAACATACAAGGAGTAATTCACGGTAGAGGGCAGTTGCGAACAGGCTTCATTAATCGCAATAAGGAAAAGGAATGGGCTCAAAACACTGCCCTGAGGAACACCGTTTTCCTGATAATAGTAGTCAGAAAATACAGAACCTACTCGTACTCTGAAGGTTCTATTTTGCATAAAATTCCACAGGAAGTTAGGGAGACGTCCCAAAAGACCATATTTCTTCAAAAGAATCGCTATACCGTATCTCCACGTGGTATCAAAGGCTTTTTCCAAGTCAAAGAAAATCCCTACAACATGTTGTCTATATTTTTTTGCAAGGTGGATCTCATGTTCCAACCGGAGCAGATGATCAGTGGTAGAGTGAGCTCTACGGAACCCACATTGAAACCTAGACAACAGATGATGTTTTTCCAAGTACCACATGAGTCTAACTGACACCATTCTTTCCAAGGTCTTACAAAGGCAGCTGGTTAAAGCAATCGGTCTATAGTTTGATGAACATGACGGATCCTTATTTGGCTTTAGAATAGCAACAACAGTTGCCTCTTTCCATTGAGTGGGGATCTCTGCTGAGGACCATATATAGTTGAACAAAGAAAGAAGGTAAACATATGCTTCCTGCGGTAGGTGTTGTAAGAAGGAGTATAAGAGCCCGTCCGGGCCAGGAGCCGAATCCTTGGAGCAGCTGAGAGCGTAATGGAGTTCCCGTAGAGAAAATGGAAGGTTGTAATTTTCAAGGTTCCTAGAATTAAAATTCAAAGCATATGATTCCTGAAGATATTTGTGTCTTTCAAAGAGGTCTGAGTAATTTTTTGATTCTGAAACATCAGAAAAAGTTCGGCCAAGAATATTAGCTACTTCATACGGGTCACAATACGTCTGACCATTTTTGGTGAGAGAAGGAAGTTTATCAAAAAGTCTCTTCCGATTTATTTTTCTAATCATTTTCCATATAGATTGGAGAGGAGTATTCTTATTAATGCAAGAGATGAAATCCCTCCAGCAAAGTTTCTTGTTTCTGGAAATAGTCAGTTTGCACTTAGCTCTTTTCTTTTTATAATTTATAAGATTCTCTTGAGTGGGATTAGCCGAGAAAAGACGGAGAGCCCTCTTTCGTTCTTGAACTGCTACAGCACATTCTTGATTCCACCAAGGTACTGGAATTTTATCAGAAAGGGATCTATTTATAGGGATGGATTCTTCTGCCGCTTTGAGAATACGAGAAGTAAAATCTTCAACAGCTTCATCTACAGATGGGAAAGATGTTTTATTCTCAAACTTTAAGAGAGACTCAAAGACCTGCCTGTCTGCTTTAGCCAATTTCCAACGTAACGTCGGGTTAAAACAAGAAGAGCTCAAGGGAATAAGAATAGGAAAGTGATCGCTGCCATGTAAGTCTGTAAGTACGTTCCACGATATATTAGCTGCAAAAGAAGAGGAGGATATTGATAGATCAATACAAGAAGTAGTACCGTTAGCAGAGTGGAGAAATGTTGGTGACCCATTATTTAACAAATTAATGTTAGAAGAATTTAATACTCTTTCTATCATATATCCTCTTTCAGTCAGACGTTCAGACCCCCAGATAGGGTTGTGGGCATTAAAATCTCCTAATAGTAAAAAAGGGCGAGGTAATTCCTGTATTAGTGATGAAAAGACTTTTTCATCAATGAATTCAGCAGGGGGGAGATAAATAGAACATATAGTTACGGGAGGAAGATGTTTAAATAATACTCTTACTGCTACAGCCTGTAGATGAGATGTTAAATCAATCACGGTAAAAGGCACCGACCTGTGGATTAAAATGGCGACGCCTCCACAGGCTCTATTTCCCAACGTGCAGTCTTTTCGGTTTAAAATAAACCCTTTCAGAGTAGGGGACTGGGAAGGCAGGAGAAATGTTTCTTGTAACGCTAATAAGGAGAAGGAGAACTTATTGACTAGCAGTTTCAGGTCATCAAAGCGGGAGAAGAAACCCTTAACATTCCATTGCAATAAGGCCATAGTGCATATATTAAGAGGTTATTCTAAAATCTCGTGATAGCTCCATCTCCTCAGTTGGAGTCACTTCTATATTTAATGCGAAATCTAACTTTCGTCCAAGGACTGGGGAGATTGGTGTATTATCCGCAATACGTTTTTTAGAGGTATCTGAAGAGGGAGATGCCTCTGAAGATCGTTTTCTGCCATCTTCTCTTTCAATATTTTTTTGTGGAGTTCCTGGAGGAGTCGAAAAAGTTGTATTCCGAGCAGTGCTGCAAGAGGAGTCTCTATGTGAAGCAGTTTCATTAATAAAATCTCTATAGCTCATTTCTGTCATAGTTCCTACAGATTTGCATGCAGGAGCATTCTTAGTCACCGACGCATAATTCCTTGTTTCCGATTTCTCCACTTGCTTTCGAGCCTCAGGGAAAGATAGATTTCCGAGAACACGAACTTCCTGAATTTTCCTTTCCTTCCGCCATACAGGACAATCTCTAGATAGAGCCGAGTGTGCACCCTTGCAATTACAGCAAAAAAAACCATTCGAGCAAGATTCCATGTCGTGTCCCGGTTGTCCACATTTGCAACAAACATGTGGGTTATTGCAGCTAATTCTGGTGTGGCCAAAACGCTGACACTGGAAACAGCGCAACGGGTTGGGAATATAAGGCCTCACACGACAATGAATATAACCAATGGCTATACTGTCAGGTACGGTTATTCCCTCAAAAGTGACTATAAAGGAATGAGTATGATGAGGAACACCATTCCTTTTTGGAGAGATCCGACGAATGTCCACCACAGATTGATCTTCCAATTCAGCAATGATTTCCTCATCCTTCATTCCTTCAAGATCTTGGCATGTAAAGACCCCTTTCTTGAAATTCAAAGTCGCATGAGGAAATACCGAAACCGATTTCCCCGCGAACTTTTTCAAGGATAATAAGGTGGAAGTTTGTTTATCATTTGAAACTTGAATCAAGAGATGTCCATTAAATAGTCTTTTAGTAAGTTTAACTTCCCCAATCAACCGTTTTAGTTCTTTGGCTACAACAAAAGGGGAGATCGTTTTGAAAGATTCTCCCTTTACAACAAGGATTACGACGACGCTTGGGATCATGAAATGGAAAGACAGCAAATTAGTGAATTCAAATCCTATAAAACGGCTAAACGCATCAGGAGAAAACTGGAGGAAACTCAGGCGACGGTCGCTAGCACCGATAAAGGAAAAGCTACGGTAAACATCCGGAATGAGGATTACGAGAGAAAAGTGACAGAATTAATCGAAGGCAACGTATTCTTGCGGATAGAAGAAGACCCTACCAAAAAGTACAGGAATAAAGCCATACGGATGATCAACAGCTGAAGCCCACAATATTGAAGAACTTATCCAAGAGGATGACTACAAGGAACCCCACAGCACCTAAGATGTCCCAAGGACGGCTTCCCCATGCGACCACTAATAAAGTGTAATTTAATACGCCTGTTCAGAATTCAAAAAAGGTATATGAGAACTACACTACTGTTTATAAAAAACCGCAACACCCTGATGGAATAGCCCAATCTGCATTAAATTTGGAGCATTTGCATATCATGGGTCAGAAAAGAAACCATTAGATTTTCAGGTCAATACAATGCGTTTTATTGTCACATTAGTATCGGGTGAAACCACCGTGGGATGCAATTACAGCCTCTAAACGTCGTGGCATTGAGTCAAACAAGCTCTGAATAAGGGCCTGGGGAATGTCCTGCCATGTTCTGTCTACACGGGTATACAGTTCATCCACAGTTGCTGCTGCAGGAGTCTGACGAGCCAATCGATGAGCAACCCTGTCCCACACATGTTCGATTGGCGACATGTCTGGTGAACGAGCAGGCCAGGGGAACAAGGGCGTCTGATGTGCTTGGAAAAAGGCGAGGACATTTCTGGCCACATGCGGTCCGGCATTGTCCTGTTGGAATACAGGGCCTGAAAGGTTCTGCAGGAAGGGGATGACCTCGGGTTGCACAACTTCCCTGATGTACCGGTCACTGTTCAGATTGCTATGGATTCTGATCAGACGGGAACGGCCATGGTAACTGATTGCACCCCACACCATCACCCCTGGCGTTTGTCCTGAATGACGCTGCAGGATGCATTCTGGAAGGTCGCGCTCGCCACGATGTCTTCTGACTCGTATCCTGCCGTCATGGTGCTGCAAGTTAAACCTTGACTCATCCGAAAACACAACTTGTTGCCATTCAGCTTGCCACTGTTGGTGTTGATGGGACCATTGCAACCTGAGGCGCCGGTGGTTTTGAGTCAAAGGAATCCGCAACAATGGTACTCGTGCCATCAATCCTCTGGAAATCAAACGGCGTCGTACAGTGCTAGCAGACATTGTCCTGCCTACTGTAGCACCCCACTGTTGTGCTAACACTGTGGAAGTGGCTGTACGATCTGCTACACACATGCGATAGAGGTGTCTGTCATCTCGCGGTGTCGTCGTGCTGGGTCTTCCTGAGCCTGGTCTTCGGTGTGCCCTGTTCTCTTCGCTCCACTGCCTCCATGCACGCATAATTGTCGTTGCATTACGTCCTACACGAGCAGCAATGTCACGATACGACCATCCCGCTTCACGCAGACCAATTATGCGTCCTCTTTCAAAGTCTGTCAGCTGTTGATATGGTACCCTTCGTCGTCGTCGAGGCATGGTGTTCTTTCAAGCAATTACTCTGAAAATCTAATCATTTATACTCTGACCCATTGTATGCAAATATTGCAAACTGCATATGGATTAGACCATTCCATCAGGGTGTTGCGATTTTTATAAACAGTAGTGTATTTTAAAGGTTCGCAACCCTGCTCGGTTTCTCATTTGATTAATTCCTTAGGTATTGCTTCAATATATTACTTTACAATATGTCCTTGGTCACATTCATTTACAAAGTGGTTAAACGGCAGCTATCCCTTACAACCCCTCTTTTGATTCAATGTCAGAATGAATTCCACTCTTATGCAATGCGCTTCACGAGTTCTATAAGAATCCCACTTGCTAAGAGATACTACCAGCGACATAGCGTCTCCAACGCTGGCAACAGAATATGGTTTTCTTTATCTGAGGATTCTAATTAAAGTCCCTTTGTAAAAATGCTATAAAAAAACAACCATGAGTCCGAATGACTTCAAATTTGGACTGAGCATTCTTGAAGAAGGGGCATTTGATATGGGATAAGAAAAAAATAGTTCCAAAATTTATCACTAGATGGCGCTGTAAGCGGCATAACGGAAGCGGATTCAGCTAGAAGTGACATTTTGAATTGAAATACGACGGCTTTGGCATGAGTTGTTTATGGCATAATGTTTTTACATTAAAGTTGGTCAAGGAATGCAATTGACACTAAAACAAGTTAAACATGATTTTTTTTTTATTATACAGTACAGTATTAGCAAAAAATCAACTGTACCGGTCAATGAACATGATTGCTTCGGGTTTGATGATGGAAAACATGACTTTCAAGTCATTTAACAGTTGTGGCACTGTTAGTGCAAAGCCCATCCACCACGGCAAGGTCGTACCACATCGGATGGGAAAAATCGGTTTTTAATTGTCCTTGGGCCAAAAACCGCATAAAAAGCACATGATGATTCGGTTTTTAATTGTCCTTGGGCCAAAAACCGCATAAAAAGCACATAATGATTCGGTTTTTAATTGTCCTTGGGCCAAAAACCGCATAAAAAGCAACAATGGAAACGCCTATTAATTATCTCGGGACTTGCGCAAGACATGTTCAATATGCTGTCCACCATTTTCCTCCACAAGTTTTAACCGATAAACAGCATGTTCCACAACAGACCGGAGTGTCTCCGGGGTCACGTTGTGAACGTGGTGCGTAATCCGAGCCTTCAATTCCGCTAAATTTGCAACTGGGCCACTGAACACATGATTTTTAAGGTAACCCCAGAGCCAGAAGTCACAAGGATTGAGGTCCGGTGATCTTGCAGGCCAGGCTCTCGGAAAATGACGGCTGATAATTCTATCATCTCCGAAATGTGTCTTCAGCAGTTGCTTCACTGGCTTTGCAATGTGCGGAGGAGCGCCATCTTGCATGAAAATTATTCTATCCACGCATGCATGCTGTTGAAGTGTTGGAATGACCTGGTTGCGTAAAAGACACGCATACCGTTGACCATTGACTGTACAGGTAACGGGACCCGCAGGACCCACTTCCTCGAAAAAAAATGGCCCTATAATCAATGATGCTGTCATCCCGCACCACACAGTTACCTTTGCAGAATGAAGCGGTATTGAAACACATGCGAAAGGATTTTCCGTTGCCCATATCCTGCAATTTTGTGTATTGACAACGCCGTGGAGATAAAAATGGGCTTCGTCTGTCCACAAGATGTTCCATGGCCATTCATTGTCCACTTCCATGCGAGCTAGAAATTCTAAAGCAAACGTGTGTCTAATTGGCAGGTCAGCAGGAAGTAACTCCTGAACATGGGTAATTTTATAGGGATAACAATGCAGGATATTGCGTAAAATTTTATTGACCGTGCTCACAGGCATGTCTAAAGTTCGGGCAATTCCCCGTGCACTGCACGTTTGCACACCACTGTTCGACCCTTCCTCTAATGCTTCAGCCACATCTTCTACTGACGTCAAAGCAACTGCTTTCCTCCCTCTGCCAGATTTCACTGCAAAAGAACCTGTCGCTTCGAATTTTTTAATCATACACCTCAGAGCCTTTGCAGACATCGGACCACATCCTTTTTTCATTCCCTTTAATACCCGAAATTTCTTTAAAGCTGCTATGGCAGAGTCGCCATTCTTGTAAAAGAGCTTCACAAGCAGAGCGCGATCCTTCATTGACAGACCCATGGCAAGCTGCTGAGATACAAATATGACGAGAACGCCATGAGGCCTGCGTTTTTATAACACATGCAATGTCTCATGCGCATGCGTATCTTTCAATTTGCATAGTACAAATCCTCCTAGGCATAATATGCCGCTTACAGCGCCATCTAGTGATAAATTTTGGAACTATTTTTTTTCTTATCCATATCAAATGCCCCTTCTTCAAGAATGCTCAGTCCAAATTTGAAGTCATTCGGACTCATGGTTGTTTTTTTATAGCATTTTTACAAAGGGACTTTAATTATAATCACCTTGTACATTCCTCTCCGAACTTCGCCGTCTTTAAATATACACACACTGGCCAATGAATTAGAAACCCGAGATGAATTACTGTACTGAAATGTAAAGCGGGGTCACAGGTCAGAAACTATTGTGATATGCAATCATGTGAGGTACATGCTCATTCCAAGCTGCATGTACAGGGTAGGAACAAGCTGCAGCTGCTCAAGTTGAACAAAATGGGGGAAACAGCAGACTAGTCTGAGTTCCAAAAAGGCGTTATTGTGGGAGCCCGTCTAGCTGGAGCTACGATTTTCAGGACAGTAAAAATGACCGGTATCTCAAAAGGTCAGGTCTCCAAGGTGTTCAATGCGTAGAAACGGAATCTACAAGAGTTGTCGAAACGGCAGAATGGTGGATCAAAAACAATCAACACAGACAATGACCGACGTCGTCTGAGACGGATTATGCGGCAAAACCGAAGGTCTACTGTGGAGCAACTGATGGCAGACTTCAATGAAGGATCATCACGACCCATCTCCTCCAGAACAATGCGCCGAGAGTTGAAGCGAATAGGGATGGAAGTCGCATGCCAGTGAGAAAGCCTCTGGTGTCAGCAAAAAACCGGAAAGTTCGCCTGCATTGGTGTAAAGAACGGTGTGACTGTACACTAGACGACTGGAAAAAGGTGATGTGTTCGGACGAGTCACGTTACACATTGTTTTGCACCGATGGCCGACAGAATTTGGCGGCAGCCCCATGAAGCGATGGACTCCTCATGTTTTGTGAACACAGTTCAAGAGGCAGGAGGAGGCGTCATGATATGGGCCATGGTTTTGTTGGTATGGCAAGTGTTCCCTGATATTCCTTGACAGTCGGGTTAAAGCCAAAGACTACCTGAATATTGTTGCAGATCAAGTCCATACTGCAATGGTGCATTTGTACCCAAATGGTGACGGGTTCTTCATGGACGATAATGCTACTGTCATCGAGCAAGAATTGTTGACGAGTGGTTTTCTGAACATGACACCGAGTTACAACATCTGCCGTAGCCAGCGCAAAGTCCGGATTTGAATCCGATCGAGAATGTTTGGGACATGTTGGAAAGAGACATTCGTCAAAGGCATCCGCTTCCCTCTACTCTGCAGGACCTGAAGGACTCTCTGACGAATGCCTGGTCTGCGATTACCTTACCTGCATTGCAATACTATGTAGAGTCCATGCCAAACCGCGTATGATCTGTAATTACAGCCAAAGGAGGGTCAATACCATATTGAACGAAGGTTTCTAATTTATTGGCCGGTGTGTGTAAATTAACCTAAGAAATTACCTTTTTACCAAATAATCTAACCCCAAATGCCACTAATCTGAGTTTTTCCATATTACTCCACACCGTTTGTTAGCACATATAGATTAATCTGTAATTATGTTTTTTTTGTTTAATATTATATCCAGGCACCTAACTTATCGGCCATAGGGCCATACAGGCCCTGGATGGATGAATTTTTTTTCCTGTATACTAATTGTAATAATATGTATTATACGATTATACAAATAGACATTCATATTGCGAACTGCGAAACTGAATTTTATTAATTTTGAGGTGTTGGTGAAATAAGATATTTTGCAGTGTAAATGATTCCTTAATTTGAGAATTATTAACACCGACATATTATACGGAAAAAATTCCACTTTCTTAATTTTCTGTGTAGACAATTGAACAAGCTTCATTTTTTTTCAAATTATTTTCTATTTTTATTTATTACTATTATTGTTCTTTCTTTCTTTTACAAACATTACTTTGTCAAATACAAATATTTCTATGTATATAAAGAAGGAAGTTTGTGGGTCTGTTTGTTTGTTTGTTTGTTTTCGGGTTCGTTTGTTTCTTATGCAAATCTACAGTTTTATTCCGATCTTGATGAAATTTTGCATACTTGAACTTCAAATCATGAGGAAGGTCACTGTCTACCTCAGATTTCGGAAAAATAATAATTATCGATAAAAAAATCGATATTCATGGTTATGGCAGGGCATATTTATGAGAAATATCTCATGATCAACAATGCAAGGAAACGTTTGTGCAACAATAAGTATCAAGAATGGTGTCAACACGCAATGCACCAACACTAAGCAGGGATCAACAATATATATCTCATGACCAATAATGAAAGGCAAAAGTTTGTGCAATATTATTCCTGTTATTCAGGCTTTTCTTAGAAACTAGAGTTCTTAGTACATAACAATTTTTTGAAAATCTTTAAAAATGATCAGTAACTGGAGATAAAGGAGAGTTAGCAGACTATTGAAAATGAGTGGAAAGACGACAGACGAAGCACTCATTTAGCTCCGTACTGTATTGAAGAAATGGTAATTCGAAGAATCGGCGACTTCTAGACAATACAAAGTGATGAATGGCCAAAGAGTGGGAATTGCAACAACATCAAGTGTACATCTCAAGTAAAGGTTACGTGAGTAAGAAATTTTTTATACTAGCAGTGGCATCCTTGGAGAGATCCAACCATTGAAAGCATATAAAAATTTGATTGTCAATCAAAACATACACAAATTTCATCTTTGAAGGATACATTGTAAATGTAGTGTTTAGATGATCATTTAAAAAACAAACAAACAAACCCACAAACAAACTAAGGGCCTTCTTTATGTATAGAGAAAAATTTCTTCTATTCTTCCTTCTTGAGCAAAAAATGTAATTCCAAATTTTCTATTTTTTCTTGCCCCTTTTGCTACTTTGTAATGGTAGGGCGGAGTAGTCAGCTTCCTTTTTAACTTAACTGTTTTATTCTTTTTAGTGTTGGCCACACAACTTTATCTTTATAAATTATTTGTTAAATTCTTTATTTTTGCAAATTAAAAACTTTATTTTATTTTGTAGTGCTTGTTGGTTTCATTTTCTTATCTACAAATCACTATTAATGCATACAACCATTTTTCTGATTTACATTTATCATAATCTTTTTGTCTTTAATTTTTTAGTTAAACACAACGCAATGTACGGTTTAAACGACGTTTAGAACCTTAAATCCACTTTACTTCATCAATGCCAATTTTCTTGTTTTAATTTTAACTTCACCACTATTGTGAAGATAGTTTGCTAGTTTCGTAATGTTTATATTAAAACTTAACTTTAACTGATATTATTAAGAAAAGTTAATTATACAAATAGTAGAAAGTTTAAACTCTATTTCATAAATATTAAAGTAACGTTAAACATGAAACGTTACAATTTTAAGCGGGATTGAGAAAGATTAAATTTGCAAGAAAATTCAAATAAAGTTGTTTTAAGGCAATGGGGGGGGGGGGGGGCAATGGGGTTCGTGGTTTGAAAATTTCAGTCAAAACTTTTTGTTTATTTTCTGGCAGGACCGCAAACAGTCATATTAACAGCATTGTTAGCATTGTAAGTGTGTTTCGTGCCAACCTTTTGGCCAAGAATTCCAATTCTAGTGTGTTGCCTTTTTGGCAACATTCCAATTCGATGGCGAGAAAAACGTAATCATTAATCCCATCAACATTCTGGAGCCTGAAGCGATAGACATTGGCCAACGCAGAAGTCCTTTTCCAAACAGCGGACGACTGTCTGCGTTGGCTTGCAGAAAAGGGGCTCATAAAAATTCCGTTCCATGCGGAAATTGCGGCAGAGAAGCATCTCTAGTAAAATTTCTACAGGGATTGACGGAAGGATATGGCGTTATTCACCCTGCGGATATTTCAAGTCGGTGAGAGAGACTCCCTTTTTTTTCAAGAAGTCATCGTCCATTAAAAAGCATTATCCTTCTAGTTGTTGCTTGGGCGTATGATCTACCCCAAGGAGTTATTCAGCGTGAAGCTGAAGTAGAAAACAGAGAGATAGTGATCGACTGGGCGAACTTTTGCCGTGAGAAGTGCCAGAAATGGCATGAAAGAAATGATAGATCAATCGGTGATGACCGAAGATGGAGTAGGAAAGGTGGCTGAGATCCACGAAAGTTGGTTTTTTCACCGGAAATACCATACAGGCTACTTCCATGGAGGCCACTGGGTTTTTGGCGGCATTAAACGTGGCACAAGACGGTGTTTTTTGGTGGTTGTACCAAACCGTAAAAGAACAACTCTGGAAGCCGCAATCAGGGAAAACTCCTGCCTGGAACATATATAATGTCAGATGGGTGGAAGGCCTACAAACGCATTGAAAAAATCGATGATGGCATTTATGCACACAGCAGGTAATCCACCAAATTAACTTCGTCGATCCAAAAATCCCTAAATCCAAAGCACTGAGAGTTTGTGGATGCGTGCCAAGCAGAAGCTGAGAAGGCAGCATGGAACAAGCAGCGACTTATTCCAATCCTACCTGTATGAGTTCATGTACCGGGAGCCGTTAGGGGATGGTGACGCTGTCTCCAGCTTTCTGCTCACGCTGAGAGAAAATACGCCATTTAAAACAGCCCCAAAATTGAACAGTTACTATTGTTTCAATTATTTTAAATCAGTTTACTTTAAATTTATTATCTTTTTGTGTTCTAGTTTATGTGTTTTTCGTTCAAATTTTTAAATTGGGTTCAAATTAGATCTACTTCCCCGCGGTGCACCCTGGAAACGCAAGCAGCGGCTAAATGATCTAAAACTTCACAATGGTAACACCTGCAGCATCGACCCTACAGAAACATTCAAGCAAAATGTCCTTTTTAAAACGCTCAAGCGTTCCTCAAGACACTCCAGAGGGGCACAGTAGCACTTACCCGACCGAAAAAGACAACTTGCAAGAACTCCCACGAAGTTCGGCACCAATGCGTTTGCTAAAATGAAAGCGAACCACCCTAAGAAAGACTTTGGAAGCCACCAACCAGATGACTGCACACTGCATCTCCTACGAAACTCCAACCAAACGCAAGTCTCAAGTAGTATGCTGCAAGGAAATTTGCAATCAACCAGAATCATCTCCAGCACAAGAAAAAGAATATATAGAGAGCCAAACTTGACATTTGGAAGAACGAAGCAATACTTTAAGACCAAACAGAAAAGCAATCCGAAGGCAGACATAACACCACAAAGACTCTGGACCTAAGAAACACTAAACAGCAACAACTAGGCCAAACACTTGACAGGACATACTGGCTGAACACACTCAAGCACCCAGAATGCTAAGAACCATAGCAACCGAAAAAACAACCGTACAGCAATAACCACCTATAGTACTAGTTGCAAAATGCAAACCCGTGACCAAAACCCTTAAGGGACATGCAGGAGCAGTTTCATAAATGAAAAAGACAGAACCTGAGAGAACTCACATAAAGCCGAGGAACAGTAAATGTAAATTCGCCGAAATGAAAGCCAACCCCCCCCCCCCCCCTCTCCCAAAGAGAATTTGAACGGTACAAATCTGGAAATTCCGACAAAATCCAGGTGGCATGCTGCCAATGAATTTGCAAACAACCCGGTCGTGGAACAGGAGATGCTCAAGGTGGATTTTATATTCGCTGCTGACATATTCTCCCTGGTAACAAGAGCACAGATGTGACGACGAGATCTTTCGGAGAGAAGTTTTGGTCGTCCTGTCCTAGGTTTTACATACTGTAACGTCCTCGTCTAACAGAGTATCCGTTACAATTTTCTATTGCGTTTGATGGCTTAGGAGGGGGAAAGATTAAACTAAATGATCGTTATTTACGTTCTGTCTTCATGACTGTTTGTAAGATTAACAAATACGTAAACATTCGTTTAGTTGATCCCTCCTTGAAAGGGAAAGGGCGAGTTTAATAATAAGTAAAAGGATGCGTTACAACGAACAAGCCCTTCCCAAAGAAATTAGGGCCAATACAAAAATAAAATAAAACGTAGAATGTATATATTGGAAACAACAACAAATAAAATATTCTTTCGGTAAAATAGAGAGTCTCTTAGCTTTTGATTAACTTTCCATTATAATTATTTCTACTTTCTTTTAATTACACCATTATTTCTCAGTTCGTAACCACGTGAAAGTTCTCTTTTTTATTTATTTTAATAAAAATAGCGTCGAAGTTAGGAAGTCTTATTTTGTTCGTCCAATCGGGTAAATTCGTACGATTCTCCTAAAGTTAGTCGTTTAAACGTTTCATTAAAATACTGTTATTTTCTGAAAAAGGTTCTTTTTTTTTATCTAAGTTCACTGTTCGTTTATTTATGAGTTTAGTCAATAATTCTCGTTCTCTTACAGATGGCTTTATTCGTAGTTCAAAACTAGATCTGCGTCATTAAGATGATCCAACCAGATAAGTATCAGTGTAAGGCTTACTGGGAGAAAGGAATCTTTCCGGGGTATCATTGGATTTAGCCGTCGGAGCTTGATCACACAGGATCGCGTAGTGGGGGGGGGGGGGGGGGGGGGAAACGTTAGTAGAGGTACCCACCCGCGGACCCAATTTCCAAACAAAGGATACATCATTCGGCACAGCAAGGAAACAGTTTCAAAGCAGCAGCTTTAACATAAATAAAGTTCGACATTAGGTGAAATAACCTCAAATATTCGTTTCTTGATTCCCAAATAGGGTTCTTGATTTAAATTCTCTTCTTTTCTTTCTTTCAGGTTTACTCTTTATGTATTACTTCTACAAGGTTTGCGGGATTCGTTTTCGTTGTCATTTTTATCAAAAAAGGGGCTCCCAAAAGTAATTTATACAAAATATTACTTGTTCTTTGCAACTGAGTTCCATCGGAGGGGGGGGGGCGTCTGAGGCATCCTGGCTAATTGGCTTGACACTGGGCGAAGACGTCGAACCAGCCGTTCACAGGAAAAATAGGCTTATCTATTTCTAGAAGTCAAAATCATTCAGCATAAGACGTCGGATTTAAGAGGTAAGTAATTTTCGTTTTTAGTCCAGTTTTAATCTCGATTTGACTCGGAATAACGTGAATGATTCTTTTAAAATTCGTGAAGCAATGTTCGATTATAAAAGTTAAAAGATAAAAGGGCACTTATCTTATATAGTCTCTTTCGTCGTTTCAGGAGTACTATTCTCCCGTGCGCCCTTCACCTTAGGCCCACTGAAGAATCCACGGACCTCCTCGTTTTCCTTTCTTTTCGATTCTACTGCTAATAAACCTTTTATTCACGAGCCGTCAACATTGTTGATGCACGGCGGTGGTAGGACATTGTTCGGTTAAAACTATTGTAACAAATAAAATTACGCATTAAAAGTGATTTAACATAATCACAGTTTGAATTTTCTTCCTATTTTTCAGTCAGTCAGCGGATGTGGGAGGCGAGGATCGTCACAATACCCATCATTTCTTCTGGCTAATACAATATCAGCAGCACATTTTGAACGACCAATCGTTGCAGCAATTTGGCCTTGCGATTTCCTGCTACCATGTTATGTCTAAATTGGACGGATTTCAGATTCACCGAGATGTGTGACCTTTAGCATTGCTTAAAACCACTGTATGTTCCTTCTGATTGTACTGCAGCACTTCTGAAGTTGGATTAGCTGTGCCAATTCATTTGTATGCAAAAATTGGCAAGACAATTCATCTTTTTCAGGGTGGTCTTATACTTTTGCATATGCTTTTTTTTATAAGCCCTCTCCGTTAGAACTAAGTGGTCGGCCTGGAACTAGGTAGCCACACCCGAGCAATTTCTTTGAGGGCAGTAGATCGCGAGCAATGGAGATCCTACATAGGGTTGCCCCCCCCCCCCCCGATCCTAACGGATAAGCGGATTTGATAAGTATGGAGGTAAGTAGTCAATGTTGGAGCTGTAAGCTCATTACACAAGTTCTTATGTATATGGTACTTAGTTAAATTAGGAATGTGCAGATCATGATTGCTAGCTTAAGTACAGGGGGAGGTTAATTCCAACTTTCCATGTTTTGTAGGGAAAAAATTGGTAAGGAGTCTTGGTATTATGCTAGGGGTTTAATTCGTAGTAATCGGTAAGTAAGTTTAAGTAGGGGTGTATCCTTATACGGCCTTGGGGTTGGGGGATCCGATGATGAACAAACATCACAGGGCTGGAGTGGGTGGAACCGTGAATGTTGCACTGTTGAGTTGTCCCAGGGAACTGCTGAACTAAGATAAGAGAAAGGGTGAAAGTGCAACCAAATTTTTATTTGTGCAAGTGTCCTGCCTTAATTGATATATTTGCTTTCTTAGATATTTTTTAAGAATAAACATTATTATGAACAACTATTCTTTGCCATAGCTATTTAGAAGTCTGTTTACTCTTAAAGAGTGTATATTAACATAATTTCTTATATTGTTCGTAATAAAGAACACTCCTATTTATCAAAAAAAACCATCAAAAATATCTTAATATAAAAAGGTATTTGTATTTTACAGAAGCTTCTCTATTTCAATATCTATAACCCTAACTATGAGACTAATTAAATTCGATTAAATTCGATTGTTATTCACAATGAGCCAGCCAAATTCACATGTGCGCTGGGCACCAATGCATGCTCTGTCTACTGTTACGAGGAAAGCACCTTGTGACATTTTAGTCATTCCGCTATCGCATTCCATACAATCAACAGCGATGCTTACACGATTGCAAAGACGGCAGCAGCAGCAGCAGCCAGAGCTATAACCATCGACGTTTTCTGCATTGCCATCAACAACACCGCGACGCCGAGGACGTCCAAGGCTTCCAGGAAGAGAAGTTGGAAGAGCACTCGAACAGACACCTTCACCCCCGTTAGCTCGACATAGTCAACGCTGTACGGGTTGCGATTTTAACCTCCCAATTTTATCTTCCTTTTACAAGACCGGAAGGCCCTGGTTGATTTCTTGGTGTGACATGGCGTTATACTGAGTCAAAGAAAATGCCCGAAATGCGGATCGGTAGAGCGGCTTAACCTAAAAACGCTACTCTTTCATTGCGATAAGCAGGTAAGTCCTGCAAAATTTATGCTACAAATGTGAAATTTTCATTATTTCACATTTCTCTGAACTTTCCGAAATTTGTTACAGCGAAATAGGAATGCCAAGTGCTGCCGTTTTCATAAATCCCCCCTAGTTGGTACCTGGTTCAGCAAATCGAAGATGACCATCCAGAAGATTTGCTTGTTGACGGTGTATTTCATTCTCTTCGAACCGCCTCGTCACCAGACCACTGAAAGGGACGTTCAATACTCTGGGCGGACGATTGTCGATTGCTTTAGCTTCGTGAGAGAAGTCTACGTCCAGGAAGCCTATCGGCATAGTTACCTAAGGAGAATGGGCGGCCATGGAGAAGTCATCGAAATTGACGAGGCAGTGATTGGTTGCAGCAAATACCATTGCGGTAGGAAGCTCAGACAGCAGTGGGTGTTTGGCGGGATCAAGAGGGGAACAACAAACATGTTCCTGGTTCCCGTCAAAAGGCGTAACGCCGACACACTCATAAAATCCATCAAATATCATATATTCCCCCGCACAATAATTATGTCGGACTGCTGGAGGGGCTATCGCAATTTCAACCAAGAAGGTTTTGAACACCTCACGTCAACCACCGGTACAACTTTGTAGATCCTGACACCGGCGCCCATACGCAAACCATCGAACGCCAATGGCGGGAACTACGCATGTGCGTTCCTTACTATGGACGTCGGGAGGATCACTTCTACAGGTATCTCTGCGAGTTCAGCTAGAAGAAACGTCATCGTAACCAAATGAGAAAAATACACGACTTCTTCCTCGCAGTGGCTCTGTTGTATCCCGGGGGTCCCAAACGGGCAGTAGTGTTGCCACGACTCGGTATTCACCGCCGAGTTCCACTAAGTGTTTGAGAACGCCAGATCCACTCCATCAGGTCTGAAAAGATTTGGACCACTGAGACCGCCATCTTCAATCAGTCGTCACCAAGAAAAAAGCACGAGTTCCAACCGACGGTAAGATAAACGTGAGAATTTTTTTAATTTTATCTATCTTTGTGTAATTTCATGAATTTTTTAATTTTATTTCGTCATCTGCAGGGCGCCATGGCTGACATAACCATCACTTCCAGTCCAACTAATAAATCATATACGCATAAATTTAAGGTACACATAATAATTGTAGTCAGTCAGTATTAATTTACTTTACAATGAATTATTTCATTTTCTTTAGCAGGCCTATTTCTGTTTAAATAATATTTTTATTTATTCGGACATTTCATAGTCTACATGTATTTTTTCCCGTGTATTTAACAGGTTTCTTCATTTCTCAATCCCTGCGATTATTAAATCATCAATGAGAGGAATCGTTCGAGGATCAAAAATAGGACCTACTATGTTTGCAGTATCTACCGCCTCTAATTTAAGTCACCAGTTAAACTTAGTATTCGATGACAACTTTTTGTTTATATCTTCCAACCCTCATAATCAGGAGAACGTTAACCAAAAAATCGATTCAGCTGCAACTTACTCTAACAACAGTGGTATTCAAAGCGAGGACTTCAGTGGCCTCTTCTTGTCTGTCGTTACCATCTGCAAATTAATAGACTCTGTAACTCTGTTTGAAACCATCCGCATAATTCGAATCGCTTTCAAACTAAGAAAAATAGACTGCCTAACCCAAGATTCGCCTCCCCCTCCCTACAATAAAAAATATCAAACATATCGCTGTAAACTCTGAAATAGTAGACTCTTTTAGATCTGCAGGTCATCTTGCTTCCTTTGTAAAAGATTGGCTTTGCGTCGGTGCCCAATACCGTTCTACCCACCATTACAAAATTGAAGTTCCTCTTCGTGTCTCTTCCTTTACCTCCAGACACATTCCACATACAGTTATATCTCTTTGGAATCAATTATCCTCACCAATGCGCCTCAAATTATACGACTGTCCATCCCACAATTGAATACACTATAAATTCCTTTGAAACGACTACTATTTAAGCCTTCAAAATCATGATTAGTTGCATTTGTCCTTCTATTCCCTTATACTCCATCAAGATGCCTCCGAATAATAATAATAATTTTTTGAATAAGCATTCTCTTTTTCCTGTTAAACCTGTAAAATATAAACTGAAGAATACAGCATTCATGAGAAATTAATATTACACCATTTTTTTATTGTTGACGAAAGTACGACTGTGTACGTAAGGACATTGTATATACTGTGTAGACAATTTATTGGGCATAATAACTCTTGCAAACGGAGGTACTGAGCGACCTTTATAGTTTAGTGGAACTTGCACAGGATCGAGCATCTCCAAGACCGTCAACCTTATTAGATTTACTCGAGCAACAATTGCTAGACAGGAAACACGAAAAACGTATAGCCAGAAGGACCATCGTTAGAAGCATCGCATTTGTCCGACAATATCATTTCCTATTAAACGTGCACATAGCAGTCATGTTATGCGTCGACTTTTGTAGACTACATTGAGTGGCCTGTTTAGTAGGAACACCCATTACTATGAAAATCTGTTGGCATACCATTTACTACGTATCAGTTGGTCACGTAAGTCAGTACCAATAAAAAGCGAGAGCATACCTGTCAACTGCAAGTGGTTTGACCGTCACCATGGGGAAAACCAAGGATTTGACCGACTTCGTGCGCGGGATGGTAGTTGATGCCTGGCGAGGTGGACTGAGTATTTCCGAAACCGCAAGTCTTCTAGGCTTTTCCCGAACAACCATTTCAAGGGTTTACCAGGACTAGTTAAACAACCAAAAAATAACCAGCCAGAGACAAACAATGGTCGCAAACGATTCGTCAATCCAAGGGGTGAGAGTAGGATGGGAATGCTTGTTCGTGCCAATAGAAACTTCACGACTCGTCAACTCACCGTGGAGTAAACACTGGACCGCAGAATAACGTCTCTGAACCCACTACACGCCGTACATTGGCAAGGATGAGCTACAACAGCCGACGGTCAGTTTGGATACCTTTGATCTCCACCTAAAACCCCAAAAAACGTCTCCAATTACTCCGTGCTCACCAATACTGGATCGTCAACGAATGGAAGAAGGTCTGCTAGTCGGATGAATCCCGTTTCCTCTTGCAGCATACAGATGGCCGGCACAGAATTTGAAGATAACAGCACGAAGCGAATGACTCCTCCCGTCTGGTTTCTATTGTTCAGGCTAGTGGAGGCTCTGTACTAATCTGGGGAACGTTTTCCTGGCATACTCTTGGTCCGCTGATACGTGTAGAACAACGCCTTAATGATCAGGCTACCTGAAGAATGTTGGCGACCACGTTCATCCCTTCATGGTTTACTGTTTCTCCTATCGGAAGGATACTTCCAGCAGGACAGTGCTCCGTGTGGTATCGTCATGGAATGGTTCCCGGAGCACAATAATGAATTCAGCTTACTCCTCTGGCCATTACAGTCCCGGATTTGAACCCAGTCGTACTTATTTGGGATGAGTTGGAATGGGTTATTCGAGGCATGGAACCACCACTATCCAATAAGCATCAACTGGGAGCAGTTGTTTGTCGTGTACTTTTACGATTAATTCGGAAGGCGGCGACGTATATTGGTTTGTCAACCGGGTAAGGTGAGCTGTAGCAAAAAGAACGATTAGTTAATAGAGATCCACAGACTATTTATGTTTATAATTGTTAATATTCACTTAACTTGCTGAAGTCTTAAAAAACTAAATTGAGTACCATTGGAGGTTACTCACGAGTCCAAGCGCGGACCTTTGGCAGGGTGCCCCACGAGAATACCAGTAAGTTTGTCAGGGGGGTAAATGTGCGCGACTAGCTGTCGTATCGGCCGGGCACGTGACTGTTGCGCTGTTTTTGGAAGACAGCAGGCACGCCTTGGCAGCGGCGTTTTCGTCGGCGCTTCACGAAAAGCCTCGGTGGAGACTCGTGGCACTCGTCGTCGACATGGTGAAGCAGCACTCTGCTTGGATTGAAACGGTCCAAGTAATAATACCTTGCCTTCACTTGAGACGGTCCCGTATGCTTCTACTTTCTTTCCTCTGGGACGGGTCGAATGGCTATTGTTGCCTTCTTTCGTTTTTTTTCCCGACAAGGCGAATCGTATTCAAAGTAGTCCTCGATCGCTGTCTTCTTGTCATTCGGGCGGACATCGGACTCCTCCGTCAGCATCGGGCGAGAACCAGGTAGCTGTTGTAGCTAAGGCTGGTGGTTTTGCCTCAGCAGATGCCAAAAGGTATCTTATTCCTCGAGCATCTGGCGCAGATGCTTTAAAGATTCGTGTAGCCCATGGGCTGTTACATCTTCAACTAAACGCCACTATATTGTGACCTTTCACCAGTCCGGTGAACCATTACAACTCGATCGGAAAGTTAAAAAGGAACGAACGATCCCCTCCGACGATCGAGCATAAGCGCTGAGATGGGGAACAGTAGCGCTTAAAAGCAAGAGGACCTAGCCGTACCCATTCCATATAGAGGAAAGAACGAAGATTAGAAGCAGCTTTCCGCCAGACATTAGACCGTATTATATTATTCCCTAAAGCCCTCTCTATACGAGCAAACCAGATTTCTTTATTAATAAACATAATGGGTACGGCCAAATCTAACTTAAATAGCTCATCAGCGGAATCGTTTAACAAAAACCGTACGGATTGGTACGAGAATCTAATTAGTTCGTAGTGATGTTTAAATTAATCCCAAATGGGCTGAGTGAAAGGACACTCATAAAACACATGTGGAATTGTTTCGTTAATGCTGCAATGCAAACATCCAGCAGACTCCTCTACTTTCCACTGCTGTAATCGGTTTATCGTGTGGTATTCATGGTGCAGCCGTCTCAATTGGTAATTGAAAATTGTTCGTTCAAAGGCAACCATTTTGATTGCCTTGAGAATGGCTGTCCATGGATAGTCTGGGTGTATCCGGAAGATATTGGTGGTCGTACTCACACAGATCTGCTGGAAGAACCATGACAGCTTTAAATGTCCCAACTCAATATCTATTTGTCGCAGTCTGGTAACTACAGTCAGAAGATCATGTTGGAAATTTTAGTAGAGTCTCGGTTGGTGAAATGTCATTATAACTGGCAACGAAGGCGGTTACGATAGCCTATTCACCTTGAAGAATAAATGCAGGTGCACAAATACCAAGTTTGCCCAACTAGGTGGAGGAAATAGAAACACGAATCTTCGCAGCTAATCTGGCCGCGATGAGATACGCTCTCAGGTCAAGCAAACCTAATCCTCCATTCTCACAGGGTGTAAAAAGATATGATGAATTTATCGGGTGACATTTGATGTTGTGTCCCCATACACAATTTACTATAGCACTTCGCACTTTTTGTAGGTCTTCGCATGATGGCAAGGTGAACATCCATTTGGTAGCCAGAAGAGATAGCACGTGAGGTTTAATAAACCTCACCTTGACCAGCATCGATGTTGGAAAACGTAGGTTCCGGTCAAGGCGGGTAACGCATTTTTTTCGATCAATTGTTGCCAGTGACAAGAGTCCATAATCGGGAGAAAGGAGACAACGTATCCCAACACTTTTATTCGGCCACACCATGTAATTGGGAAAGTTCTAAGATAGTCTGTCGTCCAATTCCCAATAGCGATCCCTTTAGACTTGACGAAGTTGATGGTACTCCCCGTCGAAGTACTACAGTAATCAAATGTATCTTTGTAGATGCGCAGGGAATAAGCATCAGACAAAAAAGCAGTACGTTATTAGCATATTCTAACAACTTAATGTTGATTGACGCTGCTGAAAAATCATATCCCCGGACATCTGTGTGACGATTCAGATGTTGTAGCAAAGGTTCTAAGTAAAAGATGTACAGGAGGGCGGACAGCGGACACCCCTGCCTGACACCTTTCTATAATTTACAGGTTGTTGAGCTAGAACCATTAATCGCCACACATGACGTAGCCGTTGCATACAGTGCTGTAATATTCGTAGCGAAGGACCTAAGACGAAGGTGGGAGCAACACTTGGAACAGGAAGTCGTGGTTTACTTTGTCAAAGGCCTTTTCCTGGTCTAGACTCAGTACAGCAAGAGTTTGTTTGCGCAGTCGAGCTTCCTCCATAACACACCGAATGGTTATAAGATTATCGGACATCCTGCTTGGTGGTATTGAGCAGGATTGTTCGGGATCGAAGAACTCATCAGTAAAAAGCTTCAAACGTTGCTGGAACACCCCATTGAAGAAGTCCTTATAGTCTGTGTTAAGAAGGGTTATCGGCCTCCACTGGGTCACTAGTTCTGGGCTTGGAACTTTAGGGAGTAAGATAATCTTCCCTTTAGTAAATTCCGGCGATATGGAGGAAGGATCTCGTATCATTGAATTATAAAATTATACCAGGAAAGGCCCCAGAAGTTTCCATGTCGAGATATAAAACGTATATGGAAGGCCGTCTAGGCCCGGACTGGATTGACGACGACCGTACGCCGATAAAAACTTCTTTACTTCGTCTTTGGTAAAAGAACGTAAAATACAGGCGTCGGTTTCCTCAGAATAAGGTCTTATTGCCTCGATCCAGTGCTTTGTAGCTTCAGATGGGATGATTGGCTGACTAAAGAACGATGGAAAATGGCTGTGGAAAGCTGACAGGATGTCTGAGTCAGAATCCACAATCCCATCTTCCACCATCAGTCGATGACACCGCTTTTTATTGGCACGCCACCTCTCTTCTGCAAAGGCTCCTGAGAACATATTTCGGAATTTAGCCGCCCAGGAAATTTTTGCTCTGAGGGCTGCTACAGCTGCTCTGCGAATCATACAGGCGTTGATTTCGCTTTTGATCTGACGAATCTCAGCAGCAAATTTCTCTTTTGGGGTGGAACGTTGGAGAAGTCGAAGGATTTCTTGAAGCATCACGAGATAACGGCATCGCCGTCTGGCGGCATCTAGCGTAATCTTCCTGAAGAATTTCTTGATTTTAGATTTAAGCACTAGCCACGAGATGAGCGTAGGAGGCGTATTGTGGAGATTTTTTTCCACCAAACGACCGAACATTCCTCTTGTAATTCTTATCGTCAAGCAGACGAACGTTCAAAAACCAGTTCTTGTGAATAGTAGTCTCTGTCGGTGATGTTGAAAATGAAGGATTCCATGACCACAAGATGGCACTGTGGTCGGAGAACGAGCATGGAGTACCCCCATTGAACCAGGTGTGCCAGCAAAACCATTATCAATCAGAAAAAGATCCACGCTTGACAACACCATGGGCCCCTGATGAAAGGTGTATCCCGGATGATTCCTCTGTAAAGATAGTGTTCAAAGATCGACTACTGAGGTTTGCTGGCACAAACGATGTATGAATCCAGACGAGAAGATGTCGTCTGGATGACAATTGAAATCTCCAGCAATCACTATAGGCATAGATGCACACAGGAAGTAATCAATGTCACTAAAAAAGTTCCGTTTCTCTGCTGAAGCTCATGGAGCATACACATTAAGCAACCGGTAGTTGATGTTAGATGTTGATATATCTAACACTATTACTCTTTACTCGCAATCGTACGTACAGTTCATCACTTTTATGGAGGGGTTAAGATGATAGTGGCTACCCCTGCGAAGAAAAGGAGTTGAAGAATTGTCCGTTGGGTTAGCCTTCTGATTGGAGAACGAGTCCGGTGGGAGGAGCTACGATGTTGACTAGTGCTGCTCTCTCTATCGGAAGATGAAGTTGCTGTTGTTCTACGATAATGCCGTCTTGGCTTTTTTTTCCGAGGACTCTTTGCCGTCGAGTTTCTTCTTGCAACACCGTTCTAGTGGAAGATTCCGCTACTGGCGCCAATGATGTCTCTGGTGCTAGAGCGGAGGGCAGAGGACTTCCCCTGGCTGTGTCAATTGATGGTTTTGCGACAGAAGGGCTTGAAAGTCTTCCTCAGCAAACGCTGCATCAGAGCTTAGAGGAGCCTTGACTTCCTCCATACCAGGGCTCTCGTTGACTCCCATCATAATGTCTTCTGATGGCTGGGGAGGAGGGATGACGCCCAACTCTTTCCTAGGCGGAGTGTGGTGGTAGTGGTGGTGGCGGCAAAATATCCCTCAAATTTCCTGGTGGAACTGTAGGTGTAAGTGTCACATTGACCTACGATGAACGGGCAACATTGATTCTTGTGGCTCTGCAGACTGAGCTAATGATGACATTCTGAGCGATAGTTGAGGCGATGGAACAGTTGCTATCGGGACAGCAGAAGCCCCCTCTGGACAACGTGAACATGTATTGCACTTCTTCAGAAGAGGGCAGTCTATCCTGATGTGAGCAGGCCTCTTGCAGTACCAACAGCACTGACTCATTCCTTTGTTGTAGATGTAAACACGTTCTCCATGGATCACAAGGGAATCGGGATATCCTTATCCAATCTCATGTCGAAATATATGTCGCCATTTTAGAGCCCAGCAGTATCTGCGCGCTCAGGTTGAAAAATCCCATGCACCTCCCCGAACTCTGACATAAAATTCCCCATATAAGAAGTGGATAGGAGCAGCGAAATCCCCCGGACACACACCGTGAGGTGGCCTGGGTCGGCGTGAAACAGGTTGACAGTTGTATCGCTAACCTTGATAAAGCCCACATCAACGATGCGATCTGCGATGCTTGCAGATCTGCAGAGCACTCTCAGGAGAGTCTCTGCAGCACTGATATGGCGGGGTCCTTGGATGCCAAGACAGGCGGTATGCCTGTTCGGGCATACAACTCTTTCGTGAAATCACAGATGGCGAATGGACCGTCGGCAATGAGCATGACCATGCAATCCATGGCCACCAAAATTCAAGATAAGTTCGATTTGAAGGAGAGGAAGGGGCGAAAACTTCCCCGGAGGTGGCCGGGGGGGGGGGGGAGGGACGCGCTCACACAATCGGTATCAGAAGCTCCTTCTTAATGCGCTGAAAATCACACTTCAATCTAGGCTTGTCAATCGGGCGGGATTAATCACTTTCGCTTCAATCGGACGGGATTAATCACTTTCGCTTCAATCGGGCGGGAATTAATCACTTTTGCTTCAATCGGGCGAGAACCGGGCACTATCTGTGGCATCGGGCGAGAACCGGGCACTATCTGTGGCATCGGGCGAGAACCGGGCACTATCTGTGGCATCGGGCGAGAACCGGGCACTTTCTGAATTTTATCACTCGTCCTCCTCCTTTTATTCTCAACTGGAGGATTCTCAGCTGCAGCGATGCCAGAGCTGGGTTTTTTCTATCCCAGCGACTTCTGCTGAGAAAATAAAAACCCAGAAAAAACCTAGACAAAACCCAGGATGGAGAAAATAAAACCAGAAATAAACCCAAGTTTGGAAAGTCACTTTAGAAGACGATTCATATGTATATAAATGTAAAAATAAACATGTATATATAAATGTATATAAAAAATAAATTTGTATATAAACATACCCTATTTAAATGTGTAAAATGTAAACATCTAAATGTTGGTTATGGTAAATGAAATAATTACAATTAAATCTATTGAATGAATAAACTAAAATATATCAAACCAGAAAATAAATGAAACGCTTTTAAAAAAATTTGTATACACGAACAAAAAATTAATAATTTTAATATTAATTTTATACATGAAGTAATAACCACACGGCCTTTTAAAATGGGCTGCTCTCTCTGCTGACCTTGAGGTCATTCTCTTAAAGTTTTCACATTTGTATTACATTTGTATACGAAACAAATTTCTTTATTCTTTTTTAAAACTGTTTTATTTGGGTTTGAGGTTCTCCGCCTCCTTTTCCTCTAATGCAATATTCAGAGTTTTGTCTGAAGAGGTCGCTGAGATAGCAGGTGATGAAAACAAACCCAGATTTGGGTGGAAAAACTTATTTCCGGTAATACTTCCGCTGGCAACGCTGCTCAGCCGCAATTGGGCACCTGTTCCTCTAATTGCCTTTCTTCCTTCCTTCTCTTTTCTCCTTTTGCACCGGGTCCATTACAATCGGGGGTGATCCACCTTCGTATTTTGTGAACTTTTCCGCTTTCTCCATGTCAAACCCTCAGAATCAGAATCGTAATTTCTATCGAATTTTCTCTTCCGAAGATTTGACACTGTTGCATCCGCATGGAACAAACATCTCGGAAAAATGCTTCCAGCGGCTAATTGAATCCATGCCACGGCGAATTTGTGCTATTATAGCTGCAACGGAAGGTGGCAACACACTATTAGAGAGGTGTTCCTAATAAACTGGCCATTCAGTGTATATACGATTCGTGTGCAAAAAACTATACAAGAATTTATGTTAGTTGTGGAAAGCCTCAATCATAACACAGAATGGAACAGTCTGAACATGGACGAGGCGGAAAATATGGTCACTTCAATGGTGGACACTCACAAGAGATACACGTATGGGTGATGATCAAAGCCAATATTGATTCTAAAAAATACAAGGTAAACACGCTAAAAAAAAGTTTCCGTTTGCATAAACCAAATGCTTTAAATTTGAAAATTAATAGGGTTTGATACGGAAATTTCGTAGAAAACGATATTTTTCTAAAACATAAGTTATTTAAGTCTGCCGTCCAGAAAGCGAAGTCGAATACTTCAGAAATCGGCTAGCGCTTCGCAACACATGCATCGTCTCTTTCTCAACCTTTTCTCTTCCGGCTCAAATTAACCCTCCGAAATCGCGAATTATCATCTAAGAAGACGTAGGAAGGAACTAAGATATTAGTTTTCCCTCGCGGAAAACTTAACATAAGTTTGCTCATTACGAATTTAATTCAGTACACCACGACTTTGTACGTTCCAACTCCAGATTCCTAAACAAGAACCATGAGAAACACAAGCAGAAAGGTGGTAAGCCAAACCACATCAAGAGGGCTATTTTGATGGTGACGGTGATTAATAGCATCCAGATGTGATTGAATTACACTGAGTTAGCAAAACTCATGGGATAGTTACTTAATATCTGGTCGGGCCACCTCTGGCCCTGTGGAGTGCAGCAATACGGCGTGATAGTGAGTCTGCAAGTCCCTGGTACACTTCTGGAGGCAGTTGACACCAGATAGTCTGCAGAGCCGAAGATAGTTGCTGCCCGTTCGTGGGCGGATGATCCAGTGCCCGGAGCCTGACTTCAACAGCATCCCAGATATGCTCGATGGGATTCATGTCAGGGCTCCGGGCTGGCCAGCTCAGTCGTTGGACCTCTCCTGCATGCTCCTCGAACCATTCGCGGACGACATTGGAGCGATGTGGTGGAGCATTGTCATCTTGAAAGACTGCTATGTCATCAGGGTGTTGAAATGTCAAAAACGGGTGCAGATGGTCTCCGATGAGTTGACGATACCGTGGACCATTCAACGTTTGGTCGAGGATAACCAGAGGGCCCATTCCAAACCAGGAAAATGCACCCCAGACCATCACTGACGCCCCACCAACCTGCAGCACCACCTGTTGGCATGCGGGATCCATCGTTTCGTGAGGTCTGCGCCACACACGGTGCCTCCCATCAGCGTGGTACAGTTGATATCGTGACTCATCTGACCATATGACGTTACGCCACTGTTGCAGAGTCCAGCCAAGATGGTTGGTGGCAAATGCACGCCAGAGTGTCCGATGACGCTGGGTAAGCATTGGCACCCGTGTAGGGCGACGGCTGCCAAACCCGAGGGCATGCAGATTCCAACGGATTGTCCACCGAGAGACGTTTCTAGTGCGGCCAGTATTGAACTGGTCTGTGATTTGCTGCACTGTTGCGCTCCTGTCTCTCTGAATCAATCGTCCCAGGTGTCGTCGGTGACGATCATTCAGGGCAGCTGGACGCCCGGTATGGTGCCTGTTGTGGACTGTGATGCCTTCATCCAGCCATTCCCGATACACCCTGGAGACAGTTGAGCGGGGAAAGCCAAATTCATGCACCACTGCCGAAATGGAACATCCCATGCAACGGGCACCTACTAACATACCCCGTTCAAAAGACGTCAACTCGCGACGACGTGCCATTTCTGATTAATCACTTATCCAAGCTCTTCCCACAACGTCTAATGGTCCATTCCGAGAATCCGTTACCCCTGTGAATTCGTGAGCCATGCCCATCAATCAATGTGCTTGCTATCCCATGAGTTTTGCTAACTCAGTGTATTTTATTGTTATAGTTCGTGGAATTTTGAGTAACGCCATATATTAAAGGCGGTAATTCTATTTTTCTATTTGTTAATTCTAAATGATTTAACTTTTGCTGTTCGTTCCCGGATGTTTTCTATAATTGCATAGTGAATTTTAACGTTAACCTGCATGCATACTGTGTTGACATTCTTCTAATTTTGGATGAGTGTATGCTTTCACAAAAAAAAGATACCAGCATGGATCCTGCATAAATATGCACATCCTTTTCTGAGTTCCATAATGTAGAAGCGGTTTCTGATTGTTCTTAACATCTTAAGTCGAGTTTCTTATCGATTCCTGGAAAAGTCATCCCAACAAACATGAAAGTTCCTTTGCGCGCGATACAGGTGAAGTAATTGTAAACTATTTCCTGTTTTAATCTACAAACTAAAGAGTGCTTTGTCAATGTTTTAATTGGCAATTTGTAAATTTACTTTTTATTTTTATTTATTCTACTACTGTTAGATAAATTAGCATGATTCAATACGCAATGATTACCGCCATTCGGACTTCCTTCCCGTTTGACGAATATATCCAATGGTCGGATCCAACCGCCTATTCTTGAAATACTCTATAAATGAACCAAATCACCATCAGCCTGATGGCATCAGGTGAGAAGGCTTCCCGATTCAGGTAGAACATTACACGAAAATTGATTCTAAGAATAAGAATGATGGATTCAGTTTAAGAGGACCTTCAAATAGATTTATCTATAGGTATTTTTTCCCTCGAGGAATTTGATAATGGTTCAATTGTAAGAATTTTAACATAAAAAGATTCAAATTTTATTTGTGAAAATTCGAGGACTCGTCAATTGAATCCTGAAGGCCGAATTGCATATGTTAATGATTTGAAAGCGACGTTGGGTAGAAAGCAAGCAAATGACTAAGTATTAAGCAAAATCAAAATTTCTACTCGTAATTTCAGTAATTCTTTCGTAATTATTTCAGTAATTATTTCGTAATTTTAATTTCAGTCTAATAATCATTAGGAACTTCATGAACGTATTATAAAATCGAATTCTCTAAATAATCCGTCTGATTCCATTCGTGAGTAAGAAGAGTAACAATTTGAAAAACACTGATTTCTTAGTTTTTCTTTTTCACAGAAACTAGCGACAGAGAGAGATAGCATCACGAACCAATTTAAACAGGAAATTAATCCTCCCGAGGAAGGTATAAGAAAGAAGCGGTACCCTCGAGTTCATCTATTTTTACCCTTCATCTGCAGCTATTAACCCACCCCCCCCATTTTTTTTAATCATACATTTGCCTTTCTCGAATGCACTATTTAGAAAATATAAAAGAACCTTATCATCTTTCCTTTCTCATCATTTCCTATATGTTGCCTTAGTTCTAGAGACCAAGTGACTACCACCCACAACAATTCCGACTCCACTGGGACAATTTGGCGTCTCCAAATACAGCCCTTTAGCCGAATCTAAAACATGAATTTTTTCCAAAAAAAATTCAAAGCCTTTTTCGTGTGTTCTTCATCTGAAATTCACACACAGAAATGGCAACATTTCATCAAAAAAGAGCCCGAGCAACGCCAAGTAAAACAGCTAGTTTAGAATAAACCTGAATAAATGAAATGTAATATGTAATGTTAATGGAAAAAATCCAAGTTTTTTTAAGAAGATGCTGCAAGTGACCCAGTTTCTGAGGTTATTTTTCTTAGCTGAATATTAATACTTTGTTATGGGTTTATATTCTTAAGTCTAATTGATTTTATGATTGATTTTAATCGTTGAATTTTTTATGAAATTTTATTATACAAATGCCAGTCCATACATTTCATAATGCAGCCGTTATTTTATGCGCAGCCCCTGGTGGAAAATGCTATGCAAATTTTAAAGTGTAAGCGTCTGGCGTCGAAATTCGTAAACATGACGCCACCGGCTGTCGAAATTGGGTAACACGTTATTTCCAAGCTATAACGAAGCTTAAGCATCGTTGTCCTCGCTATAAGAACGAAATCCTTGAGGTTCCATAACTCCCTAACCAGGTGATCTAGATCAAAACCGAACGTTCCATTGGAGTTAGTATAATTTTATCTATAGATGGCTGTAATTAGAACATGTTACTATAAGGGGATCTATTTTTAACAGACAGGATGGGTATAATCAATATTTACCCTCCTTCCTAATACCTATAACCTTCTTCCGATTCAGTCTTCGCTTGAACGCTGTCTTCCTTCTCGAATCATGCCTCGTTCCTTTTATTTCCGTCCGACTTGATCCATTCAACGGAAGGGGTGAGCACAGATCCGGGCAGAATTTTTATTCCAGAAAATTCTTGAAGTGTAGCTTCGAACCTGCGACTCTCCGATTCCGCCGTCGAAAGGTTTCACTTTCGCTGATATATTACGTGACAAGTTGAAGTTGACGCTGCTCTCAGCAAGACGGAGTACAGATTGTCATCCTAGTGGGCGACTTCAATGCGTATACAAGACACCCATTGAGAGGAGAACGGGTAAAATAAATACGTGTTCTGATCATCAAATTATTTGGGGCTTTTGCGTACTATCACATACCTAAAATAAATCAAAGACAATTAATGCCATGCAAGGGCAGAGAAAGGAATGCTGTTTGGAATGTTTTATTCATATTCATTCAAAAGTACCGGTCGATGAACTCTCCTTTACCTATATCAAGAACGTGCTATCCCGTTTTGGTTTAGAAAATTGTTATATGATGACTCTAGACGAAACACAGACATTTTATGCCTATCCACTTTCTGGGGTTTTCATTTAAAATTATCTGCTTTTGCTTTGTAATTCCCCTCAACAGATGGCGCGGGTGGGCGAAGCCGTGGGTAACAACTAGTGTAATATACTCGTCGACTGGCTGGTTGGTTGGTTGGAATTTTAGGGCGTCGGCTGCTATGGCCATTTTGCGCCCGACAGAAAGTTTAAAAACCAGTTTATAAACCCCATAAAAAAAAAGGAATTAGATGAAAAACATTCATAAAAACGTGAATGATAAAGATTAAAAAACAATAAAAAATATGACTATGAGGATTTTAAAATCACTAATAAATTTAGAAACAGACTTTTTTCCCATGGTTCTCCCATAATATGACATATCAATATAGGGCAGTGTAAATCATTAGTGTGTAAAGGGCACTAAATAAAATAAAGTAAAGTAACACATACGCTTAATGGTCAGATATATACAATGCAAAAACAATAAAAGGATGACTAAATGAATTTAAAAACATGAATAATTTTTAAAAATAGAAACACTTTTTTAAAAATCATAGGGTTGTTCCCCAATAAAAAATCTAGTGAATAATTCAGCCCTAATGAGCGTCGTAAATTAGTGTGTAAAGGGCACTGTATGAGAATATGTTTAATAGTCAGCCTTGCTCCACAGGAGCACAATGGAGCTGGGTCCTTTCTTAATAAATAGCCGTGAGTAAGACGACTGTGACCAATCCTAAGCCGAGTAAGAACAACATCTTCTCGCCTGTTTGTTAGACAAGGTATGGACCACTGTGTGATGGCACGCTTTATTTCATACAATTTATTCGCTGGGTTAAGAGGCCAAGATTCCTGCCAAGAAGATAAGAGTCTCTTGTAGATGACCGGGAACAAATGTTCGGGGATTGACAGTAGGTCCGAGATAGGTAAATCTGTAATAGCGTCTTTTGCCGCCTTGTCGACCCGTTCATTTTGCTGGATACCCATATGGCTAGGGATCCAGACAAAATAAATTTTGGTACCTTGGATATCCAGGTAATAAAGATATTCCTGGATTCTTATAACAAAAAGGTTGTCTGTATTGAATGACTCCAAGGATTGCAAGGCGCTCAGGGAATCTGAGAAAATCCAAAAGTTGGAATTTGGATAATTAAAAGAGAACTCTAACGCTCTGGCTATAGCTAACAATTCCGCAGAGAAAATGGAAAATTCGTTTGGCACATGATAGGAAAATACCAAATTATCAATAAGGAACGCACAGCCAACTCCGTCCTCTGATTTGGATCCATCTGTGTATATATGGAAACCATCAGGGAGGGACTCTAAAAAATTCCTAAAAAGTGTCTTAATTTCAGCTTCCATAAAATTAGATTTTTTCCCAGCAAACAAGTGGTAATTTATATCTGGTTGGGGGAGAATCCACTGTGGAACATCTCTGACCTCTCGGCTATGCATGACCGGAAATGAAAGGTTCAGGCTCTCCAAAAGATTTTTGAGCATATTGTTTATGCTTCTAAAGGTAGAAGGGGGAGGAATACTAGGTTTATCATATAAACAGGCAAAAGCTGGGTGCAGACTTTCACCATATATACGAAGAGCGTATTTAAGGAGGAGTTTGGCTCTTCTAAACCATAATGGGGGCTCAGAAGCCTCCGCATAAAGGCTCTCTACCGGACTTGTACGGAAAGCTCCTGTGGCAATTCTTATGCCTAGATTATGAATGGGATCTAACAGCTTCAAGGTGCTCTTTGAAGCAGATGCATATACAATACTTCCGTAGTCCAATTTAGATCTACCTAGGGAGCCGTATAAAAATAAGAGCATCTTCCTATCAGCGCCCCATTTGGTAGCGGAAATAGAGCGCAAAACATTCATGGCTTGTAAGCATCTCGCTTTTAAATTACGAAGATGTGGGAGCCATGATAGTTTCCTATCAAAAGTCAGACCCAAGAATTTGTGGGAGTCCACCACTGAGATCAGGGATCCATAAAGAGTTAGTTCCGGGTCTGGATGGAGGCCTCTTAAAAAGCAAAAGTGGACGGCCCTTGTTTTTTGGGGTGAAAATTTGAAGCCTACTCCGTTGCTCCAGGTAACAAGCTTGTTGATGGCCATTTGCAGTTGACGCTCAATAAAAAACATTGAGGACCCTCGACAGTAAATGGCGATATCATCGACGTACAGGGAGTAGTTCACAGTAGATGGAAGTTGTAAACAAGCCTCATTAATAGCAATGAGGAAAAGGGAGGGACTCAGCACACTTCCCTGTGGGACTCCATTATCCTGCGTAAAAGGGTCTGAGAGTGTTGACCCAACGCGAACTCGGAAGGTTCTATTCGCCATGAAATTACACAGGAAAGAGGGAAGATGTCCTGTAAGGCCGTATTTGCGCAAAAGTATTGCTATCCCATGCCTCCAAGTTGTATCGTAGGCTTTTTCCAGATCGAAGAAAACCCCTACGACATGTTGTCTATGTCTCTGTGCAAAATGAACTTCATGCTCCAACCGTACAAGGTGATCAACAGTTGAGCGGGATTTGCGGAAACCGCACTGAAACCTAGACAACAGGTGGTTTTTTTCTAGGTACCACATAAATCGGACAGAGACCATCCTTTCCAAGACTTTGCACAGACAGCTGGTTAACGCAATTGGTCGATAGTTTGAAGGGCAAGAGTGGTCTTTATTTGGTTTTGGGATAGCAATAACAATTGCTTCTCTCCACGCAGTTGGAATCTCTCCTAATGACCAAATGTAGTTGTATAACAAGAGAAGGTGATCATAAGCTTCCCTCGTGAGATGTTTCAGGAAAGCGTATAACATTCCATCCGGGCCTGGCGCAAAATCTCTGGAGCAACGAAGAGCATAATGCAGTTCCCGTAAAGAAAACGGGAAATTATATTTTTCGAGGTTTCCAGATTTAAAATTTATAGCATGCGATTCTTCGATACGTTTTTGTCTTTGGAAGTAGGCTGAGTAATGTTTTATTTGTGAAACCTCAGCAAATGCCCTTCCGAGGATATTAGCTACGTCTTTCGGGTCAAAGTATGTATGACCATTTTCTATGAGTGAAGGGAGGTTATCCGGGAGTCTTTTCCTATTTATTTTCCTAATCATGTTTGAAAAGGAGTGTTTTTATTAATGGAGGAGATATAATCTCTCCAACAGAGTTTCTTATTATTGGAAATGATTAGTTTACAATTGGCCCTTTTTTTCTTATAAGTAATAAGATTCTCAAGAGTGGGTTGTGCGGAAAAAATGCGGAGAGCTCGCTTACGTTCTCGAACCGCTAGGGCACATTCTTCATTCCACCATGGCACTGGGATTTTCGTGGACGAGGATTTACACTTAGGAATGGATTCTTCTGCCGCATGAAGGATGCGGGAAGTGAAATCCTCCACAGCCTCATCTACAGATGGAAAGGGTGTTTTATTCTCAAACTGTAGATGTGATTGGAAGACCTGCCAGTCTGCTTTATCCAATTTCCAACGTGGTAAAGAGTTGGAAAAAGAAGAAGAACTCAGAGAAATACTAATCGGGAAATGATCACTGCCATGTAAATCTGAAAACACGCTCCAGGCTAAGTTAGGTGTAAAAGATGAAGAGGATATAGATAGATCTATGCATGACAGAGAGCCATTGGCTGAGTGGAGGAATGTTGGAGAGCCATTGTTTAACAAATTGACGTTAAAAGCATTCAAAACTTTCTCTATCATATATCCTCTCTCAGAGAGCTTTATAGACCCCCAAATGGGATTATGGCCGTTAAAATCCCCCAGAATAAGAAAGGGGCTTGGGAGTTCACGGAGCAGAGATGACAAAGATGTTTCGTCCGTATATTGATCTGGAGGTAGATACAGTGAACAAACAGTTAGAGGTGAGAGATCTTTGAATAAGACTCTAACTGCTACCGCCTGAAGGTTAGATTTTAAATTAATGGCAGTAAAAGGCAAAGATCTTTGAACTAAGATGGCAACACCACCACAGGCTTTATTTCCCGAAGTATAATCCTTCCTAATAAAATTAAATCCTTTTAGGGTAGGAGACTGAGATGGCAAGAGGAACGTTTCTTGCAAAGCCAATAAGGAGAAGGAGAACTTATTGACTAAGAGCTTTAGGTCTTCTAAGCGACAAAAGAATCCATTAAGGTTCCATTGCAATAGTGCCATGATGAAGGTTTTAAGAAGTAGGATTAAACTCCCGAGATAACTCCATCTCCTCGATAGGAGATATCTGTACGTTTAAAGGGAAGTCTGGCCCTCCCCCCAAAACTGGAGAAGTTGGTGTAGTCTCTACAACACGTTTTTTGGAGGGGTCAGAGGAAGGTGACGCCTCTGACGAGCGTTTCTTCCCATCTTCTCTCTCCGAAGTTTTTGGAGGAGTTCCTGGTTGTATGATGGAATTCGAAGTCCGACTAACGCTAGCAGGTGGTTCTGTGGGGGTGGAAGTTCCACAGGAAAAATCTTACTTACTTACTTACTTTTCAAACCCGCTTATCCGTTAGGGTCGCGGGGGCAGCAGCCCTATGGAGGATCTCCAGCGATCGCGATCTTCCGCCATCAGGCGCATGTCCTCCCTGGTAATATCCAAGCGACTCGAACCCAGATTCTCCA